>OZ010608.1:79986658-80519069 GCA_963932145.1 Acanthosepion lycidas | reverse complement strand
AAGCATAGCTTAGATGTGTCCCAAGCCAGCAAGTATGGAGCACCCAGTCAGGATTGAACTCACTACTTATCTGTAACTGATTTGGTGAAATAAATTTACTAACCATTACATTGCATCAAATAGCTCAATTTCTCATTGTTGTGAGCATAGTTCTCACTGAATTTGTGCCATATGCTTGATTAAGATGACTTTAATAAATGTTTGTCACAAAATTTACATGATGGAAGCTGCTGCAAACATTAAAGGTAAGTCTAAATTTAAAATCTCAAGGTTTAGAAATCATGTGAAGTCATGTAAATTCTATTTAAGTTAAAAAGATAAACAACTTTCAGTTATTAGCATTGCATTTTACCAAAATATTCATTAAATTCTATTATCTATTTCAGGTATAATTATTTTCTTTTTAAATAAAGATTGTCAATTATGTATGCAGTCTAAGTTCTCCATGATGAATCACTCTTCTTTGGAATATGGTTGGTCTTATTGTTTTGGTTAAAGGAAAACATTTAAAGAACAATTAGTCTGCATCTCTTTTGAAATATGAGAAAGTATTTTGCTACTTATTTGAATATCAATCATATCCTTTTTTATGTTTGCAAGTCAAAGATTTTGTAAGATTTTCAGAATTACTCTATAATAAATTGTTTTCCTTAAAACAAGGAAAACCTAAACTGATCAAGTTGTTCGGATTTAGCGTTTTATCATTATTACATCTGGAATATTATTTGCTTTCATTTAGTCTTTCCTTTCAATTCCTTGAAAATTGATGGCATCATCAAACTGGCCAATTGAAGACACTTGGTATTTAAAAGAGCACAAATTATTGGTAATGGATAGTCCAAATAATGTAAATAGTATTTTTTCACAATGCATAAACAACAATTAAGAGACATTTCTAAAAACTCTAGCAACATTTGCAATTTTATATCATGATTGAGTAATATAAATCTGAACCCATTCCTGGTGTTTTCATCAGTGGCATCATGGCAATCAGGAAGCAGCTATGACAGCTTGGAAATAAACTTCTAGACTTGATTACTGCTAGATCACTAAATTTTTGCCAACAATGTTCTAGTGCAGAGGTCTCCAAAGTGGCCAATATCAGCCCCTGGGGGTTGATGGGACTATTCAATGGATCAATAAATACGGGGACGGGGTCAATTGAACTTTTGTGATGGAATGCTGAAATTCATATAAGATTTTAAAATACATAAAATACAACTTGCTGACCATCCAGCATACTTCATGCACATACCAATCTACAATCACACAGAGGCAGCAACGACAATTCTTTTACTTATGGCATCATGGAACACTGCAGAAACAGAACCCAACTGAGGATAGAATGCTGAAGGGTAAATGTACAAACACACAGAAACATTCCAACCATGACACACATGAAGAGAAAAAGAGTCATATACAATTCCCAGCTTGGCCAATTTGCTACTAATATAGATCAGCTCAGCGCCCAATACACAGCACATGCTTGCTGGCCAGAGCCACGATCAGATGGCTGTTGGTGCCAACTAGTCCAGAGTCAGCCAGTGTATACTCAACACTCGTAGAAATCAGAGTAGTGTCAGTGAACTTATAGCTGTGCATTTACTGTAAAAAATTTGCCTATTTCTACAATGGTAGCCACTAATGCTAAGAAATGCAGACAATATTCACAGGAGTATTTGAATATGTATCTACAGACCTACAGGAAACATGTATGCGAATTTCTTTACACTTATTTTAGCCTCTGAACAAAAGCCATTTGAAGATTTTCTTTGGCCTTTATACCAATTCAGATTTCTTTCATTGTTTTATTTCTTTTGTTTGTTTGTTTTTTTATAAATCAAACCAAATAACCAACTGAAAGGAACAATACAGCAATATGTTACACAGGAACATATTTACACTTGGTCTCTTACCAGAAGAAAAATGCAGAAGAAAGTTTTGTTTTTTTATTTTCAAACACCTGACAAAAAATGAGCAAATGTCAGAGAAAATTGGTTGCTATTGAAAGTTATTTTTCAAGGTAAACAAAAAATATTACCTGCCTGTCTTCCCTATAATTAGTGTTTTATTCTCTTTGAAATGACCATTAAATGACAAAAACATTATTAATAGTGGTGTCTGTAAAAATAATTAATTTATAAGAAAGAGTAATCAGAATATCAAGTAAAAGAAACAAAAAATAAAGATATGATAGAGTACCAAAATGTTATCAATCCCTACAAAAATAAACATTTGGTCATATTTTGGGAAATGGTTCAGGCTGAAACCATTTCAGCATCCCCCTTATAAGAATAAAATCCTAATACAAATCATTTTCAAATTAACATTTTTAAAAACATGTAGATATTTTTAGGATCATGAGTCCTGTAACCTCTTAGGGTCATAGGAGTACCACATCTACTGCAGTCACAACAGCAGTGGTGTTTCCTGGGTAAACAACATGGAGCCCAACCCTATCCAGTTTGGGTTAAATTTAGAGTTTTGCTTCTCCTAGACATGTTGCCAATCAAGGCCATAGGGTCCAAACTGTTCTGCTATTTACCATAGCTAGCACTTGAGATGGATTCATACTTTCCCAAGAGTATTAGCACATAAATGGATGTAATGAACTTGAATTTTAACTAGGCTATCCAATTCCTCAATACAAGCTAATTTTCATTAGTACACCATGCTTCGGGTTTCTTAGCAACTCCTCAATGTGTACATACACATTTAAAATATAAAAATTGATTAAAAAGTTTAGAAAATATCTGTGTAATAAAATGTTTATATTTTTTTTGTTTCCATATCAGTTCATTAGAATCTGACTGAAGCTTGATATGTCTCCAAAGGAAATAAGACACCACTTTTTTATATCATAAAGAAATGTTCCTGATTTGACCTCTGAAATATTGTTTGTTGGCAGAGAAACCAGTACAGCATTTTCTAAAAACTGAGAAATGTAAATTTGGCTTGAGAAAATGGAAGAAGGTATAAAGAATGACTTGGAGGAGAGAGTAAATTGAAACAACTCTTGGCAACAGCAGCAACCATGGTTGCAAGCATATTAACATGCATTGGTTTTTACAAGCATTTATAATATTGGTCTTTTCATCTGCATAATGGAAGAAAAAATTTCTTGAAATAAATGATCTAAGATTTTTTCTATCTACAGCAAACAGCTTTTGTTTATCCATAATTCCCACATCTTAAATATCTTGTCCACAATCAAAAATAGCAAAAAAAAAAAAAAAATTAAAATCTAAGGATTTTTTAAAAGTCTAAAACAAACCGATGATTGTAACAATATTTAATACTGCTTTATATTTTTATCTTTCATCAGTGTATCAGATAAAAACTTATGATGACCTTTCAAAAAGGCTACAATCTGCACAGCCACACTGCTTCACAGACACAAGGCCTGGAAATTCTAATTTAGACAAGAGTGGCATCTCAATGCCTTCTACCTCAAAAATATGGAACTTCTTCCTAACCAATGGAATATGAAGGCAATGAAGAGGAGTCAATTCATGCACACTGAATCAACATCCTCTCTATATATTCCATTCGTAAAGAGGAGGGTCTACACAAACAGCTTCGTCCCCAGAATTTGCATTATGGAAGGGGCTCCTGAGAGGATGCTTCCCTGATAAGAAACCTCTTAACTTCTTAAAATTGAGGCTTAACTCTTATCTGTAGTACATATCTTCGTAATATGTATTTTTAGTTTCTTCCTTGTAAATCCTTTTAACAAAGTAAAAACTTGAGTAAGCCTTTTCATTGAGTGGCTCTTGGGACTTGCATTGGATGAACAATAGTAAAATAAAAAATTAAAATAAAAAGTATAGTGGCAAAAATGCAGTTTGTAATAGGCAATCTCTTCATCCTGCTTTGGGCCATGTGCTCTACATGGAATTCAATGGAATCCAGCAAGAGAAACCAAAGTCAGGCCCATCTTTGTTTCAAAGATGTCTACACGAGTGACATAGAGTAACTAAATATGAATGTCAGTAGGAGAGAGTATGATCCAAGTTATCAATTTCACTAGAGGCTGTGACTGTGTGAAGGTCTAAAAAGAGGTGAAGCAAGCAAATAGTGCTGAATAAATGTCAAATGACAGATCAAAAAACAGCCCAAAGACAACACTGGAAAAAAAAGCACTGTCAGGTCTAGGTAATGAGACTGTCACTCTCATTGGAAGCTCTGCATCTACAATTATATTGCTTTGTTAACTTTCCATCATTTGGAAGATGACATATATTGAGGAGAAAGAGCAGATTGAGACAATACAAATAAAGACAATATTTGCCATGATATGAATTAATTGGCTGAAATGATCAGGTGAATGAAAAAAACACATCTGTTATTGTAATATGGTGAAGGTTATCTCAAACGTCAACTTTTGGTGTTGCCTTCAAATTCTTTTGAGTATAATCAAAAAAATTTTATTATCTTTCAAACAGGATTTTAAATAGTTTAATTAAACTAGTACATTGATTTGTTTTATTTGCTTCAGGATCAAAATCCAGTCAGTGATTTCATAAAATTTAGAATGACTCAGTAAAATTTGACAGCTTTATATCTGCTATATCCCATAATAACAATGACTGATTCATAAGAAAAAAAATGTCAAAATTAAGTGAAACGAAAAATTCTTTATCCCCAAACATTAACAGGTTTAGTTAAGTAAATCCTCTGCAAAGAAAAAAAAATATTTAAGGTAGATACTGTGATAGGGTTAGGGTTTAGGGTTAGGGTATATTGTGGCCTTTGTCCATCTCTGAGTTCACTACCTCTACCGTAGAACTTATAGAAAAAAAGATCAACTCCCGTTTACGGAGATGGCTAGGTCTACCAAAGTGTCTAAGTAGCGCTGCCCTTTACGGTAATTCCAACATTCTTCAACTCCCCTTTAAAAGCCTTGTAGAAGAATACAAAGTGGCTAAGGTGAGAACAATAATACGATACAAGTTCTCCAAGGACCCAAAATGTAGCAGGAGCAAATATTGAGGTTTACACTGGGAGGAAATGGAACACTGTAAAGGAGTTGAAAGTGGCAGAAGAGCGTCTTTGCGAAAAAGCAGTGCTGGGCACTGTCGCCACGGGTCGGGCAGGGCTGGGTTTCTTTCCTATTGTTAGAATCGACAAAGCCGTAGGTAAGGAAAAACACCAACTCTTACTGGACGAAATTCGCCCAGGGGAAGAGGAAATGAGAGTAGCAAAGATGATCAGGTTTAAACAACAAAGTTCATGGACAAAATGGCAGACAATGATACCTAGGAAAGTCGGATGGTCAGATCTATGGCGTAATGAACTTTTTGATCCGATCTGTTTATGACCTTCTACCAAGCCCTCCAGTAACCTACAATTATGGACTAAATCAGAATCGCCCTCATGCCCCCTATGCAGTCAAATAGGTTCTTTAAAAACTTAGTAACTGCAAATCAGCCCTAGCTGATGGTAGGTATAGATGGTGCCATGATCAAATACTAAAAGAAATAGCAGAAGTCGTTAGTACAGCCATCCATACAAACAAACCGAATCCAAACACGAACGTCATAAATTTTATTAAAGGTGGCGCAAAACCGAATGCAAAGAAAATGACCGCACACAATTGTTTTTCATGTGCAACAGTTTGAGAACTTAGAGTGGATTTAGGTAAAAGGCTAAATTTCCCCGATCACATTTCCAAGACCCGATTGCGTCCAGACCTAGTCCTCTTTTCAAATAAACTAAAGAAAATCATCATGTGGGAACTAACAATCTGTTATGAGGATAATGTAGAAGCCAGTGAAAGGAAAAAACTAAAATACAATGAATTGCTAGAAAATTGTAGGAACAATGGATGGAAGCAAGCTGCAAGCCAATTGAAGTAGGCACAAGGGGTTTTGTGACAAAATCACTAGTCAGCGCCTTAACAGATATTGAGATAGTGGGAAAAAACGAAAGGCTAGCCAAACCATTACTGAGACAGCAGAAAGAACAGCTAAATGGTTAAGACGAGCAAGTGCCTGAACGTGCAAACTGGGGAAAGCCTAATGTAAATTTTACGCATAGTGTAACTTTGTAAATCTCATTGTATATTAAATGTAAATAGTGTAAAGATATGCCACAACTTTTAACTAATTATAAATGCCGTAATCGGTTTGTAAATACATAATGGAAAACAGGTGTTTTTTTGTTTGTTTTTTTTTTTTTTTTCGTTAGTCAGCCATTGTAAATAATACATACGAACCTTCAAAGGAAAGGAGGAAGGAAAGTGTTTTTGTTTCATTCTATATTTTATTCTACTTATTTAATTTTTTCCTTATTTTATTTATTATTGTTCTTTTTTATTTTTTTACAATTCTCGCGATAACAGTTCGGCTCTTTATTTACCCAATTAACATACGTTATTTTACTTATTATTATTTCATGTTTTTATTTATTATTTATTTTCTTTTTGCGTAAATGTTGAAGAATTATTTCGCATAACCACTATTATCCCGATACCCTAGCATCTAGAATAATTGCATAACATCGTGACGTTCAAAAGAGGTCGATTTTTGATAGTCTTTCCCCCATTTTCGTTCTTTATTACTGAAGAAATCTTCTGAGCTTTGACTTCCATTTGATCTTATTTTCCGTTTTTCTTTTTCTCTCTCCTTAACTATTTGACTTTATGCAAAGCATGATTAATCACGACTTTCTCACCAATATTATTTTTTTTTTACCCCGTTTGTTTTATATATATATATATATATATATATATATATATATATATATATTTCTAACGATCTGAAATATAAATTTAACTTTATAATAAAGGGTTTTTTTTTTTTTTAATCGTCAACATGTTTTAAACATTTTATTATGACATTTATACGCATTCTCGGTTTAATTCGCTGTAATTTATTTATTCATTTTAATCGTATATAAACGAGTTTTTTAGGGTTTTTTTTATGGCCGAATTTTTCTTATTATCTCTATAAATAGTAAATCATTAGCTGGTGAAATGAAACTTGATGGGAAGTGGGTAAAAACGGAAAACATAATTACCTTCTAAGTATCCGATGAAAAGGCGTCCACTCAAAAATGAAAAAAAAAAAAAAGAAAAATTCCCCGTATACAACTTAAATAGAGTTCACACCATTGTGTTTGGCTATTGGTCAACCTCCAATCAAATGCGTGATAACGGAGTATAGAAGTCAGTGTCTACAAGCATTTTTTTAGAGGGCGTATCAGAGTCCGATCAGCTCTGATGGGGTCGGCTTGGTGAGGTCAGTATGATGTTTGAAAGACCCGAAACTGCCCAATGATCCAAATCCGAACATCACTGACGACGCCCTCTAGCGCTAAAGAGCGTATATTCAAAGCAGTGTATGTTGCAATTCACCCCCACCATGCAGTGATTCAAGTTCCTCAGATTAAAAATGCTTCTCAGAAACTAATGACTGCTCCCCAAGAGATACCTAATATATTATATGAACAAATTCTCAAATTACACTGATGCTTTTTGTCGTGATTTTCATCAATCAGTCGACAAAAAAAAAAAAAAAATGGTATGAAAATAGTCTTGTCTAATCATAAGATTTATTTGATCCAATTAATAGCAAAAGGCCAACTTTCATGCTCTCAATTATTTAGGGGATATTAAAGTTTTCAAACTTTTCCTACAGATATTTTTTTTCCTTCTCAAAAAGGAAAATTAAAACAATTCTTCAATATGATCAAACATTTTTCTTCAATAACTGACAACATGTGTAAACAAATCAGATTCCTTTGTGATTCATGTAGTGGTCTGCATTAAAATTTTTCAAAATGGTTGGAATTTCAAAACCTCTGATATTTGAAAATTTTCTGCACAGAAGCTGCTACTAATCAGAGTATGCCCAGTCTGCTAAGTTTAACATGCCTCAACTCAAATGCAGCAGTCTTTATACAATCCGTTAACAGTGCAACAAGCAATTGAGCTTTGGCATCTAAATCAGCTATAATTTTACACGACCTTTGGTAATACTAGTCCTGTTCATGTCAAGCACTTCTTAGTAAACAATGCCTTACATACCCAGAAGAAATAAGAAAAATAAAACAGATTATCTTCTGACTTTTACATTAGTATCCTTCATATACAATTTAGAGAGAAAAGCTTATAGAATCCATAAAAAGGAAAATCACACAAAAAACTTTGATAAAATGAGACACACAACACTGTTTTATGCTTTGTTGCAATTAGATCGCTTTCCAATTCATTCTGCATGCCAGCTGGATGTCCATGAAGCAAGTGCCTACAATGAATACAACACTGGCCAGTTGTGAACATTCCCACCTAAAAGATGTCCATGGGGCAGTGGCGTAGCTAACGGGGGGGCGAGGGGGCGGGCCGCCCCGGGTGCCAGCACAGGATGGGTGACATAATGTCACCCCCAACAAAATTTTTCAACCAGGCTAAGTTGCCAAAAATAGTCTGAAAACAGTGGTGGAGACACAGGGTTTCGCAGGCGGGCATATGACCCCCCCAGAAATAATTTATGACCCCCCCAGTTTTGTCCTACCCCCCGTCAGAAATTTTCTAATAAATTGTCGGGAAATTTGTGAGTAGGAAAAATAGCAATGTTTTCAGCTTTCATGTGTTTCAGTTGCTACAATCTTAGTTACTAACAAGAGACATTGTTGTAACATTTTATCGGATGATATGGTGTTTTAACTCTGCATCATTAATAACAACAAAGCGAAATACAAAGCCAAAAGTGCAACAATTTCAGTCTTGTCTGTGTATCAATTCGCTGAGATACAATTTTCCATTGAGTGAGCGATATACTTTTGAATATATCTACTAGTGTTGGGACGATTAATCGGAATCAGATTCGAGAATTGGAAAAAATCAGAACTTTTTGGGGTATCGGAAACGGAAAAATTTGTGCCTATTTTTCGATTCCAAAAATGATTCTTTTAAATTTTTAACTTAATTTTCCATTATTGGTACTAATGATAAATATTTATTGTTTTTTTTTTAATTATCACTAAAACTAAAATCATAATAACATCAAAATACGATGTAAATTTATTTTACTTGTATAAAGAAAAACAAAAAACTAAACTTTGCATAAATTCTCTAGGTAACCTTTAAAAGAATGCAGTTGATTTACAATATTCCAAAAAATGCTTAAAAATTAAATAGAACATTTTTGTCAAGAAAAATATTTTCAAACATCATTGATAATTAAATGCTACCCAGAAAATGATGCAACAGAAAACTGGACACCGGAAAATTAGCAACAGAAAATTACGTCAACCATGAGCCAGTCAAGACTGTCGGATCTGGCTGTGCTGTCCATTGAAAACGAGCTTACAAGACAAACAGATTTAGACGATGTCATTGACCAGTTTGTCACAATGAAAATAAGAAAACATTCATTCTAGACCATAGTATTGAATGTCAATCTTTTGTGTATTGCCGTGTTTTGTATTTAGTTGTTCTGAAAGTGAACAGTTGCATTTTAAAAATCTTTTGATTTGAACTGATTATTTTGTGGTATTGGATTTTGTCTTGGATCATACATGTAAACAGTAACGTACCGGTCAGTAGAGTAAAGTAGAGGTAGATCATGTATGAAAATTTAGCTACAGCTAACCATTCAGCATAGGGTGAATCAGGGTCATTGGGGTGACATTTGAGCGGACCGCCTCGGGTGACGTTTACTCTAGCTACGCCACTGCCATGGGGACTGGCAAATCTGCTTGAAAATTATTTGGCTATCCTGAGTTTTGACTGGACCAAATAAACATCAATGTAAAACAAAGAGAAAACAAATTTTTTTGATAAAAACATTGTTTTTTTTTTTGTCTGGCATGAAGCCAACTACTATAAAACACCAATAAATACCTTCATCCAGGAATTTAATTTTTTTTTTTACTCATTTCACCTCAATAGCATTTAAATTTTTGAAGATTGAAATTGACTAGAAAGTAACAGGCCAGAAGAGAGTTTTGCAAGCGAGAAGTGTAAGAGAAGAAACTGTTAGCCTAGAACTTGCCATTATAACTTACCATTACATCTAGCAATTTCAATTGAAAAATGATGAAACCTAGCTGCCAATCCAGTACTGCACTTAAATTCATAAAGTCAAAGTACCAAAGAGAAAAGCAAAAAGAATTACCATGAAAATATTTATAGAAAAGGCACTGAGAAGCTATGTCATGGTGGTGGGAAAATGAGTGAAGCCGAGATGTTAGGTCAGGACTCATAACATTGCAGATTCTTTACATTTCCTCAAGAATTATCAGATCCATAGCAGAAGCACCAGACTAAGGAGGATTATAATATTTTAAGGATGGCTTTCAATATTAATTATATGACTATTCTTTTATTATCTGTCTAGATCTCTGAGATGAGGTATTATGATTACTTGTATTTATATTATTCGGACTATTATCCTCATCTTCATCACCATATTCACAGTGTTTTAGCAATTGTATGCTCTGGCCTTCTTCAGGTGACTGAATTTGTTAACTGAACCCTTTATTTAACAATTAAGTAAATTGAAAGGCCAGAAGATGACAAACAAGGTCCTTCACCAATCAGTAAAGGCAATAGTCAGTATCAATCAGCACCAGCTGAGTAGCTCTGAGGAGTCAGTTCTAAACAAGAGTTTCACCTAAGCCACATCCATCAGGCAGATACCGTACTTGAACATCATTGCTCGAATCAAGGAAATAGCCTTGAAATTCCTTCAGTCTCATGTGGATGAACTAAGATGGAAAGTGAGACAGACACTGGAGAAAGCTAAGCCGCCCAAATCAAACATCATGAAACTGGAGAGGCTGGCAATCAAAACTCTACAGAGGAATGAAAGCATCATCATGCTACTTTCTAACAAAGGCAATGCAACTATAGTTATGGACAAATCAGAATATACAAAAAACCTGGAAGGCCTCATTGCAAATGGCAGCTACAGTAAAGAAATATCTTACAATGAAAACAGAATGCAAAATGTCACAGATCCTAATCAGGAACAAGAGCCATGTCGCTCTTAAGACATACAAGCAGTTGTCACAGTGCTACACTAAGCTACCTCACATATAAGATCTCCTAAAAGATTCATAGAGATGGTATTCTGCTCATGCCAATTGTTAGCTTCCAAGGCTCCGTGTGCCACCTTCTGAGTTGCTTCCTAGTAGATATGATCAACTCATTAATCGAAAAGACAATCATGTGTTCAGAACTCTGTCCACTTCATGGAAATAATGAAAGATCCCATCCAGTCCAACCAAATGGTAAACCAGGACATGGTGAGTTTGTTCACCAAGGTTCCCAAGGAGGAGGCACTCTTGGTAGTGAGGAACAGACTGGCCTTAGACTACTCCCTTAGGAGGACAGACCAGTATACCAATAGATAACCCGATGAGATGCTGACTTTCTTTACACAAACTACTTAAGAATGTGATCAGACATATTGACAGGATGGAGACTTAGCAATTGGAACACCATTATCACCAGCAATGGCAGACTTTTATATGGAATACTATGAGGAAATGACATTAGAGTCAACACCACTAACACCAACCCTATGGCTGAGATACATAGATGACATCTTCATACTGTGGCCATACCAGGAGGATATCTAGCTACTACTGAATCATGTGAACTAAATACGATCATTGATACAGTTCACTATGGAATAAGAAAATGACAACATGCCTTCCTGGACGCACTAATATCTTGAACAGAGCAGAGAGTTCAAGACATCAGTATACCACAAGCCAACATTCACCAAAAACTAAATCAACTTCAACTCCCACCGTCCATTCAGTGTAAAAAGAAGTGTGATCTACTGCTTACAACATTGAGCAAAAGTCATAAGTGGCAATCCAGAAACATACAAACAAGAAATGGTCAGTATAAGCAGTACCCTACAATATAACTACCACCCTGGTTACATGGCAGCAGCTCCAACAAACTAGGATAATAGGTTAGAAGAGGATAACAGCACACAGAAAACAGCTTCAGTCTGCCTACCCTATGTAAAGGGATTATCAGAGAAAATACAAAGGAACTGTGGTCCATATATATATATATATATATATATATATATACTAATTTCTGAAAGAAAAAAAATGATTTGTCAGAATTTGGTCAACAGATGAACATAATCTAGACCAATACTTCTAAGTTTACCTTAGCATCTTGCCAATACAATAACCTTATTTTTTTCCCTTCATAATAACATCACTATAATCCTTTAAGAAGTTTTAAATGCCTGGAAATTAAAATACATTTCTTCTAAAAGCAATGGTAAAACTGCTGAAATGACTAAACCAAGAATTAATGTTTTTGTTGTGTTATGGTGGCACTCCCACAGTTTTTAAAAATAACTGAAAGAAAAAGCTTAAACAGCTTAATTGTGAGACTGGTTATGGGTATAAAAAGGCTTCAAAGCAAAAAATAATAGCATTCAATGGTCAATGAATGAATGGGTCGTGAATCAGATTAGTTAAATTTATGATAGAGATGACCAACATCACCTCAAATTGTCCCACAATTATCTTTTTATGCAATAAATATATGCTTTCTATAGTCAAAATGATGAGGATCAAAGGGTAGTATCTGTCCCAGCAAGCCATCATCATTTTTCAGATACTCAGCTTTTGTGTATATACATTTTTGTGTCAGCATGATTGCTACAAGTAGTAATGTGTCTGATGTTATACATGGTGCGATGTGTAAATTGTCGCTATTTTATATTTTTAATTTCACACATGCATGTTGCTTGTTTTTGATTTTGTTGACTGAACACTATAGTAGGGTCAATTGGGAAAATCTGTGAGAAAACGAGCACTATGACAATTCACTCCTCCAGAAATCTGGAAATGGCATGCTGTACTGCTTGGCATTCATGCCAGAAGCTCCAATGCAAACATTTCAGAATGTTTTGGGTGTCAATCTAAGGACAGTACAGAGCATTCAGAAAGAGTTGGCTGTGTCTAATGGTGATTATGAAGTTGTTTGGATTTATGGTAACATTATGTCTCCATTCATTTTCCCACAGGGCCTCAGACTCAACACAGAAGCCTATATCAAATGCCTCAAGGAGCTAGTCAAAGAGGGTGACTTCTGTCTGGCAACAGGACTCTGTACCATTGTGGAAAAATTGATGGTTCAGGTGGGAGGAGTAAGATACTTACCTGTGTTGTTGTTCTGGACATTAAAAATTGGTAAAAAGAAGGTAACTTTTAATGTCCAGAACAACAACCCAGGTAAGTACCTTACTCCTCTTACTTGAACCATCAATTTTTCCACACCCTCTGGAGAAGCAAAATACAAAAAATAAAAAAGACAATGTCATTAAGAATTGTTTTGGTCATATCTTTTTTGTCAGTAATTATCCCTAACCTATCGAGAAACGTCAGAGAGAGAGCTGGAAGCAGTAACACTGAGCATGTTTTTGCAGTCAAATGGGAGTCCTGGGCTGCTGTTGGACAATTGGAAGATTGTGTGTCCCCACTGCCCTGCCCCCAATATGGAAAACTTCTCAAAGCTATGCGGATGAGGAACTGGTGTCTAGAAAAGTTTAGGGCCCAGTAGTACGACAAGTACCTTATGAGCCCCAGGGAGAGGCCTCGGAGCCACTCTAGGATACCGTTCCGTAACAGGCTGAAGGTTGGGGGATGTGGTGATAGTTAAAAGCCCTCTTAAAACCAGACCTTTTTGGATTCTAGGTGGGGTTATAGAGCTGATCAACTGAAGGGATGGTGATGTCAGGATGGCGCAGGTACTCTTTGAAGCACCTGTTTTTGCTAGAGTTGTATCTGTTAGTAAGTGAAGATGAAGTGATGCCCTTACTGTCCTCTGCTGGTGCAGCTGCAGTTTCTCCTCACCCATCACCTTCTGATGAATGGGAGATGGTTTGGCTCCGTCCAATATGTAATGCCCCACAGAGTGATCAAGATATGATGGCCCCTTATCACATGATCACTGAAGTGGTTATATAAAAGAAATGTGATTTCCTCAGTTTTTTTTTACTTTTGTTATACAACACAAGTTATCTGACAGAGAAACTACATTTTTTTCACAACTTAAGTACCTTTGCTCATTTCCCTGACCTGCACTGTCATGGATTTTTTTTTTTTTTTTTTTTTTTGTCTTGGGTCAAGATTTTCTCGATACCAAGCCACACAAGCAGGAGAACCCAGTCGTAGTTGTTAGACAAATTCTGTAACCATATCACCTCTTACATCTGACCACTGATCCCCCACCCCAGAATGCAATCCTCTTGAATATTATGTGTGGAAGTGCAGCTGAGTGAGAGCCCAACAAAACTCCTTGTAACACCAAAAATAAACTGAAGGCAAAGATTATGGCAGTATTCAACAACTTAAACAAGGAGACCACCCAGAAAAGATGCAGGAGATTTCGAAGGCATCTGAAGGCTGTGGTCGAAGCTAATGGGGATTTTATTGAATAAATTTACTCTTTAGTATTTCAAGATATTATGTAATTTTGGTAAATATGTGTTAAAATGAAGTTACAGTGTTATTTTCATTTTTGTATAATTTAGGCGACAATTTATCAATCGCACCTTGCAGTTTTGTTGAAGTTATATTTTGGAATACACTTTGATTTAAGAAATTGTAAGAAGTTCACTATTTGCCCATAGCTAGGTTCCTTACAGGTGCAGTTAAGAGGTGGTTCTACACTCCTCAAAACCTTCTAGTCAGAGGCATTGCTGGCCGATGTAGTTTATCATCATATCCAAGACTAGGAGATTAGTAGAAGAAAACATGTTACAGAGGAAATGGGCACATGTTCAGAATACCACACTCTGGTTCATTAGGAATGAACAAGAAATGGCATCACAGGAACAAGAAAAAAAGTAATACAAGATATCCCCTAAAGCCAAAATAATGGACACCTGAATGGACACCTGCCAGTCGATGCTTGGCAAAAACACGGACTCTCACATCTTTAACAACTAAAGCCTAGAGTTAACAGTTATCTTTCATAAATATCCTCATAAATCACACTTATTTTTTTACAATAAAAAAAACCTGAGTGTCCAGTCGAGATAGAAGACTGTTAAGTAGTAGTTTATACAAATACGAGGGGAAGATAATAGTAGACTATATATGAACAGGTTAACATTGTAGTGATCGGGGAAACATCCTCCTGGGAGTCAGTTCTACAGAGTAGTGGTTTGTGGCAAGAAGCTATTTTAGTATAATTTCCTTCTCACCAATGGAATACAGAGGGAATGTGCTTGGTTTGCTGCAATGTGAGTGACATGGTGAGTCCTAATCATCAGGCTTAGACCTGGCGGCAGCAAGTAATACAGTTAATGGGAGCACTTTCCATAGAAGAGCAGTAAGAGGCTTGCCACTTGTCACCTGTGAGAGAGATATTTGTTGGGTGGAGAATAATTTGTCACCCACAAAGACTCAGACACACTTTTGAACTCTATCAAGACTAGAAAGTGAAAACCAAACAACTCCAAAATATAACAACAGGACTCCATTTTCAGCCTGACCTGGTTCTTTTAAAGGTAGAGGATAACATGAAGAGTCAGGTACTTACTGGAGTTATACAAGGAGTTAACCATTTTTACCTCCTCTTCTTCCATGCCCCAACTTCAAACAGTAACCCTCTACCTTGAGTAGCTCTTGAGCCTTGTTTTAGGTGAACAATTAGTTAAAAAAAATAATGTTAACAATAATTCAAATAAATTCAGTTCTTTCTTTCAATTATTTATGGAAGATCAAGCCATTTCATAAATATCAATGAAGGCAGCTAACATTTCTTCAGAAATATCAGTGTACATGTACCCTGGTTTTTTATGCTCCATTAAGTACCATATGGTTTATGATTGAGTTTTCTTTTCATTCAACAGCAAAAACAAATGCCAACTGAATGTTTTATGCAATTTTTGTAGCACAAATCAATATTCTTTGCAAAAGTATATTGAGGAATATAACTGGAAGAGAATTTGCTTTTTTATCAAATGAAGGATTGTCAACAATTAATTTCCCTGAAGTTGCATAAACAGGAAGGAAATATCTTTTTTTATTCCTAAATTTACCTTCCATATTATTAGACAGTTATTCCTCACGGAAATGTGGCAATATATTTCGCAACTCAAGTGCTATTGCTTTTTTTCTCTCTCCTCGACCTGACCAGTCTGTTCGTTTTGGGGATTGCAAGGGTTTTCTCAACAATACTAATCAAAAATTAATATTGGTTGACAATATTTTATCTAATAAAGAATAAATCAATATTACCACCACCACTGCTAATACTAATAATAATAGTGGTAAAAATAATCGCAAATATGGCATCAAGCATCCAAGGGGAAAATGTTTAATGGTTAAACTGAATCTTTTGCCAACCACAAAATCCCAGCAGCTTAATCTGTAGAGCAGCAGCTGAACATAGATTTCCTCAAGTAAAAAGGTTGAAAGTAATATCTCACCTGGACTCTATTCCTTATTTCCAATCTGTATTGTTTACTGCCGATTGGAGTAGCTGTGGTGAAAAGTAACATCAGATATCTATCAAAAATTAATAAAAGATAACATTCCTAAACATAATGCTTGAACTGAAAGTTTGAAACATAAATGGCATCTACTGATTTGCATATTTATGAAAAATTTCAAATGAAAAGGAGCCACTTGGTTAGATGGGCTGTAGACAGTGCAGAAAATAACTGTCGACCACTTAGACTCTAAAAGTAATGTTTTCCCCAAATGTTTTTTTTCATATTCCATAGATGTTAGTGCCACAAATCAATAGCAATAATGGATCTTTGTTTCTACCAGAAAACATCATCACATGTTTACCAAGAATTGTGCTAGCAAAGTTATTTTAATGGCTTCTGAAGAAATTTCAAATAATTCCTTCATTTATGACTTGTAAAGGATTTTTATAGACGGCTTAAGAGCCATTCGAAGAAGAGGATTACTGAAAGGGTTGAAGGGTGTGAGTGCTAAGACTAAGATATAAGGAGAGGTAATGCACAACTATATTCTGTGAGTGGCATCATGAGAAAGACTTAATGGTTATAAGTACCAAAATCCCCTGGAAAAGACACCAGAAATGATAAAAGAATTAGATCAACATAGCATTGGGGAGCAAAGATAGGATTTCATTTTGAAGATTCCTAGAAAAGAGATTAGAAATTAAAGAAAGAATGATATTATATATCATTTGGGTTCAAATAAAGGGCCCTACTTGAAATTTGTTAGTACATTATCAAATGTGATTGGCATTTGAAGAAGGTCAGAATGTACAATATCTGAAATCAATCACTACATAACCCAAAAAAAAAACTTTAAAGAAAATACATCACTTATAAATCATACATTCTATTTTGTATTGATTTTAGAATTTTTTAATCACTTCACCTGAAGCAAGATGATAATACCGCAAGGGGCTACTCGGTGTAAAAGAGAATGAAAAGACTTTAGACGGGACTGGAAACCCAATCCTAAACAGAGAAACATTTTTAAAAATACAAAATAAAATAAATAATTAGTAAACAGAATTTCAAAGTTCAGACAGGGACACTAGACATATGGAGTTGTAGAGTTCCACCCCTCAAAAAATACCCTTTGGTATGACAGGGAAGATATTACGGAATAAAAAAAAAAGACAGAGACTTAAAAAAGAAAAAAAACACATAAAAAATTATCACATGTAAACATCATCTCCTCTTCAGACAGATTCCAAGGATTATGTCTGAAAATAATGTATCAATTTATAATTTCCAAAATATTCCTTTTTCTGGTCCGAACTTCTTTTTGTAAAGAGGGAAATAATTTTATCTTGCAAAATCAGTGTAGACAGACAACTCATTTTTAAAACTTTCTTTTAATCTCTCATCTCTGAATATGATTAAAAATCAGAAAAGTTTTATACACAACAATTAAATAAAATCCTTGCTGATAACTTTTATTTCGATTGTAATTTTTGCAAGTAGGTAAAAATGAAGCATACTAAAAGATCTTAAATAATTTGTAAAAAAGGAAATAATCTCATTACAGTGCAAATTGGGCCACAATTCCATTTATTATCTTTTTGAAGAATGCACAACTCCAAAGTATCTATTGTATCTGAATTATGTCTGATTTTAGAGATCCTGAACTGGCACATCCGTATTCAGAAATAAGCTAAGCTCCCTATGCAATAATGGATCTGAAATGTTTTTAAAGTCATTATAATTGCACATTTAAAGGAGATAAAAAATATTTGATTGCTATTTCAAATTTTCACATCATAAATGTTTAATTCATTTCAAATTTGTTTTCGTTTTCTTGATGTTCAACTGATGTTTTAAAAATACAAACAAAAAACTAACGTAATTAAACTTATTGTTTTAAATATACGTTTCTGACATGCTTTAAGTTTGGGCATCAAATATCTCGGAACTTTGTTTACTGTGTGAAGCCTAAGAATAACTTATCCTTGATGACTGGCATCACATCACGTACATTTGAGTAGCGAAATTAAGCCTCCTTTAACTTTTACAATTTAAAAAAGCATTGAAACTTATCCATCTAATCACGCAAGGGTTATTTAATGGAAACAATTGTTACCTGCCTTCCGCCAGACAACTTGGCTGGGTTCAAAGACCTTGTTGGTATCCAGATAATTTCAACTCCAGATTACCTGATACATATTGCTGATCTCGATCTTCTTAATAAACATGCCAGTCAGTTATGTGCCATGCATGATACACGTTTAGGCGATCATGTATCTTTCGATACATGACTGATGAGGCAGATTTTTTTCTCGCAGTAGGTTGCCATTTCTTTTTGCAGTAGACCAGATGCCATCCAGGAATATAGAACCCGGTCTGTACTGCTATTTACCCATAGCTGGTGAGAAGAAGAGGATTCATATCTTTTCCAAGGGAATTCGAACTTGGCTCCAAGCCGCTATCAAATACTCCACCGTGCCTCTTGACTTATTACCAATATGACTGTTTCATTATTTAATTTTTCTTTTCCTTTCATTTTCCGATTTTTATTTCAGAAAAAGTTCTACAAAATTATTTTAAATAGAATTTTTGCTGTCGCAGGAAATGAAACAAAAAAAAACATCTTTATTAACTGAAATGAAATTTTGATACTTTAAATCAGGTGAACAAATATTGGTACGGTCAGATTTTATTATCAAAGTCAATGTTTTCTCCTTGAAATTCGTGTTAACCAACCAATGTTGGTAAGTTTCAGCATATGAATTTCAGTCTATGTAAAATGAACATTCTTTCATATCAACATATTTAATTAATAATTAATTAAATAAAGGTAAAAATAAATAAACAAAAATAAATAAATAAAGGTAAAAATAGATTACTTTACTTTCCTGGTTTTATCCGAAATAAATACTCCAGTCTGCATAGTTCTTAGATATTTTCCAAATAAATCAATCTCTAGATAGAAGGATAAAGAGCACCACGAAAATATCTATAATTAAATGGAACGGTGTATGATCCAAGAAAATAGATTTCTTCTCCTAATTATAGACTGGAATTTTTTTAAAAATCCTCCTGACCAATAAGTTTCAAAGATTTGATTTTAATCGAATATGTGGATGCGTGTCAGAATTTAAAATTATCAAGAATCTATTTCAAGATGAATTTGTCCCATGTTTTGCTTAGATGATGAAAAATATATAAATAGAAAATACTAAAGTTAAGAAAAGCTTACTACTGAAATGTTGTGCAGTTGTTCTGACACATTAACAAAAGTAAAAGAAATGTTGAAACTTTAAGCGCAATAGCAAACATGTTGGTTTTGATAAACTGTAAGACTGAACACACATTAAATGATTTTTGTAAAAAGGAATTTGAAAATTGCAAATCTATGGTGCGATATGTTTCAGGTAGTGAAAGAATGGACTAAAACTTAGCCTGCCTCCATTTTGTTTAATAATTGGAAGGGGTTGGCTTCCTCACAGCCACAGTACTGAAGATAACTTGATGACTTTTAGGTATCTGACCAATTTGGTTCAACACAAGAATTTTCTTTATCAGAACAAGAGTTTAATATATATATTCTTTATATGCCTACCTTCTATATGAAGTGAAATGTTTGGGCTCAAAATGAAAGACGTAATACATTGGCGAGAGATCTTGTGGTGTAGGGGAACTTTGAATATTACATTTTAGAAAAGACTTTATAAATTAACTGTATGTACATTCAGGTTTTCGGGGAGCCTAGTCACAACTCTGGTTGTACGCGATGATTAAATTTTAATAAAAATGTATTTTAACGAGTGAAGTAATTTTCAATCTTTGCAGTTTTATGGGTTAACATATTTGAGATGTAAGGTGTGCGAATGTAAATTACAATCGTAAATTTTTCGTTGTATCTCGTAGGTTAGTTTCACATTTTACCAACATGACAATTTTAATGCGTATCACCACCAATAAGAAAGTTCACATCTATTCAGTTTTAAACTATGTATTAACAAAAACTTATTTTCCATATACAAGTAAATTGTTTGAAAACGAAAGATGTGCTACAAATCAGGCAACTGATAAATTAACGCAATTTGAAAACTTAATTTGTGCACTATATATTGTTGAAACATAATAAAATATCGAACGGTTTAAATATTCGTAATCATTTAAAATACATTGTATAATAATTGTTGAAACTAAAATAATTTTCACTCACCATTTACCATATTCCGACACAGAAATCTTTTATCGGTAAACTCTAATATTCCTTCTTAGGTGGTACTTCAAAGAGCTAATCAGTGTAACAAAGAAAATAACATGAACCAGCAAAGAACCTCCCGTCAAGAGTTGAGTTTTTACGTGTGGATATTAGCGAATTGAAGCCAAGTGTGATTTTTTAAAATCTTTGTTAGTGGTTTGAACTTTTTACCCCTTCCATCTTTTTTTTTTAGTTTTGTTTTCCGCTTCAAGCCGCATACCATTTTTTTCTATTTGACTTACTTTTTAATTTTTTAGTCAAATTCTAATTTTCACCCTCCTCCCACTTTAGTTTCTGGCTTTTTTAAGCAGAACTTTCATTTTTTGGTTTGTCTTATTTTCTTTTTCTTATTCTTTTTGCGTTTTTACGTGTGACTTGTTTTTTTGGCATAGCCAAGCTTTGTTGAATTTTATTTGGTTTCTTGGCCCATTTTTCTTGAGTTTTGTTGTAATGCAAATTAAAGAAAAGAAAATTACATTAACAGCACTAAGGTCGTGCTGCTAATGAGGGACTCTGAAAAATCACCACCGGTAAAGAAACGGACCGGGCTGAAAACGGGCCAAAGAAAAGCCGCACCCTGTTTTTCTTGCGAGTTTTAGTACGTCGATTAGGGGTGGAGAGTTGCCAGCATCGGATTTGCCAATGATGGCAAATCCGACGCCGATAAGATCTCCAACGGACGCACAGGGATAATTGATTTCTCGTACAACTAACCATTAGTATGGGTTGCTTGCCAGAATTGAACATGTAACAGCAAGTCCATTTTTCTCAGACATACCGCTACCTTATAGATTTTTATTGACTTATAAACCTAATGTTTGTTGGCATGGTCTGTTGTGAGAAAAATGTAACATAGCCGCGAGTCTGGCACGATCCTACAATCAGAGATTTTGTGGGTAGAGATCTTACCACTGAACCATTATCGCCGCCTTACAAATTCTTACCTAATAATTGAACTTGAAGTGGGGACTCTTTGGAATTGAAACCGCAAACTATGAGTCTGATTAACTTCGCCTCGGAACATATTAATCCTCATTTCAACTTTGACATTCACTAGGAAATTATTTCAGCAAGCTATTTCTAAATAGAATGATGAAAATTCATATTTGTTTCAAAGGTTTATTTATTCTTAAGACTTTTTAAACCAGCCAACCAAAGTCTCAAAGTTTTATTATTGTTATGTAATTATTTTGAATTTAACTTCGACGTGTCAAAATATTCCCGCTGCTTCTGGGGTCTGGGGTTAATTTTTTTTAAGGATATAGTTTATATGGTTAACTGGTTATTGCACTTCTTTATTTTGAACATGGCCCGTTTAGACCGTTACAAAGTTAAAGTTATCATTTCTAATCGAATAGTAAGGATTACATGGGTCATTTATTGATTTATTAGCTAGAAGGTTTGAAAAGGCGGGTACAAAAAAGACTGATGACGTGCGGACAGGGGCGAATTCGACATGATCTTCTGTACTTGGCCCTATAAAACCAAATGAAAAATCCTTGGAGAAATGGAAGGACTGAGACATTCCGCACAATTTAATACCAATTTTGAAGAGATTTAATCCACTGTAAAAAAGTTACAAAGAAGTGAATTCTGAGCGATCCCCCAGTTTTGGACCGCAAGACATTCCAACAAATTCACTAGCACAAGGTACCGCATTTTCGAATGTCACTCCTTCCCTACACAAGAGACTGAAATAATTCATTGACTCAAGGATTAAGCAGGAAATTCTACAGAAACTGATATCAATTTCATAAGGATTCCCTGGAGAGGAAAAGTTCAAATGCGATCTCATCGAGAAAACTGCTTTTCGGACACCGTAATTTGTCAACGGGCACAGCAGCGACACGGTCGAAGCTGAACTTTGCCCTATAAAACCAAATGGAAAATCATTCTAGACATGGATGGACTGAGAAATTTCGCACAATTTAATACCAATTTTGAAGAGATTTCAGTTAATGTAAAAAAGTTCTAAAGAAGTGAAAGGTGAGTGATCTCTCAGTTTCGGTCTGCATGAAAATTCCAACAAATTCACTAGCACAAGGTCCCCTATCATCGAAGATCAATTGTCCCTACACAAGAGAGTTAAATAATTCTTTGATGCATAGTTTACGCAGGAAATACTGCACAATCTGATATCAATTTCATGAGAATTCCCTGGAGAGGAAAAAGTTGAAATGCGATCTCATCGAGCAAACCGCTTCTCGGACACCATAAATTGCAAAGAGTCACAGCAGAGACAAGGTCGAAGTATTACTTTGCTTATAAAACCAAATAAAAAAAACATGTAGACATGGATATACTGAGATAGTTGGCACATTTTAATATCAAATTTGAAGATATTTCAGCTAAAAATTTATATAGGAGTGAAATGTGAGTGTTACCCCGGTTTACATACGCATGAAAATTCCAACAAATTCACTAGCACAAGGGCCTGTATAGTCGAAGGTTACTCCCTCCCTACACAAGCGACCGAAATAATTCTTTAACACATGGATTCAGGAGGAAATTACTCACAATTTGATACCTATTTCATGAAGATCGCCTAGAGAGGACAAAGTTAGAGGCTTCTATTATTACTAGGGCCTAAAACTGCAATGTTCGATGTCTGATTTAAGGCATATGTCTTGCACGAAAAGGACTGCAATTGCTTTTTTTTGTTATGCATCAAACTGTAAATGAATCAATAATAAAATGTGTACAAATAAGAAATTTTCGAAATTGGCATTTTTGAGGCTTCTATTACTACTAGGGCCTAAAACTGCAATGTTCGATGTCTGATTTTAGGTGTATGTCTTGCACGAAAAGGACTGCAATTGCTTTTTACTATTATTATGCATCAAACTGTATAGGAATCAATAATAAAATGTGTACAAGTAAGAAATTTTGGAAATTGACATTTTTGAGGCTTCTATTACTACTAGGGCCTTAAACTGCAATGTTCGATGTCTGATTTAAGGCATATGTCTTGCCCGAAAAGGACTGCAGTTGTTTTTTTTTCTTTTCTTATGCATCAAACTGTAGAGGAATCAATAATAAAATGTGTACAAAAAGAAATTTGGGAAATTGGTACATTTGAGGGTTCTATTACTACTAGGGCCTAAAACTGCAATGTTCGATGACTGATTTAAGGCATATGACTTGCACGACAAGTACTGCAATTGCTTTTTTTTTCTAATGCATCAAACTGTATAGGAATCAATGATAACATGTGTACAAATAAGAAATTATGGAAATTGGCATTTTTGAGGCTTCTATTACTTGTAGGGACTAAAACTGCAATGTTCGATGTTTGATTTAAGGCATATGTCTTGCACGAAATGGACTGCAATTGCTTTTCTCTTTTCTTATGCATCAAACTGTATAGGAATCAATAATAAAATTAGTACAAATAAAACATTTTGGAAATTGGCATTTTTTAGGCTTCTATTCCTACTAGGGCCTAAAACTGCAATGTCCGATGTTTGATTTAAGGCATATGTCTTGCACGAAAAGTACTGCAATTGTTTTTTTACTATTCTGATGCATCAAACTTTATAGGAAACAATAATCAAATGTGTACAAATACGAAATTATGGAAATTGGCATTTTTGAGGCTTCTATTACTTGTAGGGACTAAAACTGCAATGTTCGATGTTTGATTTAAGGCATATGTCTTGCACGAAATGGACTGCAATTGCTTTTCTCTTTTCTTATGCATCAAACTGTATAGGAATCAATAATAAAATTAGTACAAATAAAACATTTTGGAAATTGGCATTTTTTAGGCTTCTATTCCTACTAGGGCCTAAAACTGCAATGTCCGATGTTTGATTTAAGGCATATGTCTTGCACGAAAAGTACTGCAATTGTTTTTTTACTATTCTGATGCATCAAACTTTATAGGAAACAATAATCAAATGTGTACAAATACGAAATTATGGAAATTGGCATTTTTGAGGCTTCTATTACTTGTAGGGACTAAAACTGCAATGTTCGATGTTTGATTTAAGGCATATGTCTTGCACGAAATGGACTGCAATTGCTTTTCTCTTTTCTTATGCATCAAACTGTATAGGAATCAATAATAAAATTAGTACAAATAAAACATTTTGGAAATTGGCATTTTTTAGGCTTCTATTCCTACTAGGGCCTAAAACTGCAATGTCCGATGTTTGATTTAAGGCATATGTCTTGCACGAAAAGTACTGCAATTGTTTTTTTACTATTCTGATGCATCAAACTTTATAGGAAACAATAATCAAATGTGTACAAATACGAAATTATGGAAATTGGCATTTTTCAGGCTTCTATTACTTGTAGGGACTAAAACTGCAATGTTCGATGTTTGATTTAAGGCATATGTCTTGCACGAAATGGACTGCAATTGCTTTTCTCTTTTCTTATGCATCAAACTGTATAGGAATCAATAATAAAATTAGTACAAATAAAACATTTTGGAAATTGGCATTTTTTAGGCTTCTATTCCTACTAGGGCCTAAAACTGCAATGTCCGATGTTTGATTTAAGGCATATGTCTTGCACGAAAAGTACTGCAATTGTTTTTTTACTATTCTGATGCATCAAACTTTATAGGAAACAATAATCAAATGTGTACAAATACGAAATTTTGGAAATTGGCATTTTTGAGGCTTCTATTACTTGTAGGGACTAAAACTGCAATGTTCGATGTTTGATTTAAGGCATATGTCTTGCACGAAATGGACTGCAATTGCTTTTCTCTTTTCTTATGCATCAAACTGTATAGGAATCAATAATAAAATTAGTACAAATAAAACATTTTGGAAATTGGCATTTTTTAGGCTTCTATTCCTACTAGGGCCTAAAACTGCAATGTCCGATGTTTGATTTAAGGCATATGTCTTGCACGAAAAGTACTGCAATTGTTTTTTTACTATTCTGATGCATCAAACTTTATAGGAAACAATAATCAAATGTGTACAAATACGAAATTTTGGAAATTGGCATTTTTGAGGCTTCTATTACTTGTAGGGACTAAAACTGCAATGTTCGATGTTTGATTTAAGGCATATGTCTTGCACGAAATGGACTGCAATTGCTTTTCTCTTTTCTTATGCATCAAACTGTATAGGAATCAATAATAAAATTAGTACAAATAAAACATTTTGGAAATTGGCATTTTTTAGGCTTCTATTCCTACTAGGGCCTAAAACTGCAATGTCCGATGTTTGATTTAAGGCATATGTCTTGCACGAAAAGTACTGCAATTGTTTTTTTACTATTCTGATGCATCAAACTTTATAGGAAACAATAATCAAATGTGTACAAATACGAAATTATGGAAATTGGCATTTTTGAGGCTTCTATTACTTGTAGGGACTAAAACTGCAATGTTCGATGTTTGATTTAAGGCATATGTCTTGCACGAAATGGACTGCAATTGCTTTTCTCTTTTCTTATGCATCAAACTGTATAGGAATCAATAATAAAATTAGTACAAATAAAACATTTTGGAAATTGGCATTTTTTAGGCTTCTATTCCTACTAGGGCCTAAAACTGCAATGTCCGATGTTTGATTTAAGGCATATGTCTTGCACGAAAAGTACTGCAATTGTTTTTTTACTATTCTGATGCATCAAACTTTATAGGAAACAATAATCAAATGTGTACAAATACGAAATTATGGAAATTGGCATTTTTCAGGCTTCTATTACTTGTAGGGACTAAAACTGCAATGTTCGATGTTTGATTTAAGGCATATGTCTTGCACGAAATGGACTGCAATTGCTTTTCTCTTTTCTTATGCATCAAACTGTATAGGAATCAATAATAAAATTAGTACAAATAAAACATTTTGGAAATTGGCATTTTTTAGGCTTCTATTCCTACTAGGGCCTAAAACTGCAATGTCCGATGTTTGATTTAAGGCATATGTCTTGCACGAAAAGTACTGCAATTGTTTTTTTACTATTCTGATGCATCAAACTTTATAGGAAACAATAATCAAATGTGTACAAATACGAAATTTTGGAAATTGGCATTTTTGAGGCTTCTATTACTTGTAGGGACTAAAACTGCAATGTTCGATGTTTGATTTAAGGCATATGTCTTGCACGAAATGGACTGCAATTGCTTTTCTCTTTTCTTATGCATCAAACTGTATAGGAATCAATAATAAAATTAGTACAAATAAAACATTTTGGAAATTGGCATTTTTTAGGCTTCTATTCCTACTAGGGCCTAAAACTGCAATGTCCGATGTTTGATTTAAGGCATATGTCTTGCACGAAAAGTACTGCAATTGTTTTTTTACTATTCTGATGCATCAAACTTTATAGGAAACAATAATCAAATGTGTACAAATACGAAATTTTGGAAATTGGCATTTTTCAGGCTTCTATTACTTGTAGGGACTAAAACTGCAATGTTCGATGTTTGATTTAAGGCATATGTCTTGCACGAAATGGACTGCAATTGCTTTTCTCTTTTCTTATGCATCAAACTGTATAGGAATCAATAATAAAATTAGTACAAATAAAACATTTTGGAAATTGGCATTTTTTAGGCTTCTATTCCTACTAGGGCCTAAAACTGCAATGTCCGATGTTTGATTTAAGGCATATGTCTTGCACGAAAAGTACTGCAATTGTTTTTTTACTATTCTGATGCATCAAACTTTATAGGAAACAATAATCAAATGTGTACAAATACGAAATTTTGGAAATTGGCATTTTTGAGGCTTCTATTACTTGTAGGGACTAAAACTGCAATGTTCGATGTTTGATTTAAGGCATATGTCTTGCACGAAATGGACTGCAATTGCTTTTCTCTTTTCTTATGCATCAAACTGTATAGGAATCAATAATAAAATTAGTACAAATAAAACATTTTGGAAATTGGCATTTTTTAGGCTTCTATTCCTACTAGGGCCTAAAACTGCAATGTCCGATGTTTGATTTAAGGCATATGTCTTGCACGAAAAGTACTGCAATTGTTTTTTTACTATTCTGATGCATCAAACTTTATAGGAAACAATAATCAAATGTGTACAAATACGAAATTTTGGAAATTGGCATTTTTCAGGCTTCTATTACTACTAGGGCCTAAAACTGCAATGTTCGATGTCTGATTTAAGGCATATGTCTTGCACGAAAAGGACTGTAGATGTTTTTTTTTTCTTTTCTCATGCATCAAACAGTATAGGAATCAATAATACAATGTGTACAAATAAGAAATTTTGGAAATTGGCATTTTTGAGGCTTCTATTACTACTAGGGCCTAAAACTGCAATTTTCGATGACTGATTTAAGGCATTTGTCTTGCAGGAAATGGACTGTAATTGCTTTTTTTTTTCTTATGCCTCAAACTGTATAGGAATCAATAATAAAATGTGAAGAAATAAGAAATGTTGGAAATTGGCATTTTTGAGGTTCCTATTACTACTAGGGCCTAAAACTGCAATGTTCGATGTCTGATTTAAGGCATATGTCTTGCATGAAAAGGACTGCAATTGCTTTTTTCTTTTCCCATGCATCAAATTGTATAGGAATCAATAATACAATGTGAAGAATTAAGAATTTTTGGAAATTGGCATTTTTGAGGCTTCTATTACTACTAGGGCCTAAAACTGCAATGTTCGATGTCTGATTTAAGGCATATGTCTTGCACGAAAAGGACTGTAGATGTTTTTTTTTTCTTTTCTCATGCATCAAACAGTATAGGAATCAATAATACAATGTGTACAAATAAGAAATTTTGGAAATTGGCATTTTTGAGGCTTCTATTACTACTAGGGCCTAAAACTGCAATTTTCGATGACTGATTTAAGGCATTTGTCTTGCAGGAAATGGACTGTAATTGCTTTTTTTTTTCTTATGCCTCAAACTGTATAGGAATCAATAATAAAATGTGAAGAAATAAGAAATGTTGGAAATTGGCATTTTTGAGGTTCCTATTACTACTAGGGCCTAAAACTGCAATGTTCGATGTCTGATTTAAGGCATATGTCTTGCATGAAAAGGACTGCAATTGCTTTTTTCTTTTCCCATGCATCAAATTGTATAGGAATCAATAATACAATGTGAAGAATTAAGAATTTTTGGAAATTGGCATTTTTGAGGCTTCTATTACTACTAGGGCCTAAAACTGCAATGTTCGATGTCTGATTTAAGCCATATGTCTTGCACGAAAAGGACAGCAATTGCTTTTTTCTTTTCTTATGCATCAAACTGTATCGGAATCAATAATAAAATGTGTACACATACAACATTTTAGAAATTGGCATTTCTGAGCCTTCTATTACTACTACGGACTAAAGTGCATTGTTCGATGTCATATTTAAACCATATGTCTTGCACAAAAAGGACTGCAATTGCTTTTTTCTTTTCTTATGCATCAAACTGTATAGGAATCAGTAATAAAATGTGTACAAATAAGAAATTTTGGAAATTGGCATTTTTTAGGCTTCTATTCCTACTAGGGCCTAAAACTGCAATGTCCGATGTCTGATTTAAGGCATATGTCTTGCACGAAAAGTACTACAATTGTTTTTTTTACTATTCTGATGCATCAAACTTCATAGGAATCAATAATCAAATGTGTACAAATACGAAATTTTGGAAATTGGCATTTTTCAGGCTTCTATTACTACTAGGGCCTAAAACTGCAATGTTCGATGTCTGATTTAAGGCATATGTCTTGCACGAAAAGGACAGCAATTGCTTTTTTCTTTTCTTATGCATCAAACTGTATCGGAATCAACAATAAAATGTGTACACATACAACATTTTGGAAATTGGCATTTCTGAGCCTTCTATTACTTCTAGGGACTAAAACTGCAATGTTCGATATCTAATTTAAGGCATATGTTTTGCACGGAAAGGACTACAATTGCTTTTTTCTTTTCTTATGCATCAAACTGTATAGGAATAAATAATAAAATGTGTACAAATAAGAAATTTTGGAAATTAGCATTTTTGAGGCTTCTATTACTACTAGGGCCTAAAACTGCAATGTTCAATGTCAGATTTAAGGCATATATCTTGCACGGAAAGGACAGCAATTGCTTTTTTCTTTTCTAATTCATCAAACTGTATAGGAATCAATAATAAAATGTGTACAAATAAAAAATCTTGGAAATTGGCATTATTGAGGCTTCTAGGGTCTAAAACTGCATTGTTCGAAGTCTTAAAAAGATTTAATTCATATGTCTAGCACGAAAAGGAATGCAATTGCTTTTTTCTTTTCTCATGCATCAAACTCTATAGGAATAAATAGTAAAATGTGTACAAATAAAAAAATTTGGAAATTGGCATTTTAAGGCTTCTATTACAATTTATAAAGCAATGAATTGGGGGAGGCCCCCCAGTTTTGGTCCACATGAAAATTCCAACAAATTCACTAACGCTAGGTTCCGAATCGTCAAAGGTCACTCCCTCCCCACACAAGCAACTGAAATAATTCTTTGACCGATGGAGTCAGCAGGAAATTCCCCACAATCTGACATCTATCTCATGAGGATCCCCTAGAGAGGAAAAAGTTGAAATGCGATCTCTTTGAGCAAACCGCTTTTCGGACACCGTAAATTGCCAACGGTGACAGCAGCGACATGGTCGAAACTGCATTTTCCCGCCTAAAAGCGAATGAAAAATGCTTGTAGCCATGCACAGAGTGAGAGATTCTGCACAATTTACTCCCAATTTTGAAGAGATTTCATCTACTGGAAAAAAGTTATAAAGAAGTTAAATGTGAGTGATCCTCCTGTTTTGGTCTGCCTGAAATTTCCAACAAATTCACTAACACAAGGCCCCGTATCATTGAAGGTCACTTTCTCCCCACACAAGTGACTGAAATAATTCTTTGACCCATGGAGTAAGAAGGAAATTCCACACAATGATATCTATTTCATTAGGATTCCCTAGAGAGGACAAAGTGGAAATGCGATCTCATCGAGCCAACCGTTTTTTCGCACACCTTAAATTGCCAACGTTCACAGCAGCGACATTGTCGAAGGTGCACGTTTCCCTATAAATCCGAATTAAATATCCTTGTATAAGTGGATATATTGATAAATTTCCTACAATACTAATTTTTTAAATATTTCATTTAATGGAAAAAAATTAAAAAGAATTGAAACTTTACTGATCCCCCAGTTTTGGGCCGTATTAAAATTCTATCAAATCCCTTATCAGAAGTCCTATTCAAACGCCTGAAAAAAATTTTTTTCAACATGGATTAAGGAAGTAATTCCCTAACATTTGATATCAATTTGATAACTATTCTATAGACGCGGAAAAGTTGAAATCCGGAGTCCTCAATCAAACCGGTTTTTGGATGACGTAAATTTTCAAAGAATGCGCCAAAGACATGGTTGCACCTCCAGTTGGCTCTATTCAACAAAATGTATAATCTTTGTAGACATGGATTAATTAATAAATATCCTACAATTTAATACTAATTTTTAAATTATATCGTTCAATGTAAAAAAATAAAAAGTGAAATATGACTGATCCCCCGCTTTTGGGCTGTACTAAAAATTCCCACAAATCCCCTAACAAGTTGCCACTTCATCCAATCCCACGTTGTCCTTATTCAACTAACTGAAAAAAAATTTAAACCTGGTTTAAGGGAAATATCCATCACATTTGATATCAATTTTATAAGTATTCTATAGAAACGAAAAAGTGGTATTCCAGATTAATCCAGCAAACCGTGTTTTGTATGCCTTTAATTTTCAAAGTAGACGACAGAAATCATATGACTGGAATTTCCATGAAAAAGATTGTGGAAAGAAAATGGTTGATCAATGTACATTTCTCTTCTGTTTCCTATTTATATTTATATTTTACTTCCTTAATTTAGCATTATGGACCAGGAGAGATCTAATCTACGATCTGCAAAAAAATATTTTGCCTTCAAACTCATACCGTGATCGTAGCATGCATGGACTCGACTCATATGACGGGATTTCCATGAAAAAGATTGTGGACAGAAAATGGGTGATCACTGTACATTTCTCTCCTGTTTCCTATTTATATTTATATTTTACTTCCTCAATTTAGCATTATGGACCAGGAAAGATCTAATCTAAGATCTGCAAAAAAATATTTTGCCTTCAAATTCATACCGTTTTCGTAGCATGCATGGACTTTACTCATATGACTGGCATTTCCATGAAAAAGATTGTGGGCAGAATATGGGTGATCACTGTACATTTCTCTTCTGTTTCCTATTTATTTTTCTATTTTACTTCCTCAATTTAGCATTATGGACAGACAAAGACCTAATCTAATATCTGCAAAAAAATATTTTGCCTTCAAATGCATACCGTGATCGTAGCATGCATGGACGCGACTCATATAACTGGGATTTCCATGAAAAAGATTGTGGGCAGAAAATGGGTGATCACTGTACATTTCTCTTCGGTTTCCTATTTATATTTATATTTTACTTTCTCAATTTAGCATTATGGACCAGGAAAGACCTAATCTAAGATCTGCAAAAAAATATTTTGCCTTCAAATTCATACCGTGATCGTAGCATGCATGGACTCGACTCATATGACTGGGATTTCCATGTAAAAGATTGTGAGCAGAAAATGGGTGATCACTGTACATTTCTCTTCTTTTTCCTATTTACATTTATGTTTTACTTCCTCAATTTAGCATTATGGACAGGGGAAGACCTAATCTAAGATCTGCAAAAAAATATTTTGCCTTCAAATTCATACCGTGATCGTAACATGCATGGACTCGACTCATATGACTGGGATTTCCATGTAAAAGATTGTGAGCAGAAAATGGGTGATCACTGTACATTTCTCTTCTCTTTCCTATTCATATTTCTATTTTACTTCCTTAATTTAGCATTAGGGACAGGGAAAGACCTAATCTAAGTTCTGCAAAAAAATATTTTACCTTCAAATTCATACCGTGATCGTAGCAGGCATGGACTCGACTCATATGACTGGGATTTCCATGTAAAAGATTGTGAGCAGAAAACGGGTGATCAATGTACATTTCTCTTCTGTTTCCTATTCATATTTCTATTTTACTTCCTCAATTTAGCATTAGGGACAGGGAAAGACCTAATCTAAGTTCTGCAAAAAAATATTTTACCTTCAAATTAATACCGTGATCGTAGCAGGCATGGACTCGACTCATATGACTGGGATTGCCATGTAAAAGATTGTGAGCAGAAAATGGGTGATCACTGTACATTTCTCTTCTGTTTCCTATTTACATTTATATTTTACTTCCTCAATTTAGCATTATGGACAGGGGAAGACCTAATCTAAGATCTGCAAAAAAATATTTTGCCTTCAAATTCATACCGTGATCGTAGCATGCATGGACTCGACTCATATGACTGGGATTTCCATGTAAAAGATTGTGAGCAGAAAATGGGTGATCACTGTACATTTCTCTTCTGTTTCCTATTTATATTTATATTTTACTTCCTTAATTTAGCATTATGGACAGGGAAAGACCTAATCTAAGTTCTGCAAAAAATATTTTACCTTCAAATTCATACCGTGATCGTAGCATGCATGGACTCGACTCATATGACTGGGATTTCCATGTAAAAGATTGTGAGCAGAAAATGGGTGATCACCGTACATTTCTCTTCTGTTTCCTATTTATATTTCTATTTAACTTCCTTAGTTTAGCTTTATGGACAGGGAAAGACCTAATCTAAGATCTGCAAAAAAATATTTTGCCTTCAAATTCATACCGTGATCGTAGCATGCATGGACTTTACTCATATGACTGGCATTTCCATGAAAAAGATTGTGGGCAGAATATGGGTGATCACTGTACATTTCTCTTCTGTTTCCTATTTATTTTTCTATTTTACTTCCTCAATTTAGCATTATGGACAGACAAAGACCTAATCTAATATCTGCAAAAAAATATTTTGCCTTCAAATGCATACCGTGATCGTAGCATGCATGGACGCGACTCATATAACTGGGATTTCCATGAAAAAGATTGTGGGCAGAAAATGGGTGATCACTGTACATTTCTCTTCGGTTTCCTATTTATATTTATATTTTACTTTCTCAATTTAGCATTATGGACCAGGAAAGACCTAATCTAAGATCTGCAAAAAAATATTTTGCCTTCAAATTCATACCGTGATCGTAGCATGCATGGACTCGACTCATATGACTGGGATTTCCATGTAAAAGATTGTGAGCAGAAAATGGGTGATCACTGTACATTTCTCTTCTTTTTCCTATTTACATTTATGTTTTACTTCCTCAATTTAGCATTATGGACAGGGGAAGACCTAATCTAAGATCTGCAAAAAAATATTTTGCCTTCAAATTCATACCGTGATCGTAACATGCATGGACTCGACTCATATGACTGGGATTTCCATGTAAAAGATTGTGAGCAGAAAATGGGTGATCACTGTACATTTCTCTTCTCTTTCCTATTCATATTTCTATTTTACTTCCTTAATTTAGCATTAGGGACAGGGAAAGACCTAATCTAAGTTCTGCAAAAAAATATTTTACCTTCAAATTCATACCGTGATCGTAGCAGGCATGGACTCGACTCATATGACTGGGATTTCCATGTAAAAGATTGTGAGCAGAAAACGGGTGATCAATGTACATTTCTCTTCTGTTTCCTATTCATATTTCTATTTTACTTCCTCAATTTAGCATTAGGGACAGGGAAAGACCTAATCTAAGTTCTGCAAAAAAATATTTTACCTTCAAATTAATACCGTGATCGTAGCAGGCATGGACTCGACTCATATGACTGGGATTGCCATGTAAAAGATTGTGAGCAGAAAATGGGTGATCACTGTACATTTCTCTTCTGTTTCCTATTTACATTTATATTTTACTTCCTCAATTTAGCATTATGGACAGGGGAAGACCTAATCTAAGATCTGCAAAAAAATATTTTGCCTTCAAATTCATACCGTGATCGTAGCATGCATGGACTCGACTCATATGACTGGGATTTCCATGTAAAAGATTGTGAGCAGAAAATGGGTGATCACTGTACATTTCTCTTCTGTTTCCTATTTATATTTATATTTTACTTCCTTAATTTAGCATTATGGACAGGGAAAGACCTAATCTAAGTTCTGCAAAAAATATTTTACCTTCAAATTCATACCGTGATCGTAGCATGCATGGACTCGACTCATATGACTGGGATTTCCATGTAAAAGATTGTGAGCAGAAAATGGGTGATCACCGTACATTTCTCTTCTGTTTCCTATTTATATTTCTATTTAACTTCCTTAGTTTAGCTTTATGGACAGGGAAAGACCTAATCTAAGATCTGCAAAAAAATATTTTGCCTTCAAATTCATACCGTGATCGTAGCATGCATGGACTCGACTCATATGACTGGGATTTCCATGTAAAAGATTGTGACAGAAAATGGGTGATCACTGAACATTTCTCTTTTGTTTCCTATTTATATTTATATTTTACTTCCTCAATTTAGCATTATGGACAGGGAAAGACCTAATCTAATATCTGCAAAAAAATATTTTGCCTTCGAATTCATACCGTGATAGTAGCATGCATGGACTCGACTCATATGACTGGGATTTCCATGTAAAAGATTGTGACAGAAAATGGGTGATCACTGTACATTTCTGTTTTGTTTCCTATTTATATTTCTATATTCCTTACTCAATTTAGCATTATGGACAGGGAAAGACCTAATCTAAGATCTGCAAAAAAAAATTAGCCTTCAAATTCGTACCGTGATCGTAGCATGCATGGACTCGACTCATATGACTGGGATTTCCATGAAAATGATTGTGGGCAGAAAATGGGTCATCACTGTACATTTCTTTTCTGTTTCCTATTTATATTTATATTTTACTTCTTTAATTTAGCATTATGGAGAGGAAAAGACCTAATCTAAGATCTGCAAAAAAAAATTAGCCTTCAAATTCATACCGTGATCGTAGCATGCATGGACTCGACTCATATGACTGGGATTTCCATGAAAAAGATAGTGGGCACAAAATGGGTGATCACTGTATATTTCTCTTCTGTTTCCTATTTGTATTTCTATTTAACTTCCTCAATTTATCATTATGGACAGGGAAAGACCTAATCTAAGATCTACAAAAAAAATTAGCCTTGAAATTCATACCGTGATCGTAGCATGCATGGACTCGACTCATATGACTGGGATTTCCATGAAAAAGATAGTGGGCACAAAATGGGTGATCACTGTATATTTCTCTTCTGTTTCCTATTTGTATTTCTATTTAACTTCCTCAATTTATCATTATGGACAGGGAAAGACCTAATCTAAAATCTGCAAAAAAAAATTAGCCTTCAAATTCATACCGTGATCGTAGCATGCATGGACTCGACTCATATGACTGGGATTTCCATGAAATAGATTGTGGGCAGAAAATGGGTGATCACTGTACATTTCTCTTCTGTTTCCTATTTATATTTCTATTTTACTTTTTTAATTTAGCATTATGGACAGGGAAAGACCTAATCTAAGATCAGCAAAAAAAATATTTTGCCTTCAAATTCATACCGTGAGTGTAGCATGCATGGACTCGACTCATATGACTGGGATTTCCATGAAAAAGATTGTGGGCAGAAAATGGGTGATCACTGTACATTTCTCTTCGGTTTCCTATTTATATTTATATTTTACTTCCTTAATTTTGCATTATGGACAGGGAAAGACCTAATCTAAGATCTGCAAAAAAATAATTTGACTTCAAATTCATACTGTGATCGTAGCATGCATGGACTCGACTCATATGACTGGGATTTCCATGAAAAAGATTGTGGGCAGAAAATGGGTGATCACTGTACATTTCTCTTCTGTTTCCTATTTATATTTCTATTTTACTTCCTTAATTTAGCATTATGGGCAGGGAAAGACCTCATCTAAGATCTGCAAAAAAATATTTTGCCTTCAAATTCATACCGTGATCGTAGCATGCATGGACTCGACTCATATGACTGGGATTTCCATGTAAAAGATTGTGACAGAAAATGGGTGATCACTGAACATTTCTCTTTTGTTTCCTATTTATATTTATATTTTACTTCCTCAATTTAGCATTATGGACAGGGAAAGACCTAATCTAATATCTGCAAAAAAATATTTTGCCTTCGAATTCATACCGTGATAGTAGCATGCATGGACTCGACTCATATGACTGGGATTTCCATGTAAAAGATTGTGACAGAAAATGGGTGATCACTGTACATTTCTGTTTTGTTTCCTATTTATATTTCTATATTCCTTACTCAATTTAGCATTATGGACAGGGAAAGACCTAATCTAAGATCTGCAAAAAAAAATTAGCCTTCAAATTCGTACCGTGATCGTAGCATGCATGGACTCGACTCATATGACTGGGATTTCCATGAAAATGATTGTGGGCAGAAAATGGGTCATCACTGTACATTTCTTTTCTGTTTCCTATTTATATTTATATTTTACTTCTTTAATTTAGCATTATGGAGAGGAAAAGACCTAATCTAAGATCTGCAAAAAAAAATTAGCCTTCAAATTCATACCGTGATCGTAGCATGCATGGACTCGACTCATATGACTGGGATTTCCATGAAAAAGATAGTGGGCACAAAATGGGTGATCACTGTATATTTCTCTTCTGTTTCCTATTTGTATTTCTATTTAACTTCCTCAATTTATCATTATGGACAGGGAAAGACCTAATCTAAGATCTACAAAAAAAATTAGCCTTGAAATTCATACCGTGATCGTAGCATGCATGGACTCGACTCATATGACTGGGATTTCCATGAAAAAGATAGTGGGCACAAAATGGGTGATCACTGTATATTTCTCTTCTGTTTCCTATTTGTATTTCTATTTAACTTCCTCAATTTATCATTATGGACAGGGAAAGACCTAATCTAAAATCTGCAAAAAAAAATTAGCCTTCAAATTCATACCGTGATCGTAGCATGCATGGACTCGACTCATATGACTGGGATTTCCATGAAATAGATTGTGGGCAGAAAATGGGTGATCACTGTACATTTCTCTTCTGTTTCCTATTTATATTTCTATTTTACTTTTTTAATTTAGCATTATGGACAGGGAAAGACCTAATCTAAGATCAGCAAAAAAAATATTTTGCCTTCAAATTCATACCGTGAGTGTAGCATGCATGGACTCGACTCATATGACTGGGATTTCCATGAAAAAGATTGTGGGCAGAAAATGGGTGATCACTGTACATTTCTCTTCGGTTTCCTATTTATATTTATATTTTACTTCCTTAATTTTGCATTATGGACAGGGAAAGACCTAATCTAAGATCTGCAAAAAAATAATTTGACTTCAAATTCATACTGTGATCGTAGCATGCATGGACTCGACTCATATGACTGGGATTTCCATGAAAAAGATTGTGGGCAGAAAATGGGTGATCACTGTACATTTCTCTTCTGTTTCCTATTTATATTTCTATTTTACTTCCTTAATTTAGCATTATGGGCAGGGAAAGACCTCATCTAAGATCTGCAAAAAAATATTTTGCCTTCAAATTCATACCGTGATCGTAGCATGCATGGACTCGACTCATATGACTGGGATTTCCATGAAAAAGATTGTCAGCAGAAAATGGGTGATCACTGTACATTTCTCTTCTGTTTCCTATTTATATTTCAATTTTACTTCTTTAATTTAGCATTATGGACAAGGAAAGACCGATTCTAAGATCTGCAAAAATATTTTCCCTTCAAATTCATACCGTGATCGTAGCGTACATGCACTCGACTCATATGACTGGGATTTCCATGAAAAAGATTGTCGGCAGAAAATGGGTGATCATTGTACATTTCTCTTCTGTTTCCTATTTATATTTATATTTTACTTCCTTAATTCAGCATTATGGACAGAGAAAGAGCTAATCTAAGATTTGCAAAAAAATATTTTGCCTTCAAATTCATACCGTGATCGTAGCATGCATGAACTCGACTCATATGACTGGGATTTCCATGACAAAGATTGTGGGCAGAAAATGGGTGATCACTGTACATTTCTCTTCTGTTTCCTGTTTATATTTATATTTTACTTCCTTAATTTAGCATTATGGACAGGGAAAGACCTAATCTAAGATCAGCAAAAAAATATTTTGCCTTCAAATTCATACCGTGATCGTAGCATGCATGGACTCGACTGATAATACTGGGATTTCCATGAAAAAGATTGTGGGCAGAAAATGGGTGATCACTGTACATTTCTCTTCTGTTTCCTATTTATATTTATATTTTACTTCCTTAATTTAGCATTATGGACAGGGAAAGACCTAATCTAAGATCTGCAAAAAAATATTTTGCCTTCAAATTCATACCGTGATCGTAGCATGCATGGACTTGACTCATAATACTGGGATTTCCATGAAAAAGATTGTGGTCAGAAAATGGGTGATCACCGTACATTTCTCTTCTGTTTCCTGTTTATATTTATAATTTACTTCCTTAATTTAGCATTATGGACGGGGAAAGACCTAATCTGATATCTTCAAAAGAATATTTTGCCTTCAAATTCATACCGTGATCGTAGCATGCATGGACTCGACTCATATGACTGGGATTTCCATGAAACAGATTGTGGTCAGAAAATGGGTGATCACTGTACATTTCTCTTCTGTTTCCTATTGATATTTCTATATTACTTTCTTAATTTAGCATTATGGACAGGGAAAGACCTAATGTAAGGTCTGCAAAAGAATATTTTGCCTTCAAATTCATACCGTGATCGTAGCATGCATGGACTCGACTCGTATGACTGGGATTTCCATGACAAAGATTGTGGGGAGAAAATGGGTGATCACTGTACATTTCTCTTCTGTTTCCTATTTATATTTATATTTTACTTCCTTAATTTAGCATTATGGACAGGGAAAGACCTAATCTAAGATCTGCAAAAAAATATTTTGCCTTCAAATTCATACTGTGATCGTAGCATGCATGGACTCGACTCATATGACTGGTATTCCCATGAAAAAGATTGTGGTCAGAAAATGGGTGATCACTGTACATTTCTCTTCTTTTTCCTATTTATATTTCTATTTTACTTCCTTAATTTAGCATTATGGACAGGGAAAGACCTAATGTAAGGTCTGCAAAAGAATATTTTGCCTTCAAATTCATACTGTGATCGTAGCATGCATGGACTTGACTCATATGACTGGGATTTCCATGAAAAAGATTGTGGGCAGAAAATGGGTGATCACTGTACATTTCTCTTCTGTTTACTATTTATCTTTCTATTTTACTTCCTTAATTTAGCATTATGGACAGGGAAACACCTAATCTAAGATCTGCAAAAAAATCTTTTGCCTTCAAATTCATACAGTGATCGTAGCATACATGGACTCGACTCGTATGACTGGGATTTCCATGACAAAGATTGTGGGGAGAAAATGGGTGATCACTGTACATTTCTCTTCTGTTTCCTATTTATATTTATATTTTACTTCCTTAATTTAGCATTATGGACAGGGAAAGACCTAATCTAAGATCTACAAAAAAATATTTTCCCTTCAAATTCATACCGTGATCGTAGCATGCATGGACTCGACTCATATGACTGGGATTTCCATGACAAAGATTGTGGGCAGAAAATGGGTGATCACTGTACATTTCTCTTCTGTTTCCTATTCATATTTATATTTTACTTCCTTAATTTAGCATTATGGACAGGGAAAGACCTAATCTAAGATCTGCAAAAAAATATTTTGCCTTCAAATTCATACCGTGATCGTAGCATGCATGGACTTGACTCATAGTACTGGGATTTCCATGAAAAAGATTGTGGGCAGAAAATGGGTGATCACTGTACATTTCTCTTCTGTTTCCTATTTATATTTTTCTTCCTTAATTTAGCATTATGGACATGGAAAGACCTAATTTAAGATCTGCAAAAAAATATTTTGCCTTCAAATTCATACCGTGATCGTAGCATGCATGGACTCGACTCATAATACTGGGATTTCCATGAAAAAGATTGTGGGCAGAAAATGGGTGATAACTGTACATTTCTCTTCTGTTTCCTATTTATATTTATATTTTACTTTCTACATTTAGCATTGTGGACAGGGAAAGTCCTAATCTAAGATCTGCAAAAAAATATTTTACCTTCAAATTCATACCGTGATCGTAGCATGCATGTACTCGACTCATATGACTGGGATTTCCATGAAAAAGATTGTGGGCAGAAAATGGGTGATCACTGTACATTTCTCTTCTGTTTCCTATTTATATTTCTATTTTACTTCCTTAATTTTGCATTATGGACAGGGAAAGACCTAATCTAAGATCTGCAAAAAAATAATTTGACTTCAAATTCATACCGTGATCGTAGCATGCATGGACTCGACTCATATGACTGGGATTTCCATGAAATAGATTGTGGGCAGAAAATGGGTGATCACTGTACATTTCTCTTCTGTTTCCTATTTATATTTCAATTTTACTTCTTTAATTTAGCATTATGGACAAGGAAAGACCGATTCTAAGATCTGCAAAAATATTTTCCCTTCAAATTCATACCTTGATCGTAGCATACATGCACCCGACTCATATGACTGGGATTTCCATGAAAAAGATTGTCGGCAGAAAATGGGTGATCATTGTACATTTCTCTTCTGTTTCCTATTTATATTTATATTTTACTTCCTTCATTTAGCATTATGGACAGGGAAAGACCTAATCTAAGATCTGCAAAAAAATATTTTGCCTTCAAATTCATATCGTGATCGTAGCATGCATGGACTCGACTCATATGAGTGGGATTTCCATGAAAAAGATTGTGGGCAGAAATTGAGTGATCACTGTACATTTCTCTTCTGTTTCCTGTTTATATTTATATTTTACTTCCTTAATTTAGCATTATGGACAGGGAAAGACCTAATCTAAGATCAGCAAAAAAATATTTTGCCTTCAAATTCATACCGTGATCGTAGCATGCATGGAATCGACTCATAATACTGGGATTTCCATGAAAAAGATTGTGGGCAGAAAATGGGTGATCACTGTACATTTCTCTTCTGTTTCCTATTTATATTTATATTTTACTTCCTTAATTTAGCATTATGGACAGGGAAAGACCTAATCTAAGATCTGCAAAAAAATATTTTGCCTTCAAATTCATACCGTGATCGTAGCATGCATGGACTTGACTCATAATACTGGGATTTCCATGAAAAAGATTGTGGGCAGAAAATGGGTGATAACTGTACATTTCTCTTCTGTTTCCTATTTATATTTATATTTTACTTCCTTCATTTAGCATTATGGACAGGGAAAGACCTAATCTAAGATCTGCAAAAAAATATTTTGCCTTCAAATTCATACCGTGATCGTAGCATGCATGGACTCGACTCATATGACTGGGATTTCCATGAAAAAGATTGTGGGCACAAAATGGGTGATCACTGTACATTTCTCTTCTGTTTCCTATTTATATTTATATTTTACTTTCTTAATTTAGCATTATGGACAGGAAAAGACCTAATATAAGATCTGAAAAAAAATATTTTGCCTGCAAATTCATACCGTGATCGTAACATGCATGGACTCGACTCATAATACTGGGATTTCCATGAAAAAGATTGTGGGCAGAAAATGGGTGATAACTGTACATTTCTCTTCTGTTTCCTATTTATATTTATATTTTACTTTCTACATTTAGCATTGTGGACAGGGAAAGTCCTAATCTAAGATCTGCAAAAAAATATTTTACCTTCAAATTCATACCGTGATCGTAGCATGCATGTACTCGACTCATATGACTGGGATTTCCATGAAAAAGATTGTGGGCAGAAAATGGGTGATCACTGTACATTTCTCTTCTGTTTCCTATTTATATTTCTATTTTACTTCCTTAATTTTGCATTATGGACAGGGAAAGACCTAATCTAAGATCTGCAAAAAAATAATTTGACTTCAAATTCATACCGTGATCGTAGCATGCATGTACTCGACTCATATGACTGGGATTTCCATGAAATAGATTGTGGGCAGAAAATGGGTGATCACTGTACATTTCTCTTCTGTTTCCTATTTATATTTCAATTTTACTTCTTTAATTTAGCATTATGGACAAGGAAAGACCGATTCTAAGATCTGCAAAAATATTTTCCCTTCAAATTCATACCTTGATCGTAGCATACATGCACTCGACTCATATGACTGGGATTTCCATGAAAAAGATTGTCGGCAGAAAATGGGTGATCATTGTACATTTCTCTTCTGTTTCCTATTTATATTTATATTTTACTTCCTTCATTTAGCATTATGGACAGGGAAAGACCTAATCTAAGATCTGCAAAAAAATATTTTGCCTTCAAATTCATATCGTGATCGTAGCATGCATGGACTCGACTCATATGAGTGGGATTTCCATGAAAAAGATTGTGGGCAGAAATTGAGTGATCTCTGTACATTTCTCTTCTGTTTCCTGTTTATATTTATATTTTACTTCCTTAATTTAGCATTATGGACAGGGAAAGACCTAATCTAAGATCAGCAAAAAAATATTTTGCCTTCAAATTCATACCGTGATCGTAGCATGCATGGAATCGACTCATAATACTGGGATTTCCATGAAAAAGATTGTGGGCAGAAAATGGGTGATCACTGTACATTTCTCTTCTGTTTCCTATTTATATTTTACTTCCTTAATTTAGCATTATGGACAGGGAAAGACCTAATCTAAGATCTGCAAAAAAATATTTTGCCTTCAAATTCATACCGTGATCGTAGCATGCATGGACTTGACTCATAATACTGGGATTTCCATGAAAAAGATTGTGGGCAGAAAATGGGTGATAACTGTACATTTCTCTTCTGTTTCCTATTTATATTTATATTTTACTTCCTTCATTTAGCATTATGGACAGGGAAAGACCTAATCTAAGATCTGCAAAAAAATATTTTGCCTTCAAATTCATATCGTGATCGTAGCATGCATGGACTCGACTCATATGAGTGGGATTTCCATGAAAAAGATTGTGGGCAGAAATTGGGTGATAACTGTACATTTCTCTTCTGTTTCCTATTTATATTTATATTTTACTTCCTTAATTTAGCATTATGGACAGGGAAAGACCAACTCTAAGATCTGCAAAAAAATATTTCGACTTCAATTTCATACCGTGATCGTAGCATGCATGGACTCGACTCATATGACTGGGATTTCCATGAAAAAGATTGTGGGCACAAAATGGGTGATCACTGTACATTTCTCTTCTGTTTCCTATTTATATTTATATTTTACTTTCTTAATTTAGCATTATGGACAGGGAAAGACCTAATATAAGATCTGAAAAAAAATATTTTGCCTGCAAATTCATACCGTGATCGTAACATGCATGGACTCGACTCATATGACTGGGATTCCCATGAAAAAGATTGTGGGCAGAAAATGGGTGATCACTGTACATTTCTCTTCTGTTTCCTATTTACAATTCTATTTTACTTCCTTAATTTAGCATTATGGACAAGGAAACACCTAATCTAAGATCTGCAAAAAAATCTTTTGCCTTCAAATTCATACTGTGATCGTAGCATACATGGACTCGACTCGTACGACTGGGATTTCCATGACAAAGATTGTGGGGAGAAAATGGGGGATCACTGTACATTTCTCTTCTGTTTCCTATTTATATTTATATTTTACTTCCTGCATTTAACATTATGGACAGGGAAACATCTAATCTAAGATCTACAAAAAAATATTTTGCCTTCAAATTCACACCGTGATCGTAGCATGCATGGACTCGACTCATATGACTGGGATTTCCATGAAAAAGATTGTGGGCACAAAATTGGTGATCACTGTACATTTCTCTTCTGTTTCCTATTTATATTTATACTTTACTTCCTTCATTTAGCATTATGGACAGTGAAAGACCTAAACTAAGATCTTCAAAAAAATATTTTGCCTTGAAATTCATTCCGTGATTGTAGCATGCATGGACTCGAATTATATGTCGGGGATTTCCATGAAAAAGATTGTTGGCAGAAAATGTGTGATCACTGTACATTTCTCTTCTGTTTCCTATTTATATTTATATTTTACTTCCTTAATTTTGTGGCACCCTGCATTTTTAGAAAGACTAAAAAGAGATATTCATAGAAATATGATTTAATTTTTATTCGGTTTATTAACCAGTTGTTAGTTATTTAGAAACGAAGAATAATTGAGTTTTGAGAATAATTCTCTAACTGTATTTAGGCGATCCAAAGAGAAGAAGAAAAAAAAAAAAATAATAAAAAGAAAGAGAAAGAGGAATAGATAAAACAAAACCCGGTCATAAGTAAAACTAAGACAAGACAGGTGTCAAAATATATCAGGTCAAATTACCTGACCGAAATCCAGGGAAATAGAAATTGTTATATTTGGTTGAAGAAATAGATTTTGGAGATAATAAAATAAAACAAAAAGAAGAGGAAAGACAGAAACATAATACGAGACCAGGTTGTAAGCGAAAACACACACGCACGACCAGCACCTAACAAGTGTCAAAATTATCAGGTCAAGCACTTGAACTAATTCCGTGTCCGCGTAGGATGGAAGTTTTGTTAAGGTTGGCTGAAACAATAAAGATTTTTTTGAACAATGAAAACGATATTTTAATCGGAGGAAAGGTGTTTTTTGTGTTGAGGTGGTGACCGGTGGAACTGTATACAGATTCTGACCTGTTAAAAATTGGAACCCCACGATGATGAAGTGGAGACATTTTCAATTCAGATAATTAAGATTTTTGACTATCAGGTCTGACCAAAAACAAAGAAGGAAAGAAAACGATTGTCTCGGCTCACAGATAGCGCCAATATTCTTTCCTGAAGTCACATCTAATTAGCGGCAGGCTGTTTTGACAGAACCCAGGTGAGAAAAAGCCAAGATTATCATTTTTCGTACGTGTGAAAAAGGCCAAATTAGATTTTGTTTTTTTTAGAACAAGAACGATGTAAGCCACGCCCGATTGGAGACGGGAGGCGTCCCACCACAGTCTCATTAGCCGAAAGCGGTCACGTGATATGCGGAAAGAGGAGGGAGAATGCTCGATCAAGAACCATTGGTCGAAAACGGTCACCTGACATACGAGAGACCGGGAGAGATGGGTATGCGTCTTCCCCCCAGAGGCACTGTGAGGAAGTAGGGGTGAAAATAATAGCGATAATGGGAAATCAGAACTAATGCGACTTTTGGGATTATCGAGAGAGCCCTGACGCCGACAGACCCACCCCGGTTTGCTGCGGCGTCAATAAAAGCAGGACCCCAATCGACAAAAAAATGAGTTCAGCCCCGGACGGCAGCGAGAAGAGATCACCTCGGACGACGGAGGGTTGCGGCTGGGTTGCGGCAAGAAATCCTTCCAGCCCAAGTCGAAAACAAGAAATCCTTCCAGCCCAAGTCGAAAACAAGAAATCCTTCCAGCCCAAGTCGAAAACAAGAAATCCTTCCAGCCCAAGTCGAAAACAAGAAATCCTTCCGGCCCAAGTCAAAGGCAAGAGAAGTTCTATCTAAGTCGACGAAGAAGAAGATTACTCGAAAGCCGCGGAGAAGTTGCAGCCAAGTCGAAGACAAGGCCAAAGAGTTACTGGACGGAAGAAGAAGAAGTTAAAATCAAGCCCAGCCGAGAACAGAATTCGACCCAACCAGATCGAAGTGAAGAAATACAACTCAAGTCGAAGAGAAGAATCAACTGCGAATGATTGATAGAAATTAGCCCCAGTGTCGAACTAAACCACACTCCGACATACACAATTCTAGAGAGTAGACAATTCGAAATCGTTAAGTTATATGATAGAAGCTTGGTGCCATAATCCACAGAGCGGGTCGGGAATGAGAACAATTTTTCTTTATGTAACGGACATTAGATATAAAAGGTTGTCACCTTTTTTTTTTATCAGTAATTTTTTTTGTCTCGTGAGTTTTTTTTTTTTTCTTTTACTTGTGTTTTGCCACCCCCGTCGGACTCAACTTGCATACGGCCCGATCCCTGCTGGTCCCGTCTGTCTAAGATCTAAACACAGCATGGGTAGACAGACCGGAGATCAGTACAGTTGCTTTAGCAACCAGGTATTGGAAGCGGGTTGGGAAAGGCGAGGCTGGTGATCATCTAACCAAGAGGTTGGAGCGGCACGCTTGGAACCAGGAGGAGCGACGTCACAGTTGGCGCCGTAACCAAAGGATTCGACCCTGGGCCAGGTGTGTACCCGTCACATTTAGCATTATGGACAGGGAAAGACCTAATCTAAGATCTGCAAAAAAATATTTTGCCTTCAAATTCATACCGTGATCGTAGCATGCATGGACTCGACTCGTATGACTGGGATTTCCATAAAAAAGATTGTGGGCAGAAAATGGGTGATCACTGTACATTTCTCTTCTGTTTCCTATTTATATTTATATTTTACTTCCTTAATTTAGCATTATGGACAGGGAAAGACCTAATCTAAGATCTGAAAAAAATATTTTGCCTGCAAATTCATACCGTGATCGTAGCATGCATGGACTCGACTCATATGACCTGGATTTCCATGAAAAAGATTGTGGGCAGAAAATGGGTGATCACTGTACATTTCTCTTCTGTTTCCTATTTATATTTCTATTTAACTTCCTTCATTTAGCATTATGGATAGGGAAAGATCTAATCTAAGATCTGCAAAAAAATATTTTGCCCTGAAATTCATACCGTGATCGTAGCATGCATGTATTCAACTCATATGACTGGGATTTCCATGAAAAAGATTGTGGGCAGAAAATGGGTGATCACTGTATATATTTCTCTTCGGTTTCCTATTTATATTTATATTTAACTTCCTTCATTTAGCATTATGGACAGGGAAAGACCTAATCTGAGATCTGCAAAAAAATATTTTGCCTTCAAATTCATACCGTGATCGTAGCATGCATCGACTTGACTCATATGACTGGGATTTCCATGATAAAGATTGTGGGCACAAAATGGGTGATCACTGTACATTTCTCTTCTGTTTCCTATTGATATTTCTATTTTACCTCCTCAATTTAGCATTATAGACAGGGAAAGACCTAATCTAAGATCTGCAAAAAATATTTTGCCTTCAAATTCATACCGTGATCGTAGCATGCATGGAGTCGACTCATATGACTGGGATTTCCATGAAAAAGATTGTGGGCACAAAATTGGTGATCACTGTACATTTCTCTTCTGTTTCCTATTTATATTTATACTTTACTTCCTTCATTTAGCATTATGGACAGTGAAAGACCTAAACTAAGATCTTCAAAAAAATATTTTGCCTTGAAATTCATTCCGTGATTGTAGCATGCATGGACTCGAATTATATGTCGGGGATTTCCATGAAAAAGATTGTTGGCAGAAAATGTGTGATCACTGTACATTTCTCTTCTGTTTCCTATTTATATTTATATTTTACTTCCTTAATTTTGTGGCACCCTGCATTTTTAGAAAGACTAAAAAGAGATATTCATAGAAATATGATTTAATTTTTATTCGGTTTATTAACCAGTTGTTAGTTATTTAGAAACGAAGAATAATTGAGTTTTGAGAATAATTCTCTAACTGTATTTAGGCGATCCAAAGAGAAGAAGAAAAAAAAAAAAATAATAAAAAGAAAGAGAAAGAGGAATAGATAAAACAAAACCCGGTCATAAGTAAAACTAAGACAAGACAGGTGTCAAAATATATCAGGTCAAATTACCTGACCGAAATCCAGGGAAATAGAAATTGTTATATTTGGTTGAAGAAATAGATTTTGGAGATAATAAAATAAAACAAAAAGAAGAGGAAAGACAGAAACATAATACGAGACCAGGTTGTAAGCGAAAACACACACGCACGACCAGCACCTAACAAGTGTCAAAATTATCAGGTCAAGCACTTGAACTAATTCCGTGTCCGCGTAGGATGGAAGTTTTGTTAAGGTTGGCTGAAACAATAAAGATTTTTTTGAACAATGAAAACGATATTTTAATCGGAGGAAAGGTGTTTTTTGTGTTGAGGTGGTGACCGGTGGAACTGTATACAGATTCTGACCTGTTAAAAATTGGAACCCCACGATGATGAAGTGGAGACATTTTCAATTCAGATAATTAAGATTTTTGACTATCAGGTCTGACCAAAAACAAAGAAGGAAAGAAAACGATTGTCTCGGCTCACAGATAGCGCCAATATTCTTTCCTGAAGTCACATCTAATTAGCGGCAGGCTGTTTTGACAGAACCCAGGTGAGAAAAAGCCAAGATTATCATTTTTCGTACGTGTGAAAAAGGCCAAATTAGATTTTGTTTTTTTTAGAACAAGAACGATGTAAGCCACGCCCGATTGGAGACGGGAGGCGTCCCACCACAGTCTCATTAGCCGAAAGCGGTCACGTGATATGCGGAAAGAGGAGGGAGAATGCTCGATCAAGAACCATTGGTCGAAAACGGTCACCTGACATACGAGAGACCGGGAGAGATGGGTATGCGTCTTCCCCCCAGAGGCACTGTGAGGAAGTAGGGGTGAAAATAATAGCGATAATGGGAAATCAGAACTAATGCGACTTTTGGGATTATCGAGAGAGCCCTGACGCCGACAGACCCACCCCGGTTTGCTGCGGCGTCAATAAAAGCAGGACCCCAATCGACAAAAAAATGAGTTCAGCCCCGGACGGCAGCGAGAAGAGATCACCTCGGACGACGGAGGGTTGCGGCTGGGTTGCGGCAAGAAATCCTTCCAGCCCAAGTCGAAAACAAGAAATCCTTCCAGCCCAAGTCGAAAACAAGAAATCCTTCCAGCCCAAGTCGAAAACAAGAAATCCTTCCAGCCCAAGTCGAAAACAAGAAATCCTTCCGGCCCAAGTCAAAGGCAAGAGAAGTTCTATCTAAGTCGACGAAGAAGAAGATTACTCGAAAGCCGCGGAGAAGTTGCAGCCAAGTCGAAGACAAGGCCAAAGAGTTACTGGACGGAAGAAGAAGAAGTTAAAATCAAGCCCAGCCGAGAACAGAATTCGACCCAACCAGATCGAAGTGAAGAAATACAACTCAAGTCGAAGAGAAGAATCAACTGCGAATGATTGATAGAAATTAGCCCCAGTGTCGAACTAAACCACACTCCGACATACACAATTCTAGAGAGTAGACAATTCGAAATCGTTAAGTTATATGATAGAAGCTTGGTGCCATAATCCACAGAGCGGGTCGGGAATGAGAACAATTTTTCTTTATGTAACGGACATTAGATATAAAAGGTTGTCACCTTTTTTTTTTATCAGTAATTTTTTTTGTCTCGTGAGTTTTTTTTTTTTCTTTTACTTGTGTTTTGCCACCCCCGTCGGACTCAACTTGCATACGGCCCGATCCCTGCTGGTCCCGTCTGTCTAAGATCTAAACACAGCATGGGTAGACAGACCGGAGATCAGTACAGTTGCTTTAGCAACCAGGTATTGGAAGCGGGTTGGGAAAGGCGAGGCTGGTGATCATCTAACCAAGAGGTTGGAGCGGCACGCTTGGAACCAGGAGGAGCGACGTCACAGTTGGCGCCGTAACCAAAGGATTCGACCCTGGGCCAGGTGTGTACCCGTCACATTTAGCATTATGGACAGGGAAAGACCTAATCTAAGATCTGCAAAAAAATATTTTGCCTTCAAATTCATACCGTGATCGTAGCATGCATGGACTCGACTCGTATGACTGGGATTTCCATAAAAAAGATTGTGGGCAGAAAATGGGTGATCACTGTACATTTCTCTTCTGTTTCCTATTTATATTTATATTTTACTTCCTTAATTTAGCATTATGGACAGGGAAAGACCTAATCTAAGATCTGAAAAAAATATTTTGCCTGCAAATTCATACCGTGATCGTAGCATGCATGGACTCGACTCATATGACCTGGATTTCCATGAAAAAGATTGTGGGCAGAAAATGGGTGATCACTGTACATTTCTCTTCTGTTTCCTATTTATATTTCTATTTAACTTCCTTCATTTAGCATTATGGATAGGGAAAGATCTAATCTAAGATCTGCAAAAAAATATTTTGCCCTGAAATTCATACCGTGATCGTAGCATGCATGTATTCAACTCATATGACTGGGATTTCCATGAAAAAGATTGTGGGCAGAAAATGGGTGATCACTGTATATATTTCTCTTCGGTTTCCTATTTATATTTATATTTAACTTCCTTCATTTAGCATTATGGACAGGGAAAGACCTAATCTGAGATCTGCAAAAAAATATTTTGCCTTCAAATTCATACCGTGATCGTAGCATGCATCGACTTGACTCATATGACTGGGATTTCCATGATAAAGATTGTGGGCACAAAATGGGTGATCACTGTACATTTCTCTTCTGTTTCCTATTGATATTTCTATTTTACCTCCTCAATTTAGCATTATAGACAGGGAAAGACCTAATCTAAGATCTGCAAAAAATATTTTGCCTTCAAATTCATACCGTGATCGTAGCATGCATGGAGTCGACTCATATGACTGGGATTTCCATGAAAAAGATTGTGAGCAGAAAATGGGTGATCACTGTACATTTCTATTCTGTTTCTTATTTATATTTATATTTTACTTCCTTAATTTAGCATTATAGACAGGGAAAGTTGGAATCTAAGATCTGCAAAAAAATATTTTGCCTTCAAATTCATACCGTGATCGTAGCATGCATAGACTCAACTCATATGACTGGGATTCCCATGAAAAAGATTGTGGTCAGAAAATGGGTGATCACTGTACATTTCTCTTCTGTTTCCTATTTATATTTATATTTTACTTCCTTAATTTAGCATTATGGACAGGGAAAGACCTAATGTAAGATCTGCAAAAAAACATTTTGCCTTCAAATTCATACCGTGATCGTTGCATGCATGGACTCGACTCATATGACTGGCATTTCCATGAAAAAGATTGTGGGCAGAAAATGGGTGATCACTGTACATTTAGCTTCTGTTTCGTATTTATATTTATATTTTACTCCCTTAATTTAGCATTATGGACAGGGAAAGACCTCATCTAAGATCTGCAAAAAAATATTTTGCCTTCAAATTCATACCGTGATCGTAGCATGCATGGACACGACTCATATAACTGGGATTTCCATGAAAAAGATTGTTGGCCGAAAATGGGTGATCACTGTACATTTCTCTTCTGTTTCCTATTTATATTTATATTTTACTTCCTTAATTTAGCATTATGGACAGGGAAAGACCTAAACTAAGATCTGCAAAAAAGTATTTTGCCTTCAAATTCATACCGTGAATGTAGCATCCTTGGACTCGACTCATATGACTGGGAATTCCATGAAAAAGATTGAGGGGAGAAAATGGGTGATCACTGTACATTTCTCTACTGTTTCCTATTTATATTTATATTTTACTTCCTTAATTTAGCATTATGGACAGGGAAAGACCTAATATAAGCTTTGCAAAAAAATATTTTGCCTTCAAATTCATACCGTGATCGTACCATGCGTAGAATCGACTCATATGACTGGGATTTCCATGAAAAAGATTGTGGGCAGAAAATGGGTGATCACTGTACATTTCTCTTCTGTTTCCTATTGATATTTCTATTTTACTTCCTTAATTTAGCATTATGGACAGGGAAAGACCTAATGTAAGGTCTGCAAAAGAATATTTTGCCTTCAAATTCATACCGTGAATGTAGCATGCATGGACTCGACTCATATGACTGGGATTTCCATGAAAAAGATTCTGGTCAGAAAATGGCTGATCACTGTACATTTCTCTTCTGTTTCCTATTTATATTTCTATTTTACTTCCTCAATTTAGCATTATGGACAGGGAAAGACCTCGTCTAAGATCTGCAAAAAAATATTTTGCCTTCAAATTCATACCGTGATCGTAGCATGCATGGACTCGACTCATATGACTGGGATTTCCATGAAAAAGATTGTGGGCCGAAAATGGGTGATCACTGTACATTTCTCTTCTGTTTCCTATTTATATTTCTATTTTACTTCCTTAATTTAGCATTATGGACAGGGAATGACCTAATCTAAGATCTGCAAAAAAATATTTTCCCTTCAAATTCATACCGTGATCGTAGCATGCATGGACTCGACTCATATGACTGGGATTTCCATGATAAAGATTGTGGTCAGAAAATGGGTGCTCACTGTACTTTCCTCTTCTGTTTCATATTTATATTTATATTTTACTTCCTTAATTTAGCATTATGGACAGTGAAAGAGCTACTCTAAGATCTGCAAAAAAATATTTTGCCTTCAAATTCATACCGTGATCGAAGCATGCATGGACTCGACTCGCACGACTGGGTTTTCCATGAAAAAGATTGTGGGCAGAAAATGGGTGATCACTGTACATTTCTCTTCTGTTTCCTATATATATTTATATTTTACTTCTTTAATTTAGCATTATAGACAGGGAAAGACCTAATGTAAGATCTGCAAAAAAATATTTTGCCTTGAAATTCATACCGTGATCGTAGCATGCATGGACTCGACTCATATGACTGGGATTTCCATGCAAAAGATTGTGGGCAGAAAATGGGTGATCACTGTACATTTCTCTTCTGTTTCCTATTTATATTTATATTTTACTTTCTCAATTTAACATTATGGACAAGGAAAGACCTAATCTAAAATCTGCAAAAAAATATTTTGCCTTCAAATTCATACCGTGATAGTAGCATGCATGGACTCGACTCATATGACAGGGATTTCCATGAAAAAGATTGTGGGCAGAAAATGGGTGATCCCTGTACATTTCTCTTCTGTTTCCTATTCATATTTCTATTTTACTTCCTCAATTTAGCATTATGGACAGGGAAAGGCCTATTCTAAGACCTGCAAAAAAATATTTTGCCTTCAAATTCATACCGTGATCGTAGCATGCATGGACTCGACTCATATGACTGGGATTTCCATGAAAAAGATTGTGGGCAGAAAATAGGTGATCACTGTACATTTCTCTTCTGTTTCCTATTTATATTTATATTTTCATTCCTCAATTTAGCATTATGGACAGGGAAAGACCTAATCTAAAATCTACAAAAAAATATTTTGCCTTCAAATTCATACCGTGATCGTAGCATGCATGGACTTGACTCATATGACTGGGATTTCCATGAAAAAGATTGTGGGCAGAAAATGGGTCATCACTGTACATTTCTCTTCTGTTTCCTATTTATATTTATATTTTAATTCCTCAATTTAGCATTATGGACAGGGAGAGACCTAATCTAAAATCTACAAAGAAATATTTTGCCTTCAAATTCATACCGTGATCGTAGCATGCATGGACTTGACTCATATGACTGGGATTTCCATGAAAAAGATTGTGGGCAGAAAATGGGTCATCACTGTACATTTCTCTTCTGTTTCCTATTTATATTTATATTTTACTTCCTTAATTTAGCATTATGGACAGGGAAAGACCTAAACTAAGATCTGCAAAAAAGTATTTTGCCTTCAAATTCATACCGTGAATGTAGCATGCTTGGACTCGACTCATATGACTGGGATTTCCATGAAAAAGATTGAGGGCAGAAAATGGGTGATCACTGTACATTTCTCTTCTGTTTCCTATTTATATTTATATTTTACTTCCTTAATTTAGCATTCTGGACAGGGAAAGACCTAATATAAGCTTTGCAAAAAAATATTTTGCCTTCAAATTCATACCGTGATCGTACCATGCGTAGACTCGACTCATATGACTGGGATTTCCATGAAAAAGATTGTGGGCAGAAAATGGGTGATCACTGTACATTTCTCTTCTGTTTCCTATTGATATTTCTATTTTACTTCCTTAATTTAGCATTATGGACAGGGAAAGACCTAATGTAAGGTCTGCAAAAGAATATTTTGCCTTCAAATTCATACCGTGAAGGTAGCATGCATGGACTCGACTCATATGACTGGGATTTCCATGAAAAAGATTCTGGTCAGAAAATGGCTGATCACTGTACATTTCTCTTCTGTTTCCTATTTATATTTATATTTTACTTCCTCAATTTAGCATTATGGACAGGGAAAGACCTCGTCTAAGATCTGCAAAAAAATATTTTGCCTTCAAATTCATACCGTGATCGTAGCATGCATGGACTCGACTCATATGACTGGGATTTCCATAATAAAGATTGTGGTCAGAAAATGGGTGATCACTGTACATTTCTCTTCTGTTTCCTATTTATATTTATATTTTACTTCCTTAATTTAGCATTATGGACAGTGAAAGAGCTAATCTAAGATCTGCAAAAAAATATTTTGCCTTCAAATTCATACCGTGATCGAAGCATGCATGGACTCGACTCGTACGACTGGGTTTTCCATGAAAAAGATTGTGGGCAGAAAATGGGTGATCACTGTACATTTCTCTTCTGTTTCCTCTATATATTTATATTTTACTTCTTTAATTTAGCATTATGGACAGGGAATGACCTCGTCTAAGATCTGCAAAAAAATATTTTGCCTTCAAATTCATACCGTGATCGTAGCATGCATGGACTCGACTCATATGACTGGGATTTCCATGAAAAAGATTGTGGGCCGAAAATGGTTGATCACTGTACATTTCTCTTCTGTTTCCTATTTATATTTATATTTTACTTCCTTAATTTAGCATTATGGACAAGGAATGACCTAATCTAAGATCTGCAAAAAAATATTTTCCCTTCAAATTCATACCGTGATCGTAGCATGCATGGACTCGACTCATATGACTGGGATTTCCATGACAAAGATTGTGGTCTGAAAATGGGTGATCACTGTACATTTCTCTTCTGTTTCCTATTTATATTTATATTTTACTTCCTTAATTTAGCATTATGGATAGGAAAAGACCTAATCTAAGATCTGCAAAAAAATATTTTGCCTTCAAATTCATACTGTTGTCGTAGCATCCATGAAGTCAACTCATATGACTGGGATTTCCATGAAAAAGATTGTGGGCAGAAAATGGGTGATCACTGTACATTTCTCTTCTGTTTCCTATTCATATTTCTATTTTACTTCCTCAATTTAGCATTATGGACAGGGAAAGACCTATTCTAAGATCTGCAAAAAAATATTTTGCCTTCAAATTCATACCGCGATCGTAGAATGCATGGACTCGACTCATATGACTGGGATTTCCATGAAAAAGATTGTGGGCAGAAAATAGGTGATCACTGTACATTTCTCTTCTGTTTCCCATTTATATTTATATTTTAATTCCTCAATTTAGCATTATGGACAGGGAAAGACCTAATCTAAAATCTACAAAAAAATATTTTGCCTTCAAATTCATACCGTGATCGTAGCATGCATGGACTTGACTCATATGACTGGGATTTCCATGAAAAAGATTGTGGGCAGAAAATGGGACATCAGTGTACATTTCTCTTCTGTTTCCTATTTATATTTCTATTTTACTTCCTCAGTTTAGCATTATGGACAGGGAAAGGCCTAATCTATGATCTGCAAAAAAATATTTTGCCTTCAAATTCATACCATGATCGTAGCATGCATGGACTTGACTCATATGACTGGGATTTCCAAGAAAAAGATTGTGGGCACAAAATGGGTGATCACTGTACTTTTCTCTTCTGTTTCCTATTTATATTTATATTTTACTTCCTTAATTTAGCATTATGGACAGTGAAAGAGCTAATCTAAGATCTGCAAAAAAATATTTTGCCTTCAAATTCATACCGTGATCGAAGCATGCATGGACTCGACTCGCACGACTGGGTTTTCCATGAAAAAGATTGTGGGCCAAAAATGGGTGATCACTGTACATTTCTCTTCTGTTTCCTATATATATTTATATTTTACTTCTTTAATTTAGCATTATAGACAGGGAAAGACCTAATCTAATATCTGCAAAAAAATATTTTGCCTTGAAATTCATACCGTGATCGTAGCATGCATGGACTCGACTCATATGACTGGGATTTCCATGTAAAAGATTGTGGGCAGAAAATGGGTGATCACTGTACATTTCTCTTCTGTTTCCTATTTATATTTATATTTTACTTTCTCAATTTAACATTATGGACAAGGAAAGACCTAATCTAAAATCTGCAAAAAAATATTTTGCCTTCAAATTCATACCGTCATAGTAGCATGCATGGACTCGACTCATATGACAGGGATTTCCATGAAAAAGATTGTGGGCAGAAAATGGGTGATCACTGTACATTTCTCTTCTGTTTCCTATTCATATTTCTATTTTACTTCCTCAATTTAGCATTATGGACAGGGAAAGGCCTATTCTAAGATCTGCAAAAAAATATTTTGCCTTCAAATTCATACCGTGATCGTAGCATGCATGGACTCGACTCATATGACTGGGATTTCCATGAAAAAGATTGTGGGCAGAAAATAGGCGATCACTGTACATTTCTCTTCTGTTTCCTATTTATATTTATATTTTAATTCCTCAATTTAGCATTATGGACAGGGAAAGACCTAATCTAAAATTTACAAAAAAATATTTTGCCTTCAAATTCATACCGTGATCGTAGCATGAATGGATTCGACACATATGACTGGGATTTCCATGAAAAAGATTCTTGGCAGAAAATGGGTGATCACTGTACTTTTCTCTTCTGTTTCCTATTTATATTTATATTTTACTTCCTCAATTTAGCATTATGGACAAGGAAAGACCTAATCTAAAATCTGCAAAAAAATATTTTGCCTTCAAATTCATACCGTGATAGTAGCATTCATGGACTCGACTCATATGACAGGGATTTCCATGAAAAACATTGTGGGCAGAAAATGGGTGATCACTGTACATTTCTCTTCTGTTTCCTATTCATATTTCTGTTTTACTTCCTCAATTTGGCATTACGGACAGGGAAAGGCCTAATCTAAGATCTGCAAAAAAATATTTTGCCTTCAAATTCATACCGTGATCGTAGCATGCATGGACTCGACTCATATGACTGGGATTTCCATGAAAAAGATTGTGGCCAGAAAATAGGTGATCACTGTACATTTCTCTTCTGTTTCCTATTTATATTTATATTTTACTTCCTCAATTTAGCATTATGGACAGGGAAAGACCTAATCTAAAATCTACAAAAAAATATTTTGCCTTCAAATTCATATCGTGATCATAGGATGCATGGACTTGACTCATATGACTGGGATTTCCATGAAAAATATTGTGGGCAGAAAATGGGTGATCACTGTACATTTCTCTTCTATTTCCTATTTATATTTATATTTTACTTCCTCAATTTAGCATTATAGACAGGGAAGGGCCTAATCTAAGATCTGCAAAAAAATATTTTGCCTTCAAATTCATACCGTGATCAGAGCATGCATGGACTTGACTCATATGACTGGGATTTCCATGAAAAAGATTGTGGGCCGAAAATGGGTGATAACTGTACATTTCTATTCAGTTTCCTATTTATATTTATATTTTACTTCCTCAATTTAGCATTATGGACAGGAAAAGATCTTATCTAAGATCTGCAAAAAAATATTTTGCCTTCAAATTCATACCGTGATCGTAGCATGCATGGACTTGACTCATATGACTGGGATTTCCATGAAAAAGATTGTGGTCAGAAAATGGGTGATCACTGTACATTTCTCTTCTGTTTCCTATTTATATTTATATTTTACTTCCTTAATTTAGCATTATGGACAGTGAAAGAGCTAATCTAAGATCTGCAAAAAAATATTTTGCCTTCAAATTCATACCGTGATCGAAGCATGCATGGACTCGACTCGTACGACTGGGTTTTCCATGAAAAAGATTGTGGGCAGAAAATGGGTGATCACTGTACATTTCTCTTCTGTTTCCTCTATATATTTATATTTTACTTCTTTAATTTAGCATTATGGACAGGGAATGACCTCGTCTAAGATCTGCAAAAAAATATTTTGCCTTCAAATTCATACCGTGATCGTAGCATGCATGGACTCGACTCATATGACTGGGATTTCCATGAAAAAGATTGTGGGCCGAAAATGGTTGATCACTGTACATTTCTCTTCTGTTTCCTATTTATATTTATATTTTACTTCCTTAATTTAGCATTATGGACAAGGAATGACCTAATCTAAGATCTGCAAAAAAATATTTTCCCTTCAAATTCATACCGTGATCGTAGCATGCATGGACTCGACTCATATGACTGGGATTTCCATGACAAAGATTGTGGTCTGAAAATGGGTGATCACTGTACATTTCTCTTCTGTTTCCTATTTATATTTATATTTTACTTCCTTAATTTAGCATTATGGATAGGAAAAGACCTAATCTAAGATCTGCAAAAAAATATTTTGCCTTCAAATTCATACTGTTGTCGTAGCATCCATGAAGTCAACTCATATGACTGGGATTTCCATGAAAAAGATTGTGGGCAGAAAATGGGTGATCACTGTACATTTCTCTTCTGTTTCCTATTCATATTTCTATTTTACTTCCTCAATTTAGCATTATGGACAGGGAAAGACCTATTCTAAGATCTGCAAAAAAATATTTTGCCTTCAAATTCATACCGCGATCGTAGAATGCATGGACTCGACTCATATGACTGGGATTTCCATGAAAAAGATTGTGGGCAGAAAATAGGTGATCACTGTACATTTCTCTTCTGTTTCCCATTTATATTTATATTTTAATTCCTCAATTTAGCATTATGGACAGGGAAAGACCTAATCTAAAATCTACAAAAAAATATTTTGCCTTCAAATTCATACCGTGATCGTAGCATGCATGGACTTGACTCATATGACTGGGATTTCCATGAAAAAGATTGTGGGCAGAAAATGGGACATCAGTGTACATTTCTCTTCTGTTTCCTATTTATATTTCTATTTTACTTCCTCAGTTTAGCATTATGGACAGGGAAAGGCCTAATCTATGATCTGCAAAAAAATATTTTGCCTTCAAATTCATACCATGATCGTAGCATGCATGGACTTGACTCATATGACTGGGATTTCCAAGAAAAAGATTGTGGGCACAAAATGGGTGATCACTGTACTTTTCTCTTCTGTTTCCTATTTATATTTATATTTTACTTCCTTAATTTAGCATTATGGACAGTGAAAGAGCTAATCTAAGATCTGCAAAAAAATATTTTGCCTTCAAATTCATACCGTGATCGAAGCATGCATGGACTCGACTCGCACGACTGGGTTTTCCATGAAAAAGATTGTGGGCCAAAAATGGGTGATCACTGTACATTTCTCTTCTGTTTCCTATATATATTTATATTTTACTTCTTTAATTTAGCATTATAGACAGGGAAAGACCTAATCTAATATCTGCAAAAAAATATTTTGCCTTGAAATTCATACCGTGATCGTAGCATGCATGGACTCGACTCATATGACTGGGATTTCCATGTAAAAGATTGTGGGCAGAAAATGGGTGATCACTGTACATTTCTCTTCTGTTTCCTATTTATATTTATATTTTACTTTCTCAATTTAACATTATGGACAAGGAAAGACCTAATCTAAAATCTGCAAAAAAATATTTTGCCTTCAAATTCATACCGTCATAGTAGCATGCATGGACTCGACTCATATGACAGGGATTTCCATGAAAAAGATTGTGGGCAGAAAATGGGTGATCACTGTACATTTCTCTTCTGTTTCCTATTCATATTTCTATTTTACTTCCTCAATTTAGCATTATGGACAGGGAAAGGCCTATTCTAAGATCTGCAAAAAAATATTTTGCCTTCAAATTCATACCGTGATCGTAGCATGCATGGACTCGACTCATATGACTGGGATTTCCATGAAAAAGATTGTGGGCAGAAAATAGGCGATCACTGTACATTTCTCTTCTGTTTCCTATTTATATTTATATTTTAATTCCTCAATTTAGCATTATGGACAGGGAAAGACCTAATCTAAAATTTACAAAAAAATATTTTGCCTTCAAATTCATACCGTGATCGTAGCATGAATGGATTCGACACATATGACTGGGATTTCCATGAAAAAGATTCTTGGCAGAAAATGGGTGATCACTGTACTTTTCTCTTCTGTTTCCTATTTATATTTATATTTTACTTCCTCAATTTAGCATTATGGACAAGGAAAGACCTAATCTAAAATCTGCAAAAAAATATTTTGCCTTCAAATTCATACCGTGATAGTAGCATTCATGGACTCGACTCATATGACAGGGATTTCCATGAAAAACATTGTGGGCAGAAAATGGGTGATCACTGTACATTTCTCTTCTGTTTCCTATTCATATTTCTGTTTTACTTCCTCAATTTGGCATTACGGACAGGGAAAGGCCTAATCTAAGATCTGCAAAAAAATATTTTGCCTTCAAATTCATACCGTGATCGTAGCATGCATGGACTCGACTCATATGACTGGGATTTCCATGAAAAAGATTGTGGCCAGAAAATAGGTGATCACTGTACATTTCTCTTCTGTTTCCTATTTATATTTATATTTTACTTCCTCAATTTAGCATTATGGACAGGGAAAGACCTAATCTAAAATCTACAAAAAAATATTTTGCCTTCAAATTCATATCGTGATCATAGGATGCATGGACTTGACTCATATGACTGGGATTTCCATGAAAAATATTGTGGGCAGAAAATGGGTGATCACTGTACATTTCTCTTCTATTTCCTATTTATATTTATATTTTACTTCCTCAATTTAGCATTATAGACAGGGAAGGGCCTAATCTAAGATCTGCAAAAAAATATTTTGCCTTCAAATTCATACCGTGATCGTAGCATGCATGGACTTGACTCATATGACTGGGATTTCCATGAAAAAGATTGTGGGCCGAAAATGGGTGATAACTGTACATTTCTATTCAGTTTCCTATTTATATTTATATTTTACTTCCTCAATTTAGCATTATGGACAGGAAAAGATCTTATCTAAGATCTGCAAAAAAATATTTTGCCTTCAAATTCATACCGGGATCGTAGCATGCATGGACTTGATACATATGACTGGGATTTCCATGAAAAAGATTGTTGGCAGAAAATGAGTGATCACTGTACTTTTCTCTTCTGTTTCCTATTTATATTTATATTTTACTTCCTCAATTTAGCATTATGGACAAGGAAAGACCTAATCTAAAATCTGCAAAAAAATATTTTGCCTTCAAATTCATACCGTGATCGTAGAATGCATGGAATCGACTCATATGACTGGGATTTCCATGAAAAAGATTGTGGGCAGAAAATGGGTGATCACAGTACTTTTCTCTTCTGTTTTCTATTTATATTTATATTTTACTTCCTCAATTTAGTATTATGGACAAGGAAAGACCTAATCTAAAATCTGCAAAAAAATATTTTGCCTTCAAATTCATACCGTGATCGTAGCATGCATGGACTTGACTCATATGACTGGGATTTCCATGAAAAAGATTGTGGGCCGAAAATGGGTGATAACTGTACATTTCTATTCAGTTTCCTATTTATATTTATATTTTACTTCCTCAATTTAGCATTATGGACAGGAAAAGACCTTATCTAAGATCTGCAAAAAAATATTTTGTCTTCAAATTCATACCGGGATCGTAGCATGCATGGACTTGACACATATGACTGGGATTTCCATGAAAAAGATTGTTGGCAGAAAATGGGTGATCACTTTACTTTTCTCTTCTGTTTCCTATTTATATTTATATTTTACTTCCTCAATTTAGCATTATGGACAAGGAAAGACCTAATCTAAAATCTGCAAAAAAATATTTTGCCTTCAAATTCATACCGTCATAGTAGCATTCATGGACTCGACTCATATGACAGGGATTTCCATGAAAAACATTGTGGGCAGAAAATGGGTGATCACTGTACATTTCTCTTCTTTTTCCTATTCATATTTCTGTTTTACTTCCTCAATTTGGCATTATGGACAGGGAAAGGCCTAATCTAAGATCGGCAAAAAAATATTTTGCCTTCAAATTCATACCGTGATCGTAGCATGCATGGACTCGACTCATATGACTGGGATTTCCATGAAAAAGATTGTGGCCAGAAAATAGGTGATCACTGTACATTTCTCTTCTGTTTCCTATTTATATTTATATTTTACTTCCTCAATTTAGCATTATGGACAGGGAAAGACATAATCTAAGATCTGGAAAAAATATTTTGCCTTCAAATTCATACCGTGATAGTAGCATGCATGGACTCGACTCATATGACCGGGATTTCCATGAAAAAGATTGTGGGCAGAAAATGGGTGATCACTGTACATTTCTCTTCTGTTTCTTATTCATATTTCTGTTTTACTTCCTCAATTTAGCATTATGGACAGGGAAAGGCCTAATCTAAGACCTGCAAAAAAATATTTTGCCTTCAAATTCATACCGTGATCGTAGCATGCATGGACTCGACTCATATGACTGGGATTTCCATGAAAAAGATTGTGGGCAGAAAATAGGTGATCACTGAACATTTCTCTTGTTTCCTATTTATATTTCTATTTTACTTCCTCAATTTAGCATTATGGACAGGGAAAGGCCTAATCTAAGATCTGCAAAAAAATATTTTGCCTTCAAATTCATACCGTGATCGTAGCATGCATGGACTTGACTCATATGACTGGGATTTCCATGAAAAAGATTGTGGGCCGAAAATGGGTGATAACTGTACATTTCTATTCAGTTTCCTATTTATATTTATATTTTACTTCCTCAATTTAGCATTATGGACAGGAAAAGACCTTATCTAAGATCTGCAAAAAAATATTTTGCCTTCAAATTCATACCGGGATCGTAGCATGCATGGACTTGACACATATGACTGGGATTTCCATGAAAAAGATTGTTGGCAGAAAATGGGTGATCACTGTACTTTTCTCTTCTGTTTCCTATTTATATTTATATTTTACTTCCTCAATTTAGCATTATGGACAAGGAAAGACCTAATCTAAAATCTGCAAAAAAATATTTTGCCTTCAAATTCATACCGTGATAGTAGCATGCATGGACTCGACTCATATGACAGGGATTTCCATGAAAAAGATTGTGGGCAGAAAATGGGTGATCACTGTACATTTCTCTTCTGTTTCCTATTCATATTTCTATTTTACTTCCTCAATTTAGCATTATGGACAGAGAAAGGCCTATTCTAAGATCTGCAAAAAAATATTTTGCCTTCAAATTCATATCGTGATCGTAGCATGCATGGACTCGACACATATGACTGGGATTTCCACGAAAAAGATTGTTGGCAGAAAATGGGTGATCACTGTACGTTTCTCTTCTGTTTCCTATTTATATTTATATTTTACTTTCTCAATTTAGCATTATGGACAAGGAAAGACCTAATCTAAAATCTGCAAAAAAATATTTTGCCTTCAAATTCATACCGTGATAGTAGCATGCATGGACTCGACTCATATGACAGGGATTTCCATGAAAAAGATTGTGGGCAGAAAATGGGTGATAACTGTACATTTCTCTTCTGTTTCCTATTCATATTTCTGTTTTACTTCCTCAATTTAGCATTATGGACAGGGAAAGGCCTAATCTAAGATCTGCAAAAAAATATTTTGCCTTCAAATTCATACCGTGATCGTAGCATGCATGGACTTGACTCATATGACTGGGATTTCCATGAAAAAGATTGTGGGCCGAAAATGGGTGATAACTGTACATTTCTATTCAGTTTCCTATTTATATTTATATTTTACTTCCTCAATTTAGCATTATGGACAGGAAAAGACCTTATCTAAGATCTGCAAAAAAATATTTTGCCTTCAAATTCATACCGGGATCGTAGCATGCATGGACTTGACATATATGACTGGGATTTCCATGAAAAAGATTGTTGGCAGAAAATGGGTGATCACTGTACTTTTCTCTTCTGTTTCCTATTTATATTTATATTTTACTTCCTCAATTTAGCATTATGGACAAGGAAAGACCTAATCTAAAATCTGCAAAAAAATATTTTGCCTTCAAATTCATACCGTGATAGTAGCATGCATGGACTCGACTCATATGACAGGGATTTCCATGAAAAAGATTGTGGGCAGAAAATGGGTGATCACTGAACATTTCTCTTCTGTTTCCTATTCATATTTCTATTTTACTTCCTCAATTTAGCATTATGGACAGAGAAAGGCCTATTCTAAGATCTGCAAAAAAATATTTTGCCTTCAAATTCATATCGTGATCGTAGCATGCATGGACTCGACACATATGACTGGGATTTCCACGAAAACGATTGTTGGCAGAAAATGGGTGATCACTGTACGTTTCTCTTCTGTTTCCTATTTATATTTATATTTTACTTTCTCAATTTAGCATTATGGACAAGGAAAGACCTAATCTAAAATCTGCAAAAAAATATTTTGCCTTCAAATTCATACCGTGATATTAGCATGCATGGACTCGACTCATATGACAGGGATTTCCATGAAAAAGATTGTGGGCAGAAAATGGGTGATAACTGTACATTTCTCTTCTGTTTCCTATTCATATTTCTGTTTTACTTCCTCAATTTAGCATTATGGACAGGGAAAGGCCTAATCTAAGATCTGCAAAAAAATATTTTGCCTTCAAATTCATACCGTGATCGTAGCATGCATGGACTCGACTCATATGACTGGGATTTCCATGAAAAAGATTGTGGGCAGAAAATGGGTGATCACTGTACATTTCTCTTCTGTTTCCTATTTGTATTTCCATTTAACTTCCTTAATTTAGCATTATGGACAGGGTAAGACCTAATCTAAGATCTGCAAAAAATATTTTACCTTCCAATTCATACCGTGATCGTAGCATGCATGGACTCGACTCATATGACTGAGATTTACATGAAAGAGATTGTGGGCAGAAAATAGGTGATCACTGTACATTTCTCTTCTGTTTCCTATTATATTTATATTTTACTTCCTCAATTTAGCATTATGGACAGGGAAGAACCAATCTAAAATCTGCAAAAAAATATTTTGCCTTCAAATTCATACCGTTATCGTAGCATGCATGGACTCATATGACTGGGATTTCCATGAAAAAGATAGCGGGCACAAAATCGGTGATCACTGTATATTTCTCTTCTGTTTCCTATTTATATTTCTATTTTACTTCCTCAATTTAGCTTTATGGACAGGGAAAGACCTAATCTAAAATCAGAAAAAAAATATTTTGCCATCAAATTCATACCGTGATCATAGCATGCATGGACTCGACTCATATGACTGGGATTTCCATGAAAAAGATTGTGGGCAGAAAATGGGTGATCACTGTACATTTCTCTTCTGTTTCCTATTTGTATTTCCATTTAACTTCCTTAATTTAGCATTATGGACAGGGAAAGACCTAATCTAAGATCTGGAAAAAAAATTTTGCCTTCAAATTCATACCGTGATCGTAGCATGCATGGACTCGAATCATATGACTGGGATTTCCATGAAAAAGATTGTGGGCACAAAATGGGTGATAACTGTACATTTCTCTTCTGTTTCCCATTAATATTTCTATTTTACTTTGTCAATTTAGCATTATGGACAGGGAAAGACCGAATGTAAGATCTGCAAAAAAATATTTTGCCTTGAAATTCATACCGTGATCGTAGCATGCATGGACTCGACTCAAATGACTGGGATATCCATGAAAAAGATTGTGGGCAGAAAATGGGTGATCACTGTACATTTCACTTCCTTTTCCTATTACTATTTCACTTCCTCAATTTAGCATTATGGACAGGGAAAGACCTAATCTAATATCTGCAAAAAAATATTTTGCCTTCAAATTCATACCGTGAACAGAGCATGCGTGGACTCGACTCATATGACTGGGATTTCCAGGAAAAAGATTGTTGCCAGAAAATGGGTGATCACTGTACATTTCTCTCCTGTTACCTATTTATATTTCTATTTTACTTCCTCAATTTAGCATTATGGACAGGGAAAGACCTAATCTGAGATCTGCAAAAAAATATTTTGCCATGAACTTCATTCCGTGATCGTAGCATGCATGGACTCGACTCATATGACTGGGATTTGCATGAAAAAGATTGTTGGCAGAAAATGGGTGATCACTGTACATTTCTCTTCTGTTTCCTATTGATATTTCTATTTTACTTCCTTAATTTAGCATTATGGACAGGGAAAGACGTAATCTAAAATCTGCAAAAAAATATTTTGCCTTCAAATTCATACCGTGATCGAAGCATGCATGTACTCGACTCGTACGACTGGGTTTTCCATGAAAAAGATTGTGGGCAGAAAATGCGTGATCACTGTACATTTCTCTTCTGTTTCCTATATATATTTATATTTTACTTCTTTAATTTAGCATTATGGACAGGGAATGACCTCGTCTAAGATCTGCAAAAAAATATTTTGCCTTCAAATTCATACCGGGATCGTAGCATGCATGGACAAGACTCATATGACTGGGATTCCCATGAAAAAGATTGTGGGCCGAAAATGGGTGATCACTGTACATTTCTCTTCTGTTTCCTATTTATATTTATATTTTACTTCCTTAATTTAGCATTATGGACAGGGAATGACCTAATCTAACATCTGCAAAAAAATATTTTGCCTTGAACTTCATTCCGTGATCGTAGCATGCATGGACTCGACTCATATGACTGGGATTTCCAGGAAAAAGATTGTTGCCAGAAAATGGGTGATCACTGTACATTTCTCTTCTGTTTCCTATTTCTATTTCTATTTTACTTCCTTCATTTAACATTATGGACAGGGAAAGACCTAATCTAACATCTGCAAAAAAATATTTTGCCTTGAACTTCATCCCGTAATCGTAGCATGCATGGACTCGACTCATACGACGGGGATTTGCATGAAAAAGATTGTGGGCAGAAAATGGGTGATCACTGTACATTTCTCTTCTGTTTCCTATTTATATTTCTATTTTACTTCCTCAATTTAGCATTATGGACAGGGAAAGACCTAATCTGAGATCTGCAAAAAAATATTTTGCCATGAACATCATTCCGTGATCGTAGCATGCATGGACTCGACTCATATGACTGGGATTTGCATGAAAAAGATTGTTGGCAGAAAATGGGTGATTACTGTACATTTCTCTTCTGTTTCCTATTTATATTTATATTTAACTTCCTTAATTTAGCATTATGAACAGGGAAAGACCTAATCTAAAATTTGCAAAAAAATATTTTGCCTTGAAATACATACCGTGATCGTAGCATGCATGGACTCGACTCATATGACTGGGATTTCCATGAAAAAGATAGTGGTCACAAAATGGGTGATCACTGTATATTTCTCTTCTGTTTCCTTTTTATATTTATATTTTACTTCCTTCATTTAGCATTATGGACAGGGAAAGGCCTAATCTAAGATCTGCAAAAAAATATTTTGCCTTGAAATACATACCGTGATCGTAGCATGCATGGACTCGAATCATATGACTGGGATTTCCATGAAAAAGATTGTGGGCAGAAAATGGGTGATCACTGTACATTTCTCTTCTGTTTCCTATTTATATTTTACTTCCTGAATTTAGCATTATGGACCAGGAAAGACCTAATATAAAATCTGCAAAAGAATATTTTGCCTTCAAATTCATACCGTGATCGTAGCATGCATGGCCTCGACTCATATGACTGGGATATCCATGAAAAAGATTGTGGGCAGAAAATGGGTGATCACTGTACATTTCTGTTCTGTTTCCAATTTATATTTCTATTTTACTTCCTCAATTTAGCATTATGGACAGGGAAAGACCTATTCTAAGATCTGCAAAAAAATATTTTGTCTTCAAATTCATACCGTGATCGTAGCATGCATGGACTCGACTCATATGACTGGGATTTCCATGAAAAAGATGGTGGGCAGAAAATGGGTGATCACTGTACATTTCTCTTCTGTTTCCTATTTATGTTTCTATTTTACTTCCTTAATTTAGCATTATGGACAGGGAATGACCTAATCTAAGATCTGCAAAAAAATATTTTCCCTTCAAATTCATACCGTGATCGTAGAATGCATGGACTCGACTCATATGACTGGGATTTCCATGATAAAGATCGTGGTCAGAAAATGGGTGATCACTGTACATTTCTCTTCTGTTTCCTATTTATATTTATATTTTACTTCCTTAATTTAGCATTATGGACAGTGAAAGAGCTAATCTAAGATCTGCAAAAAAATATTTTGCCTTCAAATTCATACCGTGATCGAAGCATGCATGGACTCGACTCGTACGACTGGGTTTTCCATGAAAAAGATTGTGGGCAGAAAAAGGGTGATCACTGTACATTTCTCTTCTGTTTCCTCTATATATTTATATTTTACTTCTTTAATTTAGCATTATGGACAGGGAATGACCTAATCTAAGATCTGCAAAAAAATATTTTCCCTTCAAATTCATACCGTGATCGTAGCATGCATGGACTCGACTCATATGACTGGGATTTCCATGATAAAGATTGTGGTCAGAAAATGGGTGATCACTGTACATTTCTCTTCTGTTTCCTATTTATATTTCTATTTTACTTCCTCAATTTAGCATTATGGACAGGGAAAGACCTAATGTAAGATCTGCAAAAAAATATTTTGCCTTGAAATTCATACCGTGATCGTAGCATGCATGGACTCGACTCATATGACTGGGATTTCCATGTAAAAGATTGTGGGCAGAAAATGGGTGATCACTGTACATTTCTCTTCTGTTTCCTATTTATATTTATATTTTACTTTCTCAATTTAACATTATGGACAAGGAAAGACCTAATCTAAAATCTGCAAAAAAATATTTTGCCTTCAAATTCATAACGTGATAGTAGCATGCATGGACTCGACTCATATGACAGGGATTTCCATGAAAAAGATTGTGGGCAGAAAATGGGTGATCACTGTACATTTCTCTTCTGTTTCCTATTTATATTTCTATTTTACTTCCTCAATTTAGCATTATGGACAGGGAAAGGCCTATTCTAAGATCTGCAAAAAAATATTTTGCCTTCAAATTCATACCGCGATCGTAGCATGCATGGACTCGAATCATATGACTGGGATTTCCATGAAAAAGATTGTGGGCAGAAAATAGGTGATCACTGTACATTTCTCTTCTGTTTCCTATTTATATTTATATTTTAATTCCTCAATTTAGCATTATGGACAGGGAAAGACCTAATCTAAAATCTACAAAAAAATATTTTGCCTTCAAATTCATACCGTGATCGTAGCATGCATGGACTTGACTCATATGACTGGGATTTCCATGAAAAAGATTGTGGGCAGGAAATGGGTCATCAGTGTACATTTCTCTTCTGTTTCCTATTTATATTTATATTTTACTTCCTCAGTTTAGCATTATGGACAGGGAAAGGCCTAATCTAAGATCTGCAAAAAAATATTTTGCCTTCAAATTCATACCGTGATCGTAGCATGCATGGACTTGACTCATATGACTGGGATTTCCAAGAAAAAGATTGTGGGCACAAAATGGGTGATCACTGTACTTTTCTCTTCTGTTTCCTATATATATTTATATTTTACTTCTTTAATTTAGCATTATAGACAGGGAAAGACCTAATCTAATATCTGCAAAAAAATATTTTGCCTTGAAATTCATACCGTGATCGTAGCATGCATGGACTCGACTCATATGACTGGGATTTCCATGTAAAAGATTGTGGGCAGAAAATGGGTGATCACTGTACATTTCTCTTCTGTTTCCTATTTATATTTATATTTTACTTTCTCAATTTAACATTATGGACAAGGAAAGACCTAATCTAAAATCTGCAAAAAAATATTTTGCCTTCAAATTCATACCGTCATAGTAGCATGCATGGACTCGACTCATATGACAGGGATTTCCATGAAAAAGATTGTGGGCAGAAAATGGGTGATCACTGTACATTTCTCTTCTATTTCCTATTCATATTTCTATTTTACTTCCTCAATTTAGCATTATGGACAGGGAAAGGCCTATTCTAAGATCTGCAAAAAAATATTTTGCCTTCAAATTCATACCGTGATCGTAGCATGCATGGACTCGACTCATATGACTGGGATTTCCATGAAAAAGATTGTGGGCAGAAAATAGGCGATCACTGTACATTTCTCTTCTGTTTCCTATTTATATTTATATTTTAATTCCTCAATTTAGCATTATGGACAGGGAAAGACCTAATCTATAATTTACAAAAAAATATTTTGCCTTCAAATTCATACCGTGATCGTAGCATGAATGGACTCGACTCATACGACTGGGATTTCCATGAAAAAGATTGTGGGCAGAAAATAGGTGATCACTGAACATTTCTCTTGTTTCCTATTTATATTTCTATTTTACTTCCTCAATTTAGCATTATGGACAGGGAAAGGCCTAATCTAAGATCTGCAAATAAATATTTTGCCTTCAAATTCATACCGTGATCGTAGGATGCATGGACATGACTCATATGACTGGGATTTCCATGAAAAAGATTGTGGGCCGAAAATGGGTGATAACTGTACATTTCTATTCAGTTTCCTATTTATATTTATATTTTACTTCCTCAATTAAGCATTATGGACAGGAAAAGACCTTATCTAAGATCTGCAAAAAAATATTTTGCCTTCAAATTCATACCGGGATCGTAGCATGCATGGACTCGACACATATGACTGGGATTTCCATGAAAAAGATTGTTGGCAGAAAATGGGTGATCACTGTACTTTTCTCTTCTGTTTCCTATTTATATTTATATTTTACTTCCTCAATTTAGCATTATGGACAAGGAAAGACCTAATCTAAAATCTGCAAAAAAATATTTTGCCTTCAAATTCATACCGTGATCGTAGAATGCATGGAAGCGACTCATATGACTGGGATTTCCATGAAAAAGATTGTGGGCAGAAAATGGGTGATCACAGTACTTTTCTCTTCTGTTTCCTATTTATATTTATATTTTACTTCCTCAATTTAGTATTATGGAGAAGGAAAGACCTAATCTGAAATCTGCAAAAAAATATTTTGCCTTCAAATTCATACCGTGATAGTAGCATGCATGGACTCGACTCATATGACAGGGATTTCCATGAAAAACATTGTGGGCAGAAAATGGGTGATCACTGTACATTTCTCTTCTGTTTCCTATTCATATTTCTATTTTACTTCCTCAATTTAGCATTATGGACAGGGAAAGGCCTATTCTAAGATCTGCAAAAAAATATTTTGCCTTCAAATTCATACCGCGATCGTAGCATGCATGGACTCGAATCATATGACTGGGATTTCCATGAAAAAGATTGTGGGCAGAAAATAGGTGATCACTGTACATTTCTCTTCTGTTTCCTATTTATATTTATATTTTAATTCCTCAATTTAGCATTATGGACAGGGAAAGACCTAATCTAAAATCTACAAAAAAATATTTTGCCTTCAACTTCATACCGTGATCGTAGCATGCATGGACTTGACTCATATGACTGGGATTTCCAAGAAAAAGATTGTGGGCACAAAATGGGTGATCACTGTACTTTTCTCTTCTGTTTCCTATATATATTTATATTTTACTTCTTTAATTTAGCATTATAGACAGGGAAAGACCTAATCTAATATCTGCAAAAAAATATTTTGCCTTGAAATTCATACCGTGATCGTAGCATGCATGGACTCGACTCATATGACTGGGATTTCCATGTAAAAGATTGTGGGCAGAAAATGGGTGATCACTGTACATTTCTCTTCTGTTTCCTATTTATATTTATATTTTACTTTCTCAATTTAACATTATGGACAAGGAAAGACCTAATCTAAAATCTGCAAAAAAATATTTTGCCTTCAAATTCATACCGTCATAGTAGCATGCATGGACTCGACTCATATGACAGGGATTTCCATGAAAAATATTGTGGGCAGAAAATGGGTGATCACTGTACATTTCTCTTCTATTTCCTATTCATATTTCTATTTTACTTCCTCAATTTAGCATTATGGACAGGGAAAGGCCTATTCTAAGATCTGCAAAAAAATATTTTGCCTTCAAATTCATACCGTGATTGTAGCATGCATGGACTTGACTCATATGACTGGGATTTCCATGAAAAAGATTGTGGGCCGAAAGTGGGTGATAACTGTACATTTCTATTCAGTTTCCTATTTATATTTATATTTTACTTCCTCAATTTAGCATTATGGACAGGAAAAGACCTTATCTAAGAACTGCAAAAAAATATTTTGCTTTCAAATTCATACCGGGATCGTAGCATGCATGGACTTGACACATATGACTGGGATTTCCATGAAAAAGATTGTTGGCAGAAAATGAGTGATCACTGTACTTTTCTCTTCTGTTTCCTATTTATATTTATATTTTACTTCCTCAATTTAGCATTATGGACAAGGAAAGACCTAATCTAAAATCTGCAAAAAAATATTTTGCCTTCAAATTCATACCGTGATCGTAGCATGCATGGACTCGACTCATATGACTGGGATTTCCATGAAAAAGATTGTGGGCAGAAAATAGGTGATCACTGAACATTTCTCTTCTGTTTCCTATTCATATTTCTATTTTACTTCCTCAATTTAGCATTATGGATAGGGAAAGGCCTAATCTAAGATCTGCAAAAAAATATTTTGCCTTCAAATTCATACCGTGATCGTAGCATGCATGGACTTGACTCATATGACTGGGATTTCCATGAAAAAGATTGTGGGCCGAAAATGGGTGATAACTGTACATTTCTATTCAGTTTCCTATTTATATTTATATTTTACTTCCTCAATTTAGCATTATGGACAGGAAAAGACCTTATCTAAGATCTGCAAAAAAATATTTTGCCTTCAAATTCATACAGGGATCGTAGCATGCATGGACTTGACACATATGACTGGGATTTCCATGAAAAAGATTGTTGGCAGAACATGGGTGATCACTGTACATTTCTCTTCTGTTTCCTATTTGTATTTCCATTTAACTTCCTTAATTTAGCATTATGGACAGGGTAAGACCTAATCTAAGATCTGCAAAAAATATTTTACCTTCCAATTCATACCGTGATCGTAGCATGCATGGACTCGACTCATATGACTGAGATTTCCATGAAAAAGATTGTGGGCTGTAATTGGGTGATCACTGTACATTTCTCTTCTGTTTCCTATTTATATTTATATTTTACTTCCTCAATTTAGCATTATGGACAGGGTAAGACCTAATCTAAGATCTGCAAAAAATATTTTACCTTCCAATTCATACCGTGATCGTAGCATGCATGGACTCGACTCATATGACTGAGATTTCCATGAAAAAGATTGTAGGCAGAAAATAGGTGATCACTGTACATTTCTCTTCTGTTTCCTATTATATTTATATTTTACTTCCTCAATTTAGCATTATGGACAGGGGAGAACCAATCTAAAATCTGCAAAAAAATATTTTGCCTTCAAATTCATACCGTTATCGTAGCATGCATGGACTCATATGACTGGGATTTCCATGAAAAAGATAGCGGGCACAAAATCGGTGATCACTGTATATTTCTCTTCTGTTTCCTATTTATATTTCTATTTTACTTCCTCAATTTAGCTTTATGGACAGGGAAAGACCTAATCTAAAATCAGAAAAAAAATATTTTGCCATCAAATTCATACCGTGATCATAGCATGCATGGACTCGACTCATATGACTGGGATTTCCATGAAAAAGATTGTGGGCAGAAAATGGGTGATCACTGTACATTTCTCTTCTGTTTCCCATTAATATTTCTATTTTACTTTCTCAATTTAGCATTATGGACAGGGAAAGACCGAATGTAAGATCTGCAAAAAAATATTTTGCCTTGAAATTCATACCGTGATCGTAGCATGCATGGACTCGACTCATATGACTGGGATATCCATGAAAAAGATTGTGGGCAGAAAATGGGTGATCACTGTACATTTCACTTCCTTTTCCTATTACTATTTCACTTCCTCAATTTAGCATTATGGACAGGGAAAGACCTAATCTAAGATCTGCAAAAAAATATTTTGCCTTCAAATTCATACCGTGAACAGAGCATGCGTGGACTCGACTCATATGACTTGGATTTCCATGGAAAAGATTGTTGGCAGGAAATGGGTGATCACTGTACATTTCTCTTCTGTTTCCTATTTATATTTCTATTTTACTTCCTCAATTTAGCATTATGGACAGGGAAAGACCTAATCTAAGATCTGCAAAAAAATATTTTGCCATGAACTTCATTCCGTGATCGTAGCATGCATGGAATCGACTCATATGACTGGGATTTCCAGGAAAAAGATTGTTGCCAGAAAATGGGTGATCACTGTACATTTCTCTTCTGTTTCCTATTTATATTTCTATTTTACTTCCTTCATTTAACATTATGGACAGGGAAAGACCTAATCTAACATCTGCAAAAAAATATTTTGCCTTGAACTTCATCCCGTAATCGTAGCATGCATGGACTCGACTCATACGACGGGAATTTGCATGAAAAAGATTGTGGGCAGAAAATGGGTGATCACTGTACATTTCTCTTCTGTTTCCTATTTATATTTCTATTTTACTTCCTCAATTTAGCATTATGGACAGGGAAAGACCTAATCTGAGATCTGCAAAAAAATATTTTGCCATGAACTTCATTCCGTGATCGTAGCATGCATGGACTCGACTCATATGACTGGGATTTGCATGAAAAAGATTGTTGGCAGAAAATGGGTGATCACTGTACATTTCTCTTCTGTTTCCTATTTATATTTCTATTTTACTTCCTTAATTTAGCATTATGGACAGGGAAAGACGTAATCTAAAATCTGCAAAAAAATATTTTGCCTTCAAATTCATACCGTGATCGTAGAATTCATGGACTTGACTCATATGACTGGGATTTCCATGAAAAAGATTGTGGGCAGAAAATGGGTGATCACTGTGTATTTCTCTTCTGTTTCCTATTTATATTTATATTTAACTTCCTTAATTTAGCATTATGAACAGGGAAAGACCTAATCTGAGATCGGCAAAAAAATATTTTGCCATGAACTTCATTCCGTGATCGTAGCATGCATCGACTCGACTCATATGACTGGGATTTGCATGAAAAAGATTGTTGGCCGAAAATGTGTGATCACTGTACATTTCTCTTCTGTTTCCTATTTATATTTCTATTTTACTTCCTTAATTTAGCATTATGAACAGGGAAAGACGTAATCTAAAATTTGCAAAAAAATATTTTGCCTTGAAATACATACCGTGATCGTAGAATTCATGGACTTGACTCATATGACTGGGATTTCCATGAAAAAGATTGTGGGCAGAAAATGGGTGATCACTGTGTATTTCTCTTCTGTTTCCTATTTATATTTATATTTAACTTCCTTAATTTAGCATTATGAACAGGGAAAGACGTAATCTAAAATTTGCAAAAAAATATTTTGCCTTGAAATACATACCGTGATCGTAGCATGCATGGACTCGACTCATATGACTGGGATTTCCATGAAAAAGATTGTGGGCAGAAAATGAGTCATCACTGTACATTTCTCTTCTGTTTCCTATTTATATTCCTATTTTACTTCCTGAATTTAGCATTATGGACAGGGAAAGACCTAATCTAATATCTGCCAAAAAATATTTTGCCTTCAAATTCATACCGTGATCGTAGCATGCATGGACTCGACTCATATGACTGGGATTTCCATGAAAAAGATAGTGGTCACAAAATGGGTGATCACTGTATATTTCTCTTCTGTTTCCTTTTTATATTTATATTTTACTTCCTTCATTTAGCATTATGGACAGGGAAAGGCCTAATCTAAGATCTGCAAAAAAATATTTTGCCTTGAAATACATACCGTGATCGTAGCATGCATGGACTCGAATCATATGACTGGGATTTCCATGAAAAAGATTGTGGGCAGAAAATGGGTGATCACTGTACATTTCTCTTCTGTTTCCTATTTATATTTTACTTCCTGAATTTAGCATTATGGACCAGGAAAGACCTAATATAAAATCTGCAAAAGAATATTTTGCCTTCAAATTCATACCGTGATCGTAGCATGCATGGCCTCGACTCATATGACTGGGATATCCATGAAAAAGATTGTGGGCAGAAAATGGGTGATCACTGTACATTTCTGTTCTGTTTCCAATTAATATTTCTATTTTACTTCCTCAATTTAGCATTATGGACAGGGAAAGACCTATTCTAAGATCTGCAAAAAAATATTTTGTCTTCAAATTCATACCGTGATCGTAGCATGCATGGACTCGACTCATATGACTGGGATTTCCATGAAAAAGATTGTGGGCAGAAAATGGGTGATCACTGTACATTTCTCTTCTGTTTCCTATTTATATTTATATTTTCCTTCTTTAATTTAGCATTATGGATCATGAAAGACCTAATCTAAAATCAGCAAAAAAATATTTTGCCTTCAAATTCATACCGTGATCGTAGCATGCATGGACTCGACTCATATGACTGGGATTTCCATGAAAAAGATTGTGGACAGAAAATGGGTGATCACTGTACATTTGTCTTCTGTTTCCTATTAATATTTATATTTTACTTCCTTCATTTAGCATTATGGACAGGGAAAGACCTAAACTAAGATCTGCAAAAAAATATTTTGCCTTCAAATTCATACCGTGATCGTAGCATGCATGGACTCGACTCATATGACTGGGATAATTACATGAAAAGGATTGTGGGCAGAAAATGGGTGATCACAGTACATTTCTCTTTTGTTTCGTATTTATATTTATATTTTACTTCCTTAATTTACCATTATGAACAGGGAAAGACCTAATCTAAAATCTGCAAAAAAATATTTTGCCTTCAAATTCATACCGTGATCGTAGCATGCATGGACTCGACTCATATGACTGGGATTTCCATGAAAAAGATTGTGGGCAGAAAATGGGTGATCACTGTACATTTCTCTTTTGTTTCGTATTTATATTTATATTTTACTTCCTCAATTTAGCATTATGAAAAGGGAAAGACCTAATCTAAAATCTGCAAAAAAATATTTTGCCTTCAAATTCATACCGTGATCGTAGCATGCATGGACTCGACTCATATGACTGGGATTTCCATGAAAAAGATTGTAGGCAGAAAATGGGTGATCACTGTGCATTTCTCTTCTGTTTCCTATTTATATTTCTATTTTACTTCCTTAATTTAGCATTATGGACAGGGAAAGACGTAATCTAAAATCTGCAAAATAATATTTTCCCTTCAAATTCATACCGAGATCGTAGCATGCATGGACTCGACTCATATGACTGGGATTTCCATGACAAAGATTGTGGGCAGAAAATGGGTGATCACTGTACATTTCTCTTTTGTTTCGTATTTATATTTATATTTTACTTCCTTAATTTAGCATTATGAACAGGGAAAGACCTAACCTAAGATCTGCAAAAAAATATTTTGCCTTCAAATTCATACCGTGATCGTAGCATGCATGGACTCGACTCATATGACTGGGATTTCCATGAAAAAGATTGTGGGCAGAAAATGGGTGATCACTGTACATTTCTCTTCTGTTTCCTATTTATATTTATATTTTCCTTCTTTAATTTAGCATTATGGATCAGGAAAGACCTAATCTAAAATCTGCAAAAAAATATTTTGCCTTCAAATTCATACCGTGATCGTAGCATGCATGGACTCGACTCATATGACTGGGATTTCCATGAAAAAGATTGTGGACAGAAAATGGGTGATCACTGTACATTTCTCTTCTGTTTCCTATTTATATTTCCATTTTACTCCCTTAATTTAGCATTATGGACCAGGAAAGACCTAATCTAAAATCTGCAAAATAATATTTTCCCTTCAAATTCATACCGTGATCGTAGCATGCATGGAGTCGACTAATATGACTGGGATTTCCATGAAAAAGATTGTGGGCAGAAAATGGGTGATCACTGTACATTTCTCTTCTGTTTCCTATTTATATTTATATTTTACTTCCATAATTTAGCATTATGGACAGGGAAAGACCTAATCTAAGATCTGCAAAAAAATATTTTCCCTTCAAATTTATACCGTGATCGTAGCATGCATGGACTCGACTCATATGACTGGGATTTTCATGAAAATGATCGTGGGCAGAAAATGGGTGATCACTGTACATTTCTCTTCTGTTTCATATTTATATTTATATTTTACTTCCTCAATTTAGCATTATGAACAGGGAAAGACCTAAACTAAGATCTGCAAATAAATAATATTCATATTTCCCATCTTTAATTTAGCATTATGGACAGGCAAATTCCTCCTCTAAAACATTCTTATAAATATTTTTTATTAGAATATATGGAGTAATTGGAGGATTCAACGGAATCGAATCATCGAATTGGGATTTCTTTGAAATATAATGTGGTTGCAAAATGGGGGATCACGGTATATTTCTCTGATGTTTGTCATTTATATTTATATTTCCCATCTTTAATTTAGCATTATGGACAGGTAATTTCCTCATCTGAAACTTTCTTATAAATATTTTTCATTAGAATATATGGAGTAATTGGAGAATTCAACGGAATCGAATCATCGAATTGGGATTTCCTTAAAAAATAATGTGAGCACAAAGTAAGGCATCAATGTATATTTCTCTTCTGTTTGTGTCGAATATTTTAGAATTTCCTTCTTTAATTTACAATTGATAATTCTTTAAATTCTATCTCCTCTAAACCAATTATTAAACGTTTAACTATGTCAATTAACTTCTCAGCTTTAAGACATTTAGTTGGCATAACATGCACATCGTTATATTCTGAGAATACACTGCACATCTTGAAAGTGAAAGCACTTGTTGCAGCTTCACCCTGTTATCTGATAGGCCAACAATATTAACACCTTCATAATCTAAATAAGTTTTTAGATGAATATCAACAACAAGTAAAGACACTGTGATGTCCTTCTGCACTCAGAGCTTAAATTTATTTTTAATAGACATAAGAAAATTGTTATCATGTTGCTCAATCAAAGGATTCATATATGTCGATAAAGTTAGTCTTTTAATGGTTGAATAGCTAGAAGTAAAATTATATTTTTGCTGTCTCTTAACAATCTCTACCCTTTAGTGGACCAGTTATATAACAATGAAGAAAATATCATTTCTGTTGAATAATCAAGCTTATTTTGTGTCATGAAATTTAGCTGCTCATATATAAATTTGATTGCATTAAAATTTTTGCTTGATTCTTCTTGCAACAATAGTAAAAATGACATTACCAATTTTAATATTATAATCATATTTTGAGGTTCAGTTTGCTTTTGTTCTATGTCCATTTCCTTCATGTTTTCTATCAGAATTTCAAGAGTATTTTGATCAGTTACATGTTTAGGAATCTTATAGCCCCCTATTGAATGCATTTCCACATCTCTACAAAACACATGTACTGTAAAATCAGATTCAATTACAAGAGACAGATGGATTTTGGGATATGGGGATTTGATGATGCTGAATATAATAAGTGTCTCTTGTTGCCTAACAAAACTCCAGTAATTACTATCAAGGAAATTTAATTTTTACTTCTAGATCATTATGGAATTTCTTCTGCATTTTATATGCTAAGTCATCATTAATACTTTGATTTAAAGCACTTTTAAGAGCAGAATTCTCTAGCCGGATTCTCCTGGAATCTGGTCACTCTCTAGAGGTATTCAATCAAGATAAATATGAGGGACAGTTTGGGAAAATTCTAGGAATAGCACCATCACGAAGATATATTTTTTTAGTTTAACTGCAATTTTGACACCTGTTTTTTCGTCAATAGCTGACGTTTCTTTCCTTATGTCCCCCGGTTGAAAATGTAGTTCACATGCCTAAAAACTCAAAAAGATTTTAAAAACCAAACCTATTTTAAATTCTTGCGAAAATCTAAGAAAATCAATCAGCAAAAATCTACAATAATATGAAGCATTAACAATTTTAGGAAAAGCGGAGAGAATTCAACAAAAGATTATTACGAAGCTATGTACAAATTAAGAGAAGAATTTTTAACGTCTCTTCATTTTTTTTTTAATTTAAATAAAATGATAAATAAAAAATATTCTTATGAATAAAACAATTCTAAAGATTTGTTAAATTATTAGAATTATTTTTATGCCTATAAAAAGATTCCTTTATGAATTTATATCGAAAATTTCTTTAATTTTTATAAAAATTAGATTTCAGCTTTTAAAAACCTTTCGCAACTTTCTTTTTAATGTGTTTTGTGAATTATAAAGATATGAAATTATTTTAATCGTCAAAGTTTCAAATGAGTTTAATAACTTTTTAAAACAACACTTTGTTTTCTTTTAAAATGTGTTGTGAATTACAGACATGAAAATGAAATTAATTCAATTAATTATTAAAGTTTCATTTAGTCACAAACAAAACAATTCTAAAAAATCGTTAAAATTATTAGAATTATTTTTTATGTATATAAAATATTCCTTTAGGAATTCATGAATGAATTTATGTCGAAAATTTCTTGAAAATTTATTTCTTAAAAGAATGAGGTTTTTTTTAGATTTTAAAAGCAACACGTACGAGAATGAATGTCTAAACTTTCTCGCTAGATTTATGTCTTATTAACTTTATGTTATGAATTACAAAGACATGGTATTTTAATTTTGTCATTAAAGTTTCAATAAAATTTACTTATTTTTTAATACAAAAAAAATTACTCACTCTGCTGAATTTAGTAGATGAAAAAAAAATGATCTCTTCTGATTTTACGAATCCAAACATCAGATGATTCTTTATCTTTAGGGAAAGAATATACATGTACTTTAGGGCCGTTTTTATAATTCCCTTTGCAGTTTGCTACAACGCAACTATAAGGCATTGTTTATGTTTTAAATTAATTCAATATTTAAAAGAAAATATTAATAAATAATTTAAAAATGCCGCCATAAAAAAAATCTGATACACAAAAAACAGACGACACCCTTCTTGAAAGTCTGACTCAATATGATGACGTCACATTTTCCCTACCCCCTAATGAAACAGACCTCCTCTATCGGTTGGCCACGGTCAAACCCCAAACAGTAATGGTAAGGGTTTTTTTCATGTGGGACCAAAATCTCTCTCTGGCCGATATGGGCCTACAAACTTCAACCGTGACGCGAAACCATTTTGGGACTTTAAGTCTGATCTTGTCGATAAGTATCGTAATGAAAAATCTTTTTTTTTTTTGTACGATAACAATTTTTTATAACTTGGAAATAAACTTGGGAATAATTGAAATTAATTGCGAAATTCACCCATGAGATAAAAATAATTGTTTTTTATGGAAAGTAAGGACCCACGTGCATCAAACTGTCTTTAAGTGGCAGCAGAAGAATTTTCGTTGAACTTTTATTGTAAGCTTAAAATGCAGCAATTTTGAGTTATTCTGTACTGTAGTGTAGTTTATTGTTGTCTATCGCATCTATTCCTTCCTATTTATTGTGATGAAGGCCCAATCAAGATCCCTCTGCAGGAGCTAGCTTAAATGCCCTACTTTTAAGACCTAAGTTAGTGATAATGCCCATAATGAGGGCAATACAAACTGAGATAATATCCCTTTCTTCTAATCTAGAGTGCACCCATTTTCTGCTGTAGTATTACACTGCATGATATGTTGTTAGTAACCACCCAAAATTGGTGATTAACTTGTAGCAGTATTGACGGCATAAATCAACCCGCACATTTTTTACTTTACGAATGTATAAGCAAACAAAAAACAAACAAGAGAAAGAACGCAAGAAAATAACTTTTCATTACATGTACATTTTAAATATTTATAAATGACAACAGTTACAAAAACTATTAATATGAGTTACTTCCCTTTGACTGGGCTAAAGTCTTTACTACTAAAATATTTTTTTACCTTAGCTCACAAAAAGATGAATTATCTTGTCGTTCAAAATGTTAACTGAAAGAGAGTTTAAAGAATCTTGTAAAACTGAAAATATGTTGATAAACTTTTAGCTTCAAAGAAGTTGGAGAAGTGAATGTACCGTAATGTCTAATTTGTTTTCGTTGCTCGTAGTTGAAAGTATTGTTCGTAATTGTTTGTACTTAAGTTTAGTAAGATTCAATAACGTAATTGAATAGTTTTTAGTAAGTTGCAGAAGTTGGTGAGTGAGTTGTTTGGTTGATATTTTAGCTTGAATTACAGCGAAGTTATTTCGTGTTAAAGAACTTGAGATTTTAACTTTACTTCGCTGCAGTAATGATACAAGAGTCGTGAACTCGTTTTGCAAATTCTACTCGTCGCAAATTCTCACTGACTGGGTTTGCTCGTACCTTTAAATTTATATGTTTTTTTAATCACGTGACAGGATCCTGAAAGCATTTTTTTTTCTTCAGGTCAAAAAACTAGGTTGATGTTATTCGGACGCAGTGATGAGCAGGTAAATTGTTTTTTTAATATTTGTTAACCACTTAGAAAGCGCCTTACAAAACTCAGTCTGGGGTCTGATATGTTTTTGTTTATTGAGAACAATGTACGTGAAGATACACGAGCTAATTTTAATATTTATTGTCCAATGAGAAGTTCAGGTTTTCAGAAACATTTATGAAGCTGTGATCCGCTTTTTGCATGAAAATCGACATTGATGAAAAAGTGGGAGCGGAAAGCTAAAAACCCATGTGGGATCTTCCACAACAAATCAGCCTTAACTCTTTTTAGGAAATGCTCTCTTCCTATCTGGTAAGTAACATCCTACTTTCATACAAATATAACAAGTATTCATTGGTCAATCACCTCCAATCTAGCTTGCTGATTGGTCAGTTCCGACCAATCAAACCGCCTGCACGTGACCAATCTGTTTTCCCGCTCATATGCTGGGATCCTACCACGTGGTACACGACCATTATATAAACCCAACACGTGTAAATTCCCTTGAGTTTTTCTTTTCATTCATCTCTCTCGCACGTCTCATTCCTTGCTACCAAGTGCCAAGATGTTGTAGAATCAGATTCCTACATTTTTTTTAAATCTTAAATTTTGTGCAAGTTAAACACATAGAGGCTCCCAACCAAATATAACAACTGATGTATTTTGATTGGTTGTAAAATATTAATTAGGTGTCGTCAACTACGTCCGAAGGTACCGACCCAAATTTTGACCTCTAGTTGACGCCGTAAAATGTAAACATGTTCACGAGCCTCCCCACGTGACCAAGAGAACTAATAAAAACGAAACTTCGACACGACTTGGTCAGTGGGCACTTAAAATATTGAACCAATTCACTTGACTTCATTGGAAATCAACACAGCAAAAGAGACGAACTTTATCTTCAATACAACAACAAACCTTGTCAACCATTTCCAGGCTTAACAGTCACTCACACAAAATATTCTATTCCCCAAGAAGAATCTCTGGTTAATGAGCGATAACTCTATAACAATCAGTGAGTTAAGAACAATACCTTTTTTCTATTTAATACAAAAACAAAAACAACTATTTAATTTTCCTATAAAAACAAATATAGCTAAATACACCTTCTCATTTTCACACATACAGTACAGTAACTCAAATTCTTTCAGTAACACACACCAAAGAACTCTGTTGTGTTTATCAACTTTTGCACTATATATTATGTATTTGTTGTGTTTATAAAAAAATATTTATTGTTGAACAAATTCATAATTTCTACTACTTGATTATTTCTCTTGTTGTCTTTGTTACATTTGATATTGTAAAAATTGTAGAGGGTCAGTTTTTATTTCTATTTATAACCAATTGGCTGACCCACTATAAATTGGTGACCCCGAAGTTCAAATGTGCAAAGCAATATTTTAAAACCAGCATTTTATAAGAGAAATACTTTAGTTGTCACGTTTTAAACGAAAAAATGGATAAACTGAGCCCACAAAAGTCACAAATATTAGTGTCACTCCCGGACGATTTGGACCTACAGCGATTGGCAGAAATTGCAGACAAAATATATGAGAATAAACCTCCGGGAACTGCTTCTGCGACACCGTTACAACCTACTGTCTCTTCAGTCCGTGACTCACAAGAGTTATCTAAAATTAAAAATTGTATAGCCGATCTTACCTCACAGTTACAAGCTCTACAAACCGCTATGCATCAACAAAATCGCACACCCAACAATTTCACTAGACGACCACGTCCATCACAGCATACTAGGCGAAGATCACGTCCCACGTCCAGAAGCAGGCCTATATTTAATACCTGTTGGTATCATTTTAAATACGGACAACAAGCGCGGCATTGTACGAAACCGTGTAACTTCGACATGAACGCAGCTAAGGATAACAACACACAGCAGTCGGGAAACGACTATCCCGGCAACAAGTCGAGGCGTTTGCTGCCGGAGGGATTTCAAAAAGTCGTCTCTTTTACATCCGAGATGAGAACTCCGGCTACTTGTTTTTAGTGGACACTGGGGCACAAATTAGTGTAATACCAGCCAAGCCTAATATGTTGACTAGAAAGACAGATTATACATTACAAGCGGCGAATGGATCTTCAATCTAGACATATGGTGAAACCTCATTAACCCTAAATCTGGGATTTAGGCGATCTTTTCCGTGGGTATTCACGAGGAGCGGATTTCCTCGCCCACTTTAACTTGTCCGCTAATATGTCTTCCCTTTCTTTGGAGGATAAAACGACCAACATTACAAGGAAAGGAATGACATCTATCTATACGAGCACATGTATCAGCGCAACTCTACCTGAAGCCAACGGAATGCAGGATCTGTTACAAAAATATTCACAAATTACAACACCATTCCGGTATACAGAAACCGTTCGTCACAATGCTGAGCACCATATTTATACTACGGGCCCACCCACGCATTCATCTCCACGGCGATTGAGGCCTGATAAATATAAACTGGCGAAAGCTGAGTTTCAGCACGTGCTGGACCTCGGTATAATTAAACCTTCTTCGAGTCCTTACTCATCTCCTCTTCATATGGTTTCAAAACCGGACTCAGGAGCTTGGAGACCTTGTGGCGACTTCCGGAAGCTGAATGCTACTACAATTCCGGATAAATACCCCATGCCGCACTTGCACGATTTCGCAGTGGGTCTGCAGGGCGCCACAGTCTTCATCAAACTTGATCTGGTGAAAGCATTCCACTAGATACCAGTGGCCAAGGAAGACATCCATAAAACAGCAATAACTACTCCTTTTGGCTTATACGAATTTGTGAGAATGCCATTTGTTTTAAGGAACGCCGCACAATCTTTCCAACCGCTTATAGACGAAGTGCTGAGGGGTTTACCTTTCACCTTTGCCTATATTGATGACGTCCTGATCGCCAGTAGAAACAAGACCGAACATCGTCATCACGTTGAGCAAGTTTTCCAGCGTCTACAGCATTTTGGCCTTAAGATTAACGCAGAGAAATGTATTTTTGCTGTGCCCTCAATTAAATTTTTGAGGCACGTCATTGATGAAAAGGGAATAACGCCCTTACCTGAGAAAATAGAATCTATTTCAAATTTCTCACAACCATCTTCACTCCGGCAGTTACGCCGATTCTTAGGCCTCATTAATTACTACCGGAGGTTCATTCCTGGTTGTTCCCAGATTCTGATTCCCCTCACAGATTTACTGCAACAACAGCGTCAGAAGAACTCAAAGATTACCTTGGAAGGCGAATCACTGACTGCTTTTCACAGAGCCAAAGACGCCCTTGCCAACTTTACGAAGTTATATATAACCGATGATGACTCAATGATCACACTGACAACAGACGCATCAGGCGACTCAATAGGGGCTGTTCTTCACCAAGAACAGGGATATGCTAAAAAACCCATTTCGTTCTTTTCAGTCAAGCTAAACTTATCGCAAAAAAAGTACAGCGCATTTTCAAGGGAATTACTGGCAATATACTTGGCAATCCGTCATTTCCGTTATCTTTTGGAAGGACGGAATTTTGTGGTCTATACAGATCATAAACCATTAATTTATGCTCTGCACGCCAAGTGGGACAAATATACCCCAAGGGATATCCGACAATTGGATTATATTTCCCAATATACGTCGGATATCCGCTATGTAAAAGGGGCTGACAATATAGTAGCTGATACCCTATCGCGATCAACAATACAGTCAATCGACGCACAGCCCTTGAATTTCGACTCCTTAGCGGAAGAACAAAAGATTGACACTACTTTAGAATCAGTAAAAGAAAAAACGTCACTACAGTTAAAGCGACACCCTGTACCATTTGGTAACATTACTGTCTATTGTGATGTAAGCACAGGATACTCTAGGCCCTATGTACCACCTTCTTTGCGAAAAAAAGTATTCGAGCATTTCCATTCTCTGTCGCACCCTGGTCGAAGAGCGACTACTAAAATGATTAGTGATCGTTTCGTTTGGCCAAAAATGTCAAGTGACATAAAACATTGGACACAGACTTGTTTAAAATGCTAGCAAACTAAAATACAACGGCATACCAAGTCTCCGCCTGGTACATTCTCTAAGCCTGATGGTAGGTTCACCCACATTCACGTTGACTTAGTGGGCCCTTTTCCCGACATTGATGGGTACCAATACTTATTAACAATAATCGATCGTTTCACTCGTTGGCCTGTAGCCGTTCCTTTAAAAGGTATTTCAGCGGAAACGATTTCCAGGTGCATTCTTAGAAAGTGGATCTCTATCTTTGGTTGTCCTTCAATAATAACCTCTGATAGAGGTTACCAGTTCCAGTCAGGCCTTTTCAATGAATTTATAAACTTGTTAGGCGTAAATCACATTTCTACAACCGCCTACCATCCATGTGCAAACGGCCTTGTGGAACGATTTCATAAGCAACTTAAGGCAGCACTAGCAGCAAGTGATGACTCCAGGACTTGGCTGGAAAACCTACCACTGATTTTACTGTCATTAATAATGTAGCCAAAGAGGACTTAGGATGCACTACAGCAGAACTTGTTTTTGGGAGTACGGTAACACTCCCTGGGCAGTTCATGGAAAAGCATACTCCTTCCAGACCGACTACCTATTTCGTCCAGGATTTTAAACAAAAAACGGAAAACCTAGCTTTTACTCCAACGCGGGCCCAAACAAGGGAGTTCTTTACGCCGAAAAATTTAGACAGTTGTGATTACGTCTTCCTTTGAAAAGATGCAGTTAGAAGACCCTTAACCCCTACGTATTCTGGTCCACATAAAGTAATTAATAGAACGTCCAAGCATTTTACTTTACTTTTGTACGGAAAGCTTAACACAGTGTCAGTCGACTGGTTGAAACCGGCTTACATCGATTTATCCCATAAATCGCTTCCTGAACCTGACCTAACATCTTCGACCCAGCCAGCGCAGCTTGCACCTTCAGTACCACCCGCGGAAGTTACTACCAAGTCTGGCAGACATGTTCATTGGCCTAGTAGATTTAAAACGTATATTACATATTGAGAAAATTTTCTCTCAAAAACTTTCACAATCTGCGGGTGGGGGTTTTATTGTAGAATCAGATTCCTACATTTTTTTTAAATCTTAAATTTTGTGCAAGTTAAACACATAGAGGCTCCCAACCAAATATAACAACTGATGTATTTTGATTGGTTGTAAAATATTAATTAGGTGTCGTCAACTACGTCCGAAGGTACCGACCCAAATTTTGACCTCTAGTTGACGCCATAAAATGTAAACATGTTCACGAGCCTCCCCACGTGACCAAGAGAACTAATAAAAACGAAACTTCGACGCGACTTGGTCAGTGGGCACTTAAAATATTGAACCAATTCACTTGACTTCATTGGAAATCAACACAGCAAAAGAGACGAACTTTATCTTCAATACAACAACAAACCTTGTCAACCATTTCCAGGCTTAACACTCACTCCCACAAAATATTCTATTCCCAAAGAAGAATCTCTGGTTAATGAGCGATAACTCTATAACAATCAGTGAGTTAAGAACAATACCTTTTTTCTATTTAATACAAAAACAAAAACAACTATTTAATTTTCCTATAAAAACAAATATAGCTAACTACACTTTCTCATTTTCACACATACAGTACAGTAACTCAAATTCTTTCAGTAACACACACCAAAGAACTCTGTTGTGTTTATCAACTTTTGCACTATATATTATGTATTTGTTGTGTTTATAAAAATATATTTATTGTTGAATAAATTCATAATTTCTTCTACTTGATTATTTCTCTTGTTGTTGTCTTTGTTACATTTGATATTGTAAAAATTGTAGAGGGTCAGTTTTTATTTCTATTTATAACCAATACAAAATGGCTGACCCACTAATGTAACCTTCAAGAACTCTCGTCTTAGCCATTGCAGTGAGACGTTAAAGACAATTACCAACATTCACAAACTCTGAAATCACTTCTGAACTTTTACCAACTTTAGAATTCACAATTCCAAACTTTATTCTTCTAAATTACAAGTTTAATATAACTTCTTCTTAATATGAACTCCCGTACAACTAATACCTAATCAAAGGGACACGACTCTGTCCTACCTTTTCAGTTCGCATGCATGTATATAAAACACTAATAAATTTAATTGTTATGTTTTGAAATCATTCTGTTCAGTTTTGTATTTTATTCTATGTGCTATTTACGTCAAATATAAATTGCATTGCGTTCACGTATTATCCTTAATCTCACCTTTCTTAGCCAAAGTTAAATATTGGTAACTCAATCACTACAATAATGATGACCGCTACATAATGGTAACCCCTGTCGCTACACTACACACCCATGTGATATATATATATACATTTAAACACCATTAACCCGTTATGCTGCAGATTAAAGCGGAAATATTCCTATATTTTACAAAGAATGCTTAGAAAAAGAATAAATTCTAGAGAGCGGCAATTCTGTGAGTGGAAAATGCCTTGTCGATGAAAGATGGCAGTGGAGAATATACAGATTCTGTCAAACCGACAGAAAGGCAACAGGTGTGAACGTGGATAGTTCATGTTAACTTTTTGCTACATTGATTAGCTGTTCGAAGTATTAGCTTCAGGTGAATATGACAGTGAACTGACAAGAGTTTTTTTTTTTTTTTTTTGTTGTTATAATTTGGTAAATGGTGAGTGAAAACTTCACAATTACACAAGCCGAAAGAAACTTGAATTGGAAACAGGTAGTTTTTTTATACTGAGAAAGATCATATATCTAGACAACTCAAGGTAAGATACATTGTTTCTGTCTTAGATTTCTGCAGGGGCGGTTAATAGATTATTATTTTAGTTTCAGCACTTAACAATATTATACAACGTATTTTAAATGATTATGAATATTTAAACCATTCGGTATTTTTATGTTTGATAAAATATATATTGTGCACGAATTAAATTTTCAAATTGCGTTAATTTATCAGTATGATTTGTGTTTAAACCATTTACTTGTGGTTATGGGTATATATGGAAAATATTAGTTTTTGTTAATACTTAGTTTAAAACCGAATAGAGGTGAATTTTCTTATTGGTGGTAATACGCCTCAAAATTGTCATGTTGATAAAACCCGAAAACGAACCTACGATGTACAACGAAAAATTTACAATTGGAATTTACCTTTTTGATCTGAAATAGATTAACCAATAAAACTAATGATTGAAACATACTTCAAGAGTTAATATACATTTTTTTATTAAAATTTAATCATTGCATACAACTGGAGCTGTGACTAGGGTCCTCGAACCCCAGAATGAACATAATTAATTTATGAAGTCTTTTCAAAAATGTAATATTCAAAGTTTTTCTCTCAGTAAAAATCTCCCACGAATGTATTGTGTCTTTCATTTTGGGCCCAAATATTTCACTTCATATAGAAAGTAAGCATATATAGTTCAATACACTCTTGTTCTGATAAAGACAATTCTTGTATTGAAGCCAAATTGGTCAGATGCCTAAAATTCACCAAATTATCTTCTGTGCTGCGGGTGTGAGTAAGTCGGCCCCTTCCAGTTATCAAAAAAAAAAAAAATACTGGGGTGATGCTAAATTTTAGTCCATTATTTCTCTACTTGAAACTGATCATATCATAGATTTCCAATATGGAAATTCCTTTTTACAATAAAGTTGTTTAATGTGGGTTCGATCTTACATCAAAACCAACATGTTTGCTATTTCTCTGAAAATTTCAACATTTAATTTTGTTAATGCATCGGAACGAATGTACAGCATTTCAGTAGTAAGCCTTTCTTAACATTAATATTTTTTATTTATGTACTTTTCATAATCTAAGCAAAACGGGACAAATTCAAGTTGAAATAGATTCTTTATACTTTTAAAATCTGACACGAATCCACTTATTCGATTTAAAATCAAATCTTTGAGGCTTATTAATTAGTAGGATTTTTTAAAAAATACCAATCTATATTTGGGGGAAGAAAACTTTTTCTTGGTTCGTACACCGTTCTATTAATTTGATAATATATATTTTCATGATGCCCTTTATCCCTCTAAGTAGATTTTGATTTATTTGGAAAATACCCAAGAACTATGCAAACTGGAGTATTTAAAAAATAATCCAGGAAAATGAAGTAATCTATCACCTGTTTTTACCTTCATTCATTTAATTGGGTATATTGATTATGAAAGAATGTTCATAATGTGTGGTTTGTGTTTTACTTGAAGGCAGTGGCGTGCATAGGTTCTAATAGCGTCCGTGGCGACGTTTGTGTTTTTTCGCCTTTCCCCAATCACAACATATACTTAGTTTATTTTCTTTTGGACAGATACATTGTTCACGGTGTTTTATCATAATCACTTAGAGGGAATGTTTAAATAAAAATTCATTAACACATAAAAATTCAACAAAACTTCTTTATTTAATAAGGTTGACAAAATGGCTTCGTTTGTGAAACATTTTTTAACCGTTTTTTTAAAGCTAAAGAAAGTTGAACATACCGATTAAAAAAAATCTAATAATTGATATTAGGTTAAAGCAAAAAATAATGACGTAATAATGTCGTTTTTTGACGTTAAAATATAGTCAAAAAACGACATTATCACGTCATTATTTTTGCACCACCCTAATAGTTGCTAAAAATAAATGAAAAACAATTTCAACTCCGTAATTGATAAAAGTTTTGCGTAAATATTTTTGTTGTCTAATATTTTTTTTGCTAATGGCTGTTAACTATTGTTTCTTGTTGCTCTCTTCTTGATGTCAAATGCCTTCTTCTCCTTGATGTTTTAATTTGCTTAGTCCCCTTGCTGTAAAAATGTCTCCCCTTCCCCGTCCACTGATATGAGTTCACAAGGTTCTCATTCGGGATCTTACTAGATCTTGAAATCACGATTCTCATTCGTCAGTATATACGAAAATATATTTTTCCATAAACTAGTAATGGACCCTTCTCGATTTGGGCGGGTTTAACCGTTGAGCCAAAAAAGATATACAAGTGTAAGAATTTTTTACACAAACCGTTTGGCCTTCATGAAAATGCACTTCTCTCAAAAGAACGTGAACAAAAAAACAAAAATCAACCCAGACGATTAGAAATTTATTCAAGGTTCACATTTTTACGTATTAAAAATAATTTTTTTTATAGTAAATAAAACCCATGTATTTTTTAAAATAATAAATATGTATCAATTGCTTTTATGAATATACATGGTAGTCCGAATGTCTTGTCACCCCTACATAATATAATTTTCTATTTCAGATGGCTGACACGAAAGTTACCGGTTTCATTGGAGGTGGAGATCTTGCCGGCGTTGGATTTGGCAAATCCAACGCTAGCAACTATCCGCCCCTAATCGACGTGCTCAAACTCGCAAGAGAAACAGGGGACGGCTTTTCTTTCTGCTCAACCCGGGACGTAATTTAAATTGAGTATATTCTGCACGAGGCATGCCAATAAATTTAGACCAGCTTTCAATATTGTTGATCGACTTCGTCAGTTGTTGAAGGGGAATTGACGTTGTGTTCGTCAAATTTTTGACTGCTGCCTGACTGTTTTTCTTGGATTATACCCTTTTTTGTGTTGCACTGCATTTTTGGTTGAGTTTGTTTTTGTTTTGTTTTTTATTACCGCCTTTTTATACGACTGTTTGAAAAGATTTTGATTTTTTCTTTTCCGTTTTTTTTTTTTACTCTCCTCAATTTTTATTTTTACCCCCTTAATTTTTACTTTTATTCCAGTGTTTCCTTTTTGATTTTGATTTTCTTTTTCTTTATTTTCTCTTTTAAATATATCTCCGTTCTCTTTATTTTGTAACCCCGGGTCTGTGTTACGTTTCTGACTAAATTTAATTCCTTGTATTTTCTTTATTTCTTTCCTTTTAATATCTGTTAATTTTTTTCTCGTGTAGTGTTTTTTATATTTTTTTCTGTGCCAAATTTGTCTAACTTGTCTATTTTCTTTTGTTTATTTTTTTTTTTTTGTTTATTTTTGACTCACTTTCTTAGCGTCGGCCATTTTTGTTTTTGTAACTAGCTTCGGCTATTTTTAAAGTTTCGTATTTTTTTTGTTTTCCTTTGTCAACCGTTTCATTGTTTATTTCGTTTTTTGTGTTTTAAATTTATTTGTTTCGCCTTTAGGCGAATTTTGTGCTTTTATTTTTTTATTCTGTATTTTGGTCTTGCCATTTGTTTTAATTGTTGTTCTTTGTCATTTGTTTTTCTTTGTAAAAGCTTTTTATTTATCGTTTTCCGTTATTTTTGCTGCCTCGCTTTCGAGCGAGTTTTTCTGTCTGTTATTTTTTTCCCAACTAGGCTTTACTTATTTAGGTTTCCCTCCGCACACACCGCCTATGGGCGTCCTTTGTTCTTTTTTTACCACCCTCCTCTTCCCTTCTTTTCCCTTTGTATTTTTTTTTAAAAATGGAGAAGAAAAAGAATTCTTCGTCATTTCTTATCAAAAAGAAAACTTGTCAGTCCTGACCTAAAAAGGTCAGTTAAAAAACATTTATTCGCAATAAAGAAAGGGCTCTGGAATTCAATCTCCTGTTGACCAAAATCCCCCTCTGACCGAGTCTTTATCTACCGCCTCGCCTGTAATGGGCATACCAACTTCTAGAACCGGTAGGGAGAATCCTCCGGTTGGCTAAAAGACCACATTCTCCAAAGAGCCTTCGCCCGCTGCTAGTACAGTTGCGGAGAAGGGGGAGGGGGAATGGCTAGTTGGTGGTAAGGCCAGAGGGAAGCGCCAGACAGCAGGTCCTCAGTTCCCAGAAGAAATCGCTTCCCCTCAGTAGAGATCCCAGTTCTTATAGACATAGATCTTTTCACACCCCCTCTCCACTCACCCACTCCTTCCCCCGTTAAACAAAAATTCTTCCTGCACACCTCTGCATACTCCCAGTTATTCCCCCATTAAAAAAGCTGATATGCCTCCTCCCTCTTCCAAACGCCAGAGAAGCCCCACAAAAGAGCTAAAAGATAAAAAGAAAACGGCCCAGAAGCTTATTTTCAACACGGAAGAGGATGTTTGTCGCATTTCCCCTGCCCAAGCCGAGAGAGCCCGGGATTATGGAAACCGAATAAAAGACCTCAAGTACTTGCTCTCTATAATGCAGTTTGCAGACCAGGACATTGAAGTGCCTCAAAACTTCCCGCTTGCCCAAAGGGTTCTGACAGTAATCAGAACGGGGACTGCAGCAAAACAGGTTTGGGCAATGCTTGATGAGGCTATCAGTTCTTACAAGATGGCTTTACCAATCGCAATCACCCAAAACAAGCAGTTAAAAAATTTAAAACAATTATGTGCAGGGAGGGTCCCAGTTTTAGTTCACCCCTCCCTATATAGAGTCCTTAAATTGACTTTCCCTTGGGATATCTCCCAAGACGGTACAATCAAGACTGAGATGGGCCATGGTTCTATGGGAGAGGCGGTCGGTATCCTTACCCCGTCCATGTTCAAACCAATACTTCAACCCTAATCGGTCTTCCCTATGGCTCTCTGGTTAGCAAGTATAAATGTCCGGGGCCTGAGGTCGGAGTCTCGCAGGACGAGGCTCTCTCGCGACCTTCAGCGCCTCGGGGTGAATGTTTGTTGTGTGCAAGAGATCCGGTTTTCTTCTCATGACCGTGAGGATTTGCTGTCTAAGGGGTTCTCTCTTTATTCAGCATGTTTTGATGGTCGTTCGAGGGGTTGTCTCTTGGCTAGTGAGCAGGTCTTTGAAGGCTGCATGTACCCCTTGTCTTCGCAGATCCGGCGGGCAGGTTTTGCGTGCTGGATGTTACTATTAGGTTGGTGCAAAAATAATGTCGTTTTCTCACATAGTAACATATGTAAGAAAACGACATTATTTTTGCACCAACCTAATATAAAGGATAAGGCGCTACGTCTCATTGGGGTCTATGCGCCCAATAGCTATACTGAGCTGCCTGCTTTGTTTCGGCAGATCGGGCCGTTCTTGATGACATCTCGTCAGGTAGATTTAGCGGGGGATTAGAATGCCGTCCTTGACCCCGACATAGATCGTATAGTGCAAAAACCGGGTACTAACAACCGGGATGTGAAACCATTTAGGGACTTTATCGATGAGTTTGATCTTGCCGATAAGTACCGGAATGAACACCCTCGGGAGGTAGCATGGACTTGGACAAATAGTGGCAACTCGGCTCCTGGGACGCTTGCTAGCTACCTCGACCGAGTCTTAGGAGAGTCGATGTAAGGTGTCCAAGTTTCCACTATATAGTTTATACGGATCATAAGCTTGTCCGGGTCCGTGTAAACTTAGAAAAGCCTAAGGCTATGTTGGCTGGGTACTGGAAATTAAACTGTTCACTATTTGGTGAGCAGGATTTCCGGGACCAGCTGCTACTAATGATACAGAGGGAATTGACGGGGGCGGTTGTTGGGAACGCCTGGTGGGATAAATTAAAATCGAAAATTAGAACGTTGGCTGCCGAATTTAGCCGTCGACTCATTCTAGATAGATTAACGACGCAAACGGCTTTAGAACAAAAAGTTGATCGGGCAGTAAAATTCTCTAATAGTGGGGAAATAGCCTTAGCTAAGGCAGAGTTGTCCTCCTTGCTTATCAAGAGTGATCAAGCTCTGGTAGTTAGGGCTAGGTTAAAAAGAATGTCCTCTGAGGCGACAAATATGGCCGTTGAATTGCGTGCAGAGGAAAATCGGAGCGCTGCTCGGCGACATATCGCGTGCGTCACATTGCCGGATAATCGGACCGTGACTACAAATGCGGGCATATGCGAGGCCTTTCAGGATCTTTTCACCAGGGAGCCCGGTCTGAGCCCTGCTCGTTTCGACGCTTATTTGACCGACTTTCTCTGCCTCGAGGCAGCTGAAGCGGCTGGGTGCGAGGGTCCCATTACAGAGTCGGAAATCTGGGAAGCGCTGAAACAGGTTGGCCTGGATAAATCTCCGGGACTAGATAGTCTCCCCTACGAAGTTTACTTGAGGCAGTCGCCCGTTTTTGTTCCTTTGCTGGAACTGGTCTTCAACAACTGGATGAAACAGGGGTCTATACCCCAACGCTTCACCAGGGGTGTGATCAAGTTGCTGCGTAAGAACAAGAACGGTGGGGATGGGTTAAATAACTTTCGCCCTTTGACTATGTTAAACACAGAGTTAAAGATTTTGGCGAAGATCTTAGCCAACCGGTTGCAGCTTGTCCTGTTTAATCTGATTGGCCCCGAACAGACTTGTGCTGTGAAGAGCAGGACTATTCAGGATAACCTGCATATGGTACGCTTGATCTTAGAACAAGTCGTCTGTGAAGCCGCGCTGATCAATTTAGATCAGTCCAAGGCCTTCGATAGGGTTGACCATCGCTTTCTGGAGGCTGTCCTTTCGGCAGCCGGTTTCGGAGCCGACTTTCGCTCCTGGACCCGGCTTTTGTATGCGACCCCTATGCGCTGGTGGAGGTGAATGGGATAAAATCGAAGCCTTTCGTATTGTCTCGCCCCATTCGTCAAGGTTGTCCGCTTTCGCCTTTGCTTTACGTTCTTGCGTTGGAACCATTTCTTCGCAAGTTAAAGGCGAATCCGGTCCTGCGTGGAATTTCCCTGTCTGGGGCTTCCACCTCAGCCAGGTATTCTGCCTATGCTGATGACGTTTCGGTTCTTGTGTCGAGCAGAGCCGAGATTGACGAAGTCAGCAAAGAGATCAGTGGTTATGAGATGGTAACAGGGGCCAAGATCAACCCCGATAAGTCTGTTGGCTTGCGGTTGGGTGGGTGGAAGAGTTTCTCTTCCCGGACCTTTCCTCTGGACGGATGGGCCAATCAAGATTCTCAGCGTCTGGTTCAGTCCTGATCTCCAGTTGGATATGAATTGGTCGGAGGTGCAAGGGAAGGCCGAGATCGCAATTAATTTGTGGTCTCGGAGGGGGCTTTCCTTGAAGGGGAGGGCGGAATAATGTCTTTCACACATCTACCCGATTCTCCTTTGCCGACTCTCTGTGCTTCCACTTCCGTCTGGCACTTTACTGGCGTTAGTGAGACTCTTGTTCTCCTTCTTGTGGGGAGGCAAGGCCGCCAGAGTCTCTCGGGAGATCTGTTGCCTTCATCCTGCTGAAGGCGGTCTGGGTATGCCTAGCATTGAGATTCGTCAACATATGCTTCGCATCGCCTTCCTAGACCGAATGTGTCGCGAATCGAATGAGGTGGGCACCTTCTGGAAGGAAGACATCCGTAGAAACTTCCCATCCCTGAGAAGTGTGCGCTCGTGCGAAGAGGAGGCCGACCGTACGCTCCGAGCCGAGTGCTCCTTCTACCGCGAAAGTCGTCGTGCTCTGAAACGCCTCTTACAGGCGTCGGACGGCCTCTCCAGTGCTCAGGCGTTGTCTCGTAGGGCATTGTATCAAGTGTTAGTTAGGAGGGGCATTCAGGATGATCTGATTGACGAGCTCGGTCTTACGAAGCAGGAGGCTTGCTCGATATGGCCTTGGACGCCTGTGTTGAAATGCCTCAATAACGATGAGGCATCACTCACCTGGCTGGTGATTCGTAGGGCCCTCTGAGTCGCCAAAATACTTTTTTTTCAGCGGCCTTAGAGAAATCTCCGAACTGCCGTCGCTTTATTGGAGAAGTCGAGACCATTGGTCACGCCTTCTTTTATTGCAGGTTGGTAGTGACGTTGTGCAAGTTTGTTGAGGGCTTCATGGTCCGCATGTTGCAGGAAAAGTTCTTTGTCCTCGAGGCCAGTTCTGTTTGTAGCAATGTGGTGCCGCAGATGACGAAGGCTGAACATTATGTGTTCTGTTGCTTACTAGGTGTTATGAGAGTCGTGAGGGCGAGAAGTTCACTTCTTCCCAACTGATCTTGTTCTTTAAGCATCAGCTTAAAGTCAAGATTAGGACGGAAAAGCGGCGGCTCACCTCATCAGAATTTGGCAAAAAGTGGGTGAATCTTGCGCGTTTGTGCCAAGTAAAAGGGGCTGACCTGGAGTGGCATTTTGATGCCGGTTAGGCATCAGGATATTGTTTTCCTGTGTTGAATGGGCAACTCATCCCTGGATTTACGCTAGAAGTAGGTTTTTGATGCTTTAGTTTTTCTTTTCTTTTCCAGTAAACTTAGCTAGGGTGTGTTTGCTCATTGGCCCCTTTTATTTCTGTCCCTATTTTTCCTTTTAATTTAACTCCCCATCCCCTCCCTCGTTAGGTGGTCAGTGATTTCAGTTCTCTGGTGGATGCGGGGCGCCTTTCGTTTCGCGTGTGTGTTTTGCGTATTTGTTGTTGTGTCAGAATGAGTGCATGTCTGTGTGAGTGCTTGGTATGAATGAATGGTTTTTCTATTTTCTTAAAGCCCTGCATCGATTTCGTCCAATTAACTGAATTTTCTGCCACATTTAAGGTTTGGGTTTTTTTTTAATTACTAGCATGATTTTGTTTAGTTTCTTGTAAATGGTTTATAAAGATTTGTACATGCGGGGTCTATTTAGGATGTTCATTGAGACAATGAGGTATTTTGGTGGATGTAGTTAGAAAAGTAAGTATGAATGTGTTGTTTTGGTGCTAGGATTATTGTCTTGTACGATTGGGTCAGTGGTTGTGGCGAGGTAAGTTATTAATTAAGACAGATGATGACTTTTATATTATGTTGATACAGGTGCGTGTCTGGAGCATGTTAGTAGAGATTAGTAAAAGCAATGAGAACAGAGAGACATAGGTCTTAACGTAACCAAAACTTTATTAACACTGATAATAGTAGTTTCTATTACTGGGATCTACCACGTGGTGGTAGTGGGAGGTAGCAGGTAATTGGGGATAGTGGGAGTACTCACAGTCAAGGGGAAGCAACTCGTGTTTACATACATATAACATCTTCGGTTTTTTTTTTGTTTTGTTTTTGTATTTAATTAATGTCTGTATCTGGCTGGAAGCCTAGTTGTTCTTCCTCTCTTTGTGAAGCTTGTTGTTGTTGTATTCTCCGTGCCTGTTTGTGGTACGACTGGTCTTTGTTGACTATTTTCTTGGTTGAATATGTTTTCATAGTCGTATGTAACTTTGGGTGTTGGGTCTTCATTTGTTTTTAAGAGGTGACGCCTGTTGCGTCTTAGATGTTTTCCTTGTTCTGTTTTTATTAGATACGAACGAGGCTCTTTTAGTTTTTTGACAATTTTGCCTTTCAGTTTCCAATTATCTTGGGAACGAATACGAACAGTATCGTCTTTGTTTAGTGTTGGTAGTTCTTTGAACTTTTTGTCTGCATCATGCCTTTTCATTGATTTATTGTGCAAGATGTTAGGAAGGTTTGTCCTCAGCGTTCTTTTCATTAGTTGTTGGGCTGGTGACGGCGATTTATCTTTTAACGGAGAGGTCCTCAGTGCTAACATTGCTAGGTATGGGTCTTGGTCACTTTCAAAGGACTTTATTAACGTTCTTTTGATAGTCTGTATATTTCTTTCTACTAGTCCATTTGATTGTGGATAGTTCGGACTTGTCTTGATGTGTTTGAAATCCCATTTTTTAGCGAATTGTTTAAATTCTGATGATGCGTATTCGCGTCCATTATCGCTGATCACTATTTGTGGAATACCAAATTTTGCGAAAGTGTTTTTTATTTTATTGATCACTGTGCGTGATTTGCAGTCATCAAGTTTGTGGATATCGAAATATCTCGTTGTGTAGTCTATAATCACTACGTATGCTTTCTTGTTTAAATAAAAAATGTCTGTCGCGACTTTCGTCCAAGGTGTTACTGGTATTTCATGGTGCATTAGGTGTTCAGACGGTTGTTGGTTTCTATGACTTAAGCAGTGTGTACATGTACTTATCATTTCTTTTATCTGACTGTTTATGTTGGGCCAATATACGACTTCTTTTGCTCGTGCAATGCACTTCTCTATCCCTAAGTGTCCAGTATGGATTTTTTGTAGGGCTTCTTTTCGTAGAGAGGTTGGGACTACTATTCGTGTACCTTTCAGTACTAGTCCTTTGACGACAGATATTTCATCTCGAACTGGCATGTATGGCGCTATTGTGGGTGGCACGTCTTTATTTTCTGGCCAAGTTGACGTTGCATATTTCATTAGCGTTTGTAGTGTTGGGTCTTTCCCAGTTTCTTCTCGGTAGACGTCGAGTTTCTGATCGCTCATTGGGTATTGTTTTAAGATGGTATGGATATATTTGTCCATCTCCGTATCCGATATCTCTTGTGAGCTGTCCGATATATATGCAGGTGATAATGCGTCAGCAATTACAGATTCTCGACCAGGGATATATATCACTTCAAATTCATATTTTTGGAGAGCCATTAGGAATCTTTGTATTCTTGGAGGGCTTTTAGTAATTGATTTTTTAAAGATTTGCCTTAATGGTTTATGATCATTCTCTATTAGAAATTTTTTTCCATAGATAAATTGATGGAATTTGCTACAGGCGAACACTATGCTAAGTGTTTCCAATTCAATCGGACAATAATTTTGTTCTGCAGGAGTTGTCGACCTTGATGCATAAGATACTGGTAGCCAGGTTTCGTTGTGCTTTTGCTGTAGGACAGCACCTAAGCCGTGTTTACTGGCATCAGTGGTTATCTTTATTTCTTTACAAGGGTCGTAGAATTTCAGGACTGGTAAATTTGTTATTATCTGTTTAAGTTTCTCTACAGCCTCTATTTGGGGTTTATCGAACGACCAAAGAGTTTCATTGTGTAGGAGTTTTCTTAGAGGTGTGGTTATTTCCGAGTATTCTGGGATGAATTTGCACAGATAGTTGGTCATTCCCAAAAATCGTTGTATGTCTTTTTTATTTTCGGGGAGAGGCATGTGTGTAATCGCCTTTACTTTGGAAGGGTCTGGCTTTAGTCCTTCATGGGTGATTAAATGACCTAAGTAAGTCAGTTGTTTTACTGCAAATTCACATTTACTTTTGTTTAATTTCAGACCGGCTTTGCGTAGTCGGCTAAGTACTTTATCCAGTAGTTCCATGTGTTCCTCTAGGGTTTCCGACCATATTATGATATCGTCCTGTGAGTTCTTGGTCCCTTTTATTCCTTCTATTATTTTTGCAACTTGTGCTTGAAAAACTTCAGAGGCACTGTGTATTCCATATGGAAGGCGTGTGAAGGAGTAACGACCAAATGGCGAGTTGAAAGTTAATAGCTTGGAGCTTTCTTTGTCAACGGGAATTTGCCAGTATCCGTTAGACGCATCTAGCTTTGTGAAGTACCTGGGGTTTTTCATTTCCGCAAAATTTTCTTCTGCTGTAGGTAGCTTGTAATGCTCTCTTTTTATCGCCTTGTTTAGATCTCTGGGGTCTAAACATAGTCTTAGTTTGCCATTGTGTTTCTCTACTATTACTAGAGAGTTCACCCAGTCCGTAGGTTCTTCAATGGGTTCTATTATCCCCATTTTCGTCATTCTCTCCAGTTCCTTTTTTAATTTTGGTTTCATACCAAATGGGATATTTCTTGGCGGATTTACGACGGGTTTTATTTCTGGGTTTACTGTTATGTGGTGAGTGACCGGTAATTTTCCAATTTCACCGAAGCAGTCTTTATATTTTCCAATTATAGCTTCTATGTCCGTCTTATTCACTTCATATATTCTTTTTATTAAACCCAATTTTTCCGCTGTGTTTGCGCTAATTACAGAGTTTGCATTTGTATCCGCAACGATGAACTGTGTATTTATTTTCGTGTCTTTGTTTTGTAGACATATCATGCAGCTACCAATTATGGGTATTTTTGTGCAGTTGTATGCTGTTAATGCAATTGAAGTTTTTTCTAATTTTGGTTTAGGCCTGATTGTATTGTATATTTTTATAGGTATAACGTTTACTTCAGCACCCGTATCTATTTTAAAATTTATAAAGGATTCGTTACACGGTAACTTTATCTTCCACTTGTCAGTAACCACGTGTACATTTTTTCTCAATATGGCGTCCAAGTTAAAATGGACTGACTCCTCGTGGTCTGAGCTGTGTTGTCCGACGTTATATAATTTTTTCTTTTTTGTTCGGCACATTCGAGCGTAATGGCCTTTTTTACCGCAGTTTGTACAGTTTTTGTTGTACGCGGGGCAGTTGTTTTTCTGGTGGGCACCAGAGCAGTAGGTGCATTTTTCAATCCAATGCTGTCTGGCGGGCCTTCTATCTTCTTGCTTGAACGTTGCATGGGAAGACGTCTTGTTTTTCATTTTATTTTTCTTCATATCCCGAATAAGGGATATGTTTTCAGTGTCCGACGTGGCCATTATTTTAGAGTGTCGTTTTGTTTCTTCTGCACTGAGGCCTGCTTGGATAGCTTTTTCCAGGTCCAACGACGGTTCTCGCAGCATTCTTTCTCGAAGCATAATGTCGTTTATGCCACATATGAGAATGTCTTTAATAAGTCTCTCTGTGAGCTCTCCAAATTCACATTTATTTGCCTTTTGCCGCAGTTCGGTGACATATTCGTCGAACCTCTGTGTTTCTTTCTGTTTGCATGTAAGGAATTGGTAAGTGAGAAAGGTTAGGTTCTTTCTCGGTTGGCAGTGTGAGTCGAATTTTTCTATCACATTTTCCAAGTCGTATTTCTGCTCTTCGTTTTCGAAATTAAAGGTATTATAGATTTTTCTTCCTTCATTTCCTATACAGGTCAATAGTATCGATGTTTTAACCTTCTCCGGTTTTCTATCTGACTCTGTGGCTTGCAGAAATAGCTGGAATTGGTTTTTCCATGTTTCCCATTCCTGTCCAAGGTTGTCGGATGAACAGTTGAGTTCTTTTGGGTGCGGCAGAAATTCCATTTTTCTTTTGTTTTTAAGGCGTTGTGAGTGTTATGGTTCTTAGTTATTTCCTGACACCATTTTATATTATGTTGATACAGGTGCGTGTCTGGAGCATGTTAGTAGAGATTAGTAAAAGCAATGAGAACAGAGAGACATAGGTCTTAACGTAACCAAAACTTTATTAACACTGATAATAGTAGTTTCTATTACTGGGATCTACCACGTGGTGGTAGTGGGAGGTAGCAAGTAATTGGGGATAGTGGGAGTACTCACAGTCAAGGGGAAGCAACTCGTGTTTACATACATATAACAATGACCGTCTCTTTACCCCCACCCACTTCTTCGGCCTTGTGCCACATTTACTGTATTTTAGAGTAATAAATATTATTGTTGACCGACTTCACACTTTAATTCATTTTCTGAATGTAGACAGTTCATGTTAACTTCTTTGCTACATTGATTAGCTGTTCGAAGGATTAACTTCAGGTGAATATGACAGTGTACTGACAAGAGATTTTTTTTTTGTTGTTGTTATAATTTGGTAAATGGTGAGTGAAAACTTCACAATTACACAAGCCGAAAGAAACTTGAATTGGAAACAGGTAGTTTTTTTATACTGAGAAAGATCATATATCTAGACAACTCAAGGTAAGATACATTGTTTCTGTCTTAGATTTCTGCAGGGGCGGTTAATAGATTATTATTTTAGTTTCAGCACTTAACAATATTATACAACGTATTTTAAATGATTATGAATATTTAAACCATTCGGAATTTTATTATGTTTCAAAAAATATATATTGTGCAAGAATTAAATTTTCAAATTGCGTTAATTTTTATTAAAAAAACAATTAACAATTTTTTTTCTCTTGAAAGAATTTTTAGTGTTTCACAGTCTTTTTATAAAACGTTTTTGGAGGATTTCTAAAATTCAGGTGTGAAATATTTATTTATTTATTAAGGAATATATTAATATTATTGTAATTAATTCAAGTCATATCTATATTTTGTAATATATCAAAGATTTGTAATAACAATAGATACTATTTTCAAATGAATACCCTATAAATATTATAAAGGCATTTACCTTAAAATAATAAATATCTGAATATATATTTTTTTTTGGGGGGGGATATTAATTTAATTATTTCTTAATTCAATAGAAAAAAACATTTTATTAAGCCGTCTCCACGTTTCTTTAATATTTGCGCATTGCTACCTTTTTGCGGGTAGCAATACAAACACAGGAAGTATACGTTTTTATAAAAGGGTATTTTTATTAGAATTTAGAACAAAAAATAAATTGTGACTCTGCCCAAAACCCAAGCTAGTGGTATTTTTTATACATAACACATTTCTTTACAGCATTCATGTAAGTTCCTGGCTTACAATTAAAAAATTTTGAAAATTCATATGAATTCTGTAGAATACCAATGACCCTGACAAAAATACATTAAAAGGGGGAAGATTCTGATGTCAATTTTATTGCTATTCAAAGGTTTAAATGATCGTAGCCTCCCAAAATAAATTACATTTTTGTGATTTTAAAATATTGATGTTTGTTATTTTTATTATTTCTTAGTCATTTTCTGATACAAAAGAAAAGCAATGAACGTTCCGATTCATGCCTTTATATTCACAAACCAATTACTCTGAATATATAATTTCTGTATTTATTATTTATATATTTATATATGCACGGAAAGCGCTCAATATCGGTGATAGAGCTAACATACTATTAATTAAATAGAAAATAATCTTAATGCTTTTCATACAGATGTTTTATATTATGTTGGCGCAAAAATAATAACGTAATAATGTCGTTTTTGACGTTAAAAAATACGTCAAAAAACGCCATTATTACGTCATTATTTTTTGCACCAACCTAATATGCACCAAGAAACAATCTTTTGGCTGTTAATCCCTAATTTTTCTCCAGATGAGGAAATAGATGCATCCATTTTAAAAACTGCTTCTAGTCATTTCATATGTGTGTGTGTGTGTGTATATATATATATATATATATATATATATATATATATATTGTTCAGAATCATTAAAAAAAAATAATGGAAAAAAGATTATTTTTACAAAATTCTGATAAATTACTAAATTTAAGGATTAATTTTTTGGAAGAGTTCTCCAGGACAAATATTGGATTTTTTTAAAAAATTTAAAGAGATTTTAAATTTCATTCTTTTCTTCTTTTTTTTTTTTCGTCTCTAATTTGATGAGTGACCAATGATAAAAATATCTAAAACCGAATTTAAATTATTTTTTACAAAAATAAAACCAAAATTTTACTAAAAAGAAAAATATAAAATAATTTCAAATGCGATACCAATCTATATAAAATGTGTATACCCCCAAATATCAATACATATTTTATCTGGCCAAGAGACACAACTCTTATTATAATGAAAGAGTTGTCTTCCTTGGATTATTTTTTAAGAGCAGGAATAACAGAAATGATTGGCGCCTGCTGGCAAACAAGACTTGAAATCCGTTATTTATATTCAATATTTATTGGGTGTTATACTCTTGTGGCTAAAATGTTTAAAAGCTGTGAATTACAATAATAATGACTAAATATGTAAATTTGGTAACAGATGATAAAATATATCTTTTTATATGATGTAACCTCAGTACTTAGCTGTTACAAGTATTTCAAGACTATAAACCTTCCTGGAGCCGAGTCATAATCTTAAACGTGCTCTGTTTACGAACAGGCCTTTCTGCTCTTGACTAGTACGCCAATGCAATACAAACAAAATCGGATGAGTGATTAAGATAAACAATATGTGGCGCTAGTATATGAGGGACGCTTGGTGAATGTGTTGTTGCATGAGAATGACTTTTTTTTTCTTAGAAATTTCTTTCTAATATTAGGGTGCGTCTTGTAAGCCGGTAAATACGGTACTATTTATTTTAATATTTCGCTCAACCTTTGACTGGGAGTTTCTGGTACTAAATGTGAAATTGGCAGTGACTGATAACAGTTGTCAGTGTGAGTATACTGGTTGTGTATCCCCATCTCGACCACGGTGATTGAGATTCCCCCTTGGTATATTCCCGACAAAAGTTGGATTTTTCTACTGTTTTTAGTGTCAGAATCTGTAAATAAAACTTTGACAATTTTTTTATGAAAAGCAACACTAATATGGCAGCTATTTCTGATAGAACTGAAATAAATATTTTGAATGTCACAATTGCAATAAGATAAATAATTAAATCAAAAGAAAGAATGATTTCTATCTAATCAGTTACCTGTGAAATAATGCAACAGTTTGGTGATGTCAATAGTTCATCACTCCAAACACCACTAATCTCCCAAGACGTTTTTGGTCCAGAGAATTTGTTCATGACCCGATTAGTTCGTAATGAGAGGCGTTCATGATCTGAGGTTACACTGTACATATATTTCAATAGAGAAAAAAATATGATCTTGTTTGAAATTTTGATATGAGGTCCGAACATGTTAATGAATTATTCAGATTATCATTTTCAGTTTTGTTCTATTATGCACAATAGTTCCAGAAGTATAAATTTTAATGCATATTACATTCGGTGAATTTGAAAGAGTTTTTGTAAAATAATTCATTATTAAAACTCGAGTGAGTACTTGCTTTCTGAACTTCTGAGATAGAATATTTTCATATTTTGAATGATTGTCTTTATTACTTTTAAGCTAGTAGATTTTTCACTTTTCATAGCATACGTGCTGTCTATGAAAACCACGACAAGTGGTTTGAAGAACAGTAAAGACATATACAGATATGGAGAAGCCCAGGAGGAGAAATGAAAACCCAGTCAACTATATAACTATTAATAACAGATTTAGGAATTCAGTTTTAAACTGCAAATTACAGCCAAGCACTGACTGTGGGAGCAACCACCTTCCATTGAAACTACATAAATTGAAGATGTCAAAGGTAGCATGAAAATTGCAATATGACAGATTCCTGAATAACCCAATTTGAAGGAGAAATATATGAACAATGTTAAAAGCTAATACAATAGACAAAATAAGAATGGAAACTCAAAGTGCAACAGATTAAGAGAAGCTTTATTAACATCAACAATCGAGATCATCCCAATGAAAACTATACAAAGAATAGATGATAGATGAAATTATTAACATAGTGAAAAAGAGACAAGAAACAATATCAACATACAGCACAGAATATAGGAATCTGCACAAAGAAATTAGGAACAGATGCAAGCAGGCTAAAGAGGCATGACTCAATTAAAAATGAACAGAAATATAAAGAATGAGTATTGCAGATGATGTAATGTATATGCATACACCTAGGTTCCTCTTCACAGTAATATGATTGGCTGGTGTCAGCCATAGATGCAGACTGATATGGAGGTACATTGGTCTATTGCCTGGTTAGACCTTGTCCTTACTAGACTTGACAAGACCTACTTTATCACCTTTCTTGGAAATTACCATTTTGTTTTTGCAAAGTCCGTTTTAGTTAAGTTCTGTTTTATTTTAGCTTCTATGTTCTGTTTTCCTGACTATTATTTGAAAATTCTCTTTGATTTTTTCACTTTTTCCTTTCCTTTTCAGTTTATTTTTCTTTTGTTTTTTTTTTTTTTTTTGTTTTTTTGCATTACCCTTTTTTTTTCTCCTTTTATTTTGTATTTATTCTATTATTAGTTTTTATTTTTATTTTAAAGTTTCCTTTTTAGGTTATTATTTTTCTTTTTTGAGTTTCTATACCCGACTCCCTGTTCTGTGTTTATAATTGTCCTAACTGTTTGTGTTTATTTATTCTAACTTGTCCGTTTCCTATATTCGTTTATTGGCAAAACCTTATTTTTAGCGGCCATTTTGGATTTCTTTGTTTAGTTAATACGTATTGTTTTGAATTTGTATTTGTATTTCTAGCCTGTCCTTTTTACGTTAATATTTAGTGTTTTTGTTATAGTTTACCTTATTTTTTATAATTTATTCCTGTCTTTGTTCCTATAACATTTGTTTTTGTGTTTTTCATTTGAACTGTTTTAATTTTGTTTGTTTGTGACCAATTGTTCACGTCGGTTTTTTACTATATTGTTTATTTATTTACCGTATTTAATTGTTTTTCTTTCTTGTTTGAAAGAAATTTTGTGACTATCGTCTTAATTTTGTTTTCGCTTCTTGGCGAACTTTGTTAACTTATTAACCTTTTTTTTACTGTTTTATTTCTTTTACGCCTATAGCTGTCGCTTGTTCAAACTACCCCTCCCCTTACATTCCAGTCAAGAAAAAAGTGGAAAAAAAACACCCCGAAAATTCCGTCCTTTCCCATAAAAAATAAGAAAAAAATGTTGGCCGACTATAGAAGGTCCATAAAAAAAATATTAATTTTCAATCAAAAAACACCCGCCTGACAAAGACAGCACAAACAAGTACACAGTTTTGTCGAGTACATCCCGAGATAACGAAGAAATAAACTGACCAAACCAGGCAACTAAAAGTACGGAGGCCAAAAATGGCCAAAATAAAAAAGCCAAAAATATAGAGGCGAATAATGGCTAGAATAAGGAAAAGATAATGTTGAGGCCGGAGAACCGCCCTCTTGTTGGAAGTCCCCCTCTAATTGTATTATCAATATTGCGGAGTTCTTGGAGCGATCTAATAGTTACGCTCACGAAAGAAATAAGGAAGATTGAAAAAAGAATAGTGTGGGTTTTCGTCGTGGACAAGGGTTCGCGCAAAATTTGTCGGTCGACGAAAGACACAGTGAGAAAAACACTGGAGTCCTTGGGTTTCAAGCCCCTCAGAATCGTTAAAGGAGCCGGCTATTTCATGTTGGGTGTATTGCTATCCATGCCGGAAGACTTTGTTGCATCTTCAAGTCGCGACTTGATAACAAAAGATCTAATATTGGGCACAGAGTACGAAGAAGGACCAGGATGACAATATACGAGGTCACGCCTCATGTTATCGGGGAACACCTGGCTGCTTTTCTAGCGAAGTATGGCGAGATACTAGGTGCTTCCTGTGATAGCCTGAAAGGAGGTGGAGTTTCAAAATTTTGTTAGACTGAAAAGCCTTCCTCTCCATCCCCAACTGTCTGGAAGTAGGGAGCTTGAGGCTGCCGGTCATTGTGACCTGCCGCAAACTGGTATGTTGGAAGTGCGAAGAGAAGTCAAGCTCCAGTAGACCAAGATCCGCCTCTGACTACGTCTTTACCTACCGCCTCGCCTGTAACGGGCATGCCTGCTTCTGGGACCGGTACGCTTAAACCTCCGGTTGGCGAAACATCTAAGGCCAAATTCCCCAAAGAGCCTTCGCCCGCTGCTAGTGCAGTTGTGGAGAAGGGGGATGGGGGATGGCTGGTTGCTGGTAAGACCAGAGGGAAGCGCCAGACAGCGGGTCCTCAGTCCCAGGAAGCCCCAAGAGCGAAAGGCACACACAGCCCCACTCTCTCTGACAACGTTAAGGGCGATGCCCCGGTATCTAAACAACGTCTCAAGGACCAACCGAAAAAACATGACCTGGGCTATGAAAAGACGGAAAATATTAAGGAATTAAAAAAAAATTAGATCTTCAGAAACAGACACTGCCCAAATCGCTTACTCCATCAACGTCTGCTGTTCCATCCACACTGTCTCCCAAGAAACAACTTTCCCCTCTGGCATCACCTAAACCAGTTCCCCTCAGCAGTAATCCTAGCTCTTAACGAGAAAAATCCGGCTACACCTCTCTTCATCCTCCAAGTCCTTCCCCTATTAAAAAAAGATCATCTCGTGCCTCTCTCAGACCTTTCCCAGTCAAATTAAAATCTACCTACACACCTCTTCACACACCTAGTCCTTCCCCCGTTAAAGATACTGAAATGCCCCCTCCTCCTTCTAAAAGAGAGAGAAGCCCTACACAGGAGCTTAAAGATAAAAAGAAAAAGACTCAGAAACCTATTTATAACACGGCGGAGGATGTGTGCTAGATCTCCCCTACACGAGCCGAACGAGCGAAAGACTACGGCAATCGCATCAAGGATCTGAAATACCTTCTTTCGATAAGAAGGTATGCAGACTTAAATGTCGAATGGCCGCAAAATTTCCCCAATGCACAAAGAGTACTTACCGTAATAAGAACTGGTGCAGGGGCTAAGCAGGCTTGGGCAATGCTCGTCGAGTCACTTTCATCGCACAAAATGTCACCTCCAATTGCAATCATTGAAAGCAAAGAACTCAATCATTTAAAACAATTTTGTGCAGGGAGGGTTCCAGTTTTAGTTCACCCCTCCCTCTATAGAGCGCTTAAATTGACTTTTCCCTGGGATATCGGCGGAGTCTCTCAAGACGGTACCATCAAGACTGAAATGGGCCATGGGTCTATGGGTGAGGGTGTCGGTATCCTTATCCCGACCATGTTCAAACCAGTGTCCCAACCCTAATTAGGTCTGATAATGGCACTCTGGTTAGTGAGTTTGAATGCCCGGGGCCTGAGATCGGAGTCTCTAAGGGCAAGATCGTGATCTTCAGCGCCTCAGAGTGGATGTATGTTGCATACAGGAGACCCATTTTTTATCTCGCGACCATGATGACATTCTGACTAAGAGGTTTGTCCTCTATTCAGCATGTTTTGATGGACGCTCGAAGGGTGTCTCCTGGCTGGTGAACAAATCTCTGGATGCAGTGTGTGCTCTTGTCTTCGCGGATCCAGCGGGCAGGCTCTGCGTGCTGGATATTACCATAAAGGATAAGGCTCTTCGTTTCGTTGAGGTTTATGCCCGAGTTCGGGTAAACTTAGAGAAGCCTAAAATTAAGATGGTTGGCTACTGGAAATTGAACGCATAATTATTTGGTGAGCAAGATTTCCGGGGCCAGTTTTTACTAATGCTACAGCGGGAATTGTCGGGGACTGTGGTTGGAAATAAGTGGTGGGATTCTTTCAAATCAAAACTTAGATCTTTTGCTGCTGATTTTAGTCGTCGACTGAATATAGCAGGGTTAGCCACGCGAAAGTCTTGTGAGGAAAAAGTTGACCGGGCGATAAAATCTCGTGTTAGTGGGGGCGTAGCCGAAGCTAAGGCGAAGCTGGTCTCCTTGCTTATCAAGAAGGATCAAGCACTGGTAGTTAGGGCTAGGCTAAAAAGAATGTCTTGCGAGGCTATGAATATGGCCGCTTAATTGCGTGCAAAGGGAACTCGTAGGGCAACTATTCGACATATCGCGTGCATCATATTGCCGGACAAGCGGACTGTTACTACAGACGCGGACATTTGTGAGGCTCTCCATGACTACTTTCAAGAGCTTTTTACCAGGGAGCCCAATCTGAGCGCTGCTCAGTTCGATGCCTATTTAGCCGACTTTGCCCGTCTTGAGGCGGCTGAAGCGGCTGGGTGCGGGGATCCCATTACAGAGTCTGAGATCTGGGATGCGCTGAAGCAGGTTGGCCTGCACAAGACTCCGGGATTAGATGGTCTTCCCCATGAAATGTACTTGAGGCAGTCGCCCGTCTTTGTCCCCTTGCTGGCACTGATTTTCAACAACTGGATGAAGCAGGGGTCTATACATCAACGCTTCACCAGGGGTGTGATCAAGCTGCTTCACAAAAAAAAAGATGGTGGGGATGCGGTAGATAATTATCGGCCTTTGACGATGTTAAGTACAGAGTTAAGTTAATTTTAGCCATGGTCTAAGCCGGCCGTTTTCAGTCTGTCCTCTCTAGTCTGATTGGTCCCGAGCAGATTGTGCTGTGAAGGGCAGGACTATTCAGGACAACCTTCATTTGGTACGCTTGATCATCGAGCAAGTCGACAGTGATGCCACGCTGATCAATTTGAATCAGTCCAAGGCTTTCGATTGGGTTGACCATCGGTTTCTGGAGGCTGTTCTTTCGGTCGACGGTTTCGGGCTTGACTTTCGCACTAGGATCTGACTGTTGTATGCGCCCCCGGTGCGCTGGTAGAAGTGAATGGGATAAGATCGAAACCTTTCATTTTGTTTCGCTCTATTCATCAAGGATGTCCGCTGTCTTCATTGCTGTACATTTTTGCGTTGGAAACTTTCCTGCGTCATTTGAAGACGAATTCGGTCCTTCGCAGAATTTCCTTACCTGGTGTTACCACCTCGGCCAGGTACTCCGCCTATGCTGATAACTTTTCGATTCTGGTGTCGAGCAGAGCCGAGATTAACGAAGTCAGCAAAGAAATCAAAGGGTATGATATGGTGACAGGAGCCAAGATCAACCGCGATAAGTTTGTTGGCTTGCGGTTGGGTTTGTGGAAGGGGTTTTTTCTCTTCACAGACCTTTCCTCTGGACGGACGGGCCGGTCAAGATACTCGGCATCTGGTTCGGTCCCGATCTCTTGTTGGAAATGAATTGGTCGGAGGTGAGAGAGAAGGCCGAGGGTGCAGTTCATCTGTGGACTCGGAGGAATCTTTCCTTGAAGGTGAGGGCGGAAGTATGTGCCTCGCACATCTACCCGATTCTTATTTACCGACTCTCCGTGCTTCCACTCCCGTCTGACACGTTATTGGCGTTTGTAAGACTCTTGTTCGCCTTCTTGTGGGGAGGCAAGGCCGCCAAGGTTAGTCGCGAGATCTGTTACCTCCATCCATCTGATGGCGGTCTGGGGTTGCCTTGCGTTGAGACTCGTCGACATACGCTTCGCATTACCTATCTAGACCGGACGTGTATGAAATTAGATGAGAAAGGCGAATTCTGGAAGGAAGACGCCCGTAAAAATTTCCCATCATTGAGAAATGTGCGCTCGAGTGAGGAGGAGGCCGGGCGTACTCCTCGAGGCGATGGCACTTTCTATCGTGAATGTCGACTCTTACGGGCAAAGGATGGCCTCTCCGACGTCCAGCCGTTGTCTCGTAAGGCATTATATCAGGTGTTAGAGGGAACGTTCAAGATGCTTTGATAGGCGAGCTCGGTCTGATGAAGCAGGGGGCTCGCTGCATATGGCCTTGGGCGCCCGGGTTGAAATGTCTCAATAACACGGAGGCATCACTCAGCTGACTGTTGATTCGAGGGTCCCTCTGGGTCGCCAAAAGACTTCATGCAGCGGATTTGGATATATCGCCAAACTGCGTTCGCTGCAGTGGGGAGGTGGTGACCCTAGGTCACGCTTTCTTTCATTGTAGTGTCGTAGCTCCGTTGTGCAAGTTTGTTGAAGACATAATTGTTTCGCATGCTGCGCGGAAAATTCGTTGTACTTGAGGCCAGTTCCGTCTGTAGCAATATAGTATCGCCGTTGACTAAGGCTGAGCACTATGTGTTCATTTGCTTACTGGGGGTTATGCGAGTCGGGATATGGACGACGCGACAGAAGGAATTCCATGGGGCCGAGAAGTTTACCTCTTCCCAACTGATCCTTTTCTTTAAGCATCAGCTTAAAAGCCAAGATCAGGTCGTAAAGGAGGCGACTCCATCCATTGGAATTTGGCGAAAGGTGGGTGAGTCTTGCGCGTCTCTGCAGAATGAAAGTTGCTAACTTGGAGTGACATTTTGATGCCGGTTAGGCTGTCAAAATATTGGGATTGCTGGGTTGAACAATGGCAACCCTTCCCGTGTATAGGTTAGAGTAGGACGTTTTTTGCTTTAGTTTTATCTCTTTTTTCAAGTAAACTTAGCTAGGATATGTATGCTCATTGGCCCCCTTTTTTTTCTGGCCCTATTTTTTTCTTTTGTTTAATTCCCCATCCCTCCCGTCGTTAGGTGGTTAGTGATGTCAGTTCTCTGGTTGGTGTGGGGCGTTTTTCGTTTCGAGTGTTTTTCGTAATTGTTGTTGTGTTCGGATGAGTGTGTGTTTGTAGTGAGTAAATGGCTTGTACGAATGTTTTTACATTTTTCAAGTCCCGCATTGATTTCGTTCAGTTAATTGATGTTTCTCCTACAGTTAGGACTGTGGGATTTTTTTATTACTAACACCATTTTGTTTAGTTTCTTGTACTCATTGTAGATACTCATTGGGGTTTTTAGATTTTTAAATTGTTATTTTATTCTCCACCCACAGACAATTAATTGTATATATGGCGACTAGTTAGGACTTCATAGAGCTTTTGAGGCATTATGGTGGATGAAGTAGGAATGGTAAGTAAGAATGAGTTGTTTTGGAGAAAGGGATATTGTTTGTATTTTGGGGTCAGTGATTGCAGCTAGCTAAGTTTAATATTAAAACAGAAGATAACCATCCTTTTTCCCTTTTCCAGTTCTATGTGAGTAGATTTCTTTTTCTTAATTCTTATTTAAAGTTTAATTTGTATTTTTGTTACATTCTTCTTGAAATAATCTGAACTGCAATTTATGCACATATCATATGACACCTGATAACCTCACAGTAGTGTCATTTTTATGTCAAACCTTCACAAACATGTAAGAAAATTAAAAATGAATTTTGAGGCTCCATATGTGTTTAAGATTTTTAAAAAGTGAAAACTTTCAACCATAATAGAGTACATAGCTTTCTAAATTCAATTATAAATATTCAATTACTGTAATTTCTGAATTACAAAAATTAGTTATTTTACTTCTGAAAATGCTTGTTCATATTCTTTAACGGTAATTTTATTTCATGTTGAAATAGGGTATGCAATAGCTGAATACAAAATGTAACATTTTTTTAGCATTTTCCCATTATCCAAGAATAGGTCCACTGCTCTAATCAGTTTATGGAAGGAGCGGGTGCTGCCAGATATCGATCTTTCTGCAAGTGGTCAGCAAATCGGTTACAACACTGAAGAAAATTCTCATGGAAGGGAAATAATTGTAATGCTTACCAAAGTCCACTTAATTTTTCATTACAAATAACTTTATTTGATAATTGTTTCAATATTATGTTAAAGACATTTCATTTTGATGAACATAATGACTATCATCTAAATTGAAGTATACAGAAATTGGTTTCATGTGTATTTCATACTCATTGAAACATTTTCATTTTAGTACCTATCAATTTACATAAAGTATACATAAAAGGTTGAGAAAACAAAACTCTTGAGTCACAGTATAATTAGACTTTTGACTGCAAAACATCCTGAATCCAATCCAATTGTGTGTGCCAGAAATCTGAACTGACATAAAAATGTATTTACATAAAATGTAGATTTCATAGAACTAGTGAGTTTTGTGACATATGCACACGTCATACTTTGCCTGCATATCATCAGGGTAGGTAGAGACAAATGGTGACTTAAAGTCAAAAGTTTGGACCATATTTCTTCCAAAATGAACTTTGGACAATTTCTGATGGAGACTAGAATTTTTCATTTAGAATAATGTTGATTAATTTAGAATTTTGTTTTTCAGGAAAGAAGATAATTGGAACTTTGGAGAAAAAACAAGTAATCAGTTGAAAAAAAAATAATATTTACACAAATAGATTGTTTCATTCTAAATAGGAAGAACAATTCACATCTGTTAATCTATTTTTAGTCATAATTTTGCACACTGTACTTAAAATGTAATATTAATAAGTGTCATATGCCCTAGTCGACGAATGGGTTTATAAGGCGATCATACGCCGACCAGAAGATATATACATTATCACATCTGTGGAGAGATACAGGCTATCTCTCCCAGATCACGACAATGGACAATTAGTAAACAAAAATATTTTAAAGAACACTGTCCGATTAGGATAATCGAACAGTAATCTTTTCCCAGGTTCGCTTCGGTTTCAACACGAATACTGATCCACAATTCAAGGATGAACGATAAGGCGTAGTGAATATTGGTATAAGAATTTTAATATGTACATATACACAAAATATTAAAATAAAAGAAAATATAAGCATGAGTAAAACATCCGACGACCAGATCTCAAGACTTATGTTGGGATATCAAAATGTGCACAAATCCAAGTGGATTCGACTGAACCCGAATGGACAAAAAAATAAGTATGAATAACTACGAATACAGAAATCAACGCGTAACCAAAATATATGGGATAGGATTTACATATTATTATTTTGACATGTGGAAAGGTGTTTGTAAGAATATAATATTTATGGATGCATGTATATCTTTCCAACACGGGTCCAAAATATATAATTACTTATCTTTATATTCAGTTCTCTTTTTAATCATCGTCCTTTCTTTTACTCTCTCACGTTTCCTCTTTTCTTTCTTTCCTTTTCTTTACACAAATACAATTTCACACACGGTCCGGCTGTAACAGAGATGTACACTTTCTTCCTCTCTCTGGTTTTCTTTTTTCTTTCTTTCTACTTCTGTATACAGTTCAGCTTGCAACAGAGATATATACTTTCTTCCTCTCTGGTTTTCTCTTTTCTTTCTTTCTTCTTCTTTATACAATTCAGCTTGTAACAGAGATATATATAGTTTCTTCCTCTCTAGTTTTCTTTTTTATTTCTTCAAACGCAGGCTGTATTCTCAGCGTACAAATTTCTTTGCGTCTTCTGTGATAAATAACGCGATTTATCGTCTTCAATTTGGGGTTATCGAACAGAAATACATGTTCTTATATTTCTTGTCCGGAGTTGCCTGGGATGAATCGGAGAAGTTCCATCATTATCAAATGAGTCTCATCTTTCCGTTCATAAGTTAGCAGCGCTTCGATTTCGAGTCTTGCTCCTTCAAAGACAAGACAGCAACTGACTCCCAAGTAATTTTCTAACTCTCACGTGTCCTGCGTTTTGGCGCGAATTCCAGCTTACATCAGCCCCCTGTCTAGCTTCTGTCTAGACATCTGTTGCTACGGGTAATTGGGTCAGTCAACCTCTTGACTTGCTTTCCCAAAATGTCTCGAGACTCCCACGTGACCTCTTCTGTTGTCAGGCGAAGATTAACCTTAATATATGCGTGTTTGGGCTATCTGCATCCGTCACATAAGTCCTGTGGAGATTGAAGAATTGAAAATGCTGGGGATTTTTTTTTTTAATTCTGTTTCTTTATTTATTAAAAGAAATCCAAACTGGTCAGTTATTTTATTTTTTTCTCAAATTTTTGACAAAATTAATTTAATAACTTTGAAAATTTATTACAAATTATTTTCTGATTAAAACTCGGTTTTAAGTAGTTTCATTTTGTAGGGAATCTAAAAAAGTTATTTGTGATAGTTATTTTTACATAATCTAAACTTTGAATATTTAAACTGGAATTAAATAACAAGAAATTCAACTACATCCAACTCATGTGTACATTAGTAAATGTAGGCACACTTGTTTTTATTTTTAAATGTAATTAGCATAAAATTTAGTCTATTTATTTATTTAATTAAAGTAATAAATACTCAAGGGGAGGGTTTTTTGTGATGAAAGTTATAACTTCAGGACCAAGAATAATTTGAAAGAAAGAAATGTAAATATTTTCATTGGTTCCCTATTTACAGAATTTTCCATCAGAATAATAAAAAAAAGTGTATCGTCAGTTCAAAAAATTGAATCTGGTAAAAAAAATGTTTATTTTGAGAGAAGACTGCCAAAATAGCTTTAACTGAAAACTAGACAATTACTTTTTTCAAAAATTTTAAAAGTCGTTCTTGAGGAACTTTTCTTATCAGGAGGTCTTTCAAAGAACTTGACATTTCTTGTAGATTTTGTAAAAGAAATTCCCAAATGTCAAAGAACTCTTCTGAGAGAAAGTAATTTGTCATGTACATGGTGTGGCAGAAGTACCTCTCACATAATAATAAGACATTAGTGGCAATGGTGTCTTCATCTAGTTAATATCTTACCATTATGTGGGAGGCATTTTTTGCCACACTCTGTACAATACAAGGTACTCTAATTTCTTCAAGAATATTATTGCTGATGGGAAAAGATTTTCTCTGCTTCTATATGGGCTTCATATGCCTCAGAAAAAAACAAGTGAAAAATTCAAAGAAAACTGCCTATAACCAACAAGAAAGATTGGAGCTAGTGACATAATGGTGTGGAGTTGTAATTCAGGTGTAGAATCATTGATAATTGAAGAGTCATTACCATTTATTCCAAGAAAAGGAGTGTCACTCCCGCATTGATAGGGGTGAATTGCTTAAAAAAAAGAAGAGAATCGCTGCTTCCCTTAGTTTTCCAAAGTATACAAAATTGACACAAATATAAGTATTATTCACGCTCTCTTGCAATGTTTAATTTTATTTCTGTGTGTCTATGAAAATGTGAGTCTTTATACGCCGGATATGCTGTATTTAATGTTTTCAAAACTTTTCTCTCAATAAAATATGGATTGTTGGATTTTTTACGCAGGAATGCATTATTAATAAGAAAAAGACAAATTAGGTGTATATGATGGATTCGGTAAAACATCCAAAATGCTGGGTTCGATTATTTATCAAGTTGACAATTTCTTCAGTGGTAGGATAACACTTTGACAAACGTCCGGGTCTCTTTCAAATAACAGCTTCCCTCAGTCTCTGATCCAATCTTTCACAATATTTGACTGTGTTAACAGGCTGGCCAAGCACACCAATTGCATCCAAAAGTTATACTTACCATCCATTCCTTCACTGATTTCTAAATTTTCAATTAAGGGGATGGATGCTGCTTGAACAGGTAATCAATCATGAATCCTGATTACGATCTTTTTCTTTCTCTCAGACGACATTTATCCCTACTTCACACACATGACTCAGAGATGCAAGGCTTCTCCAGTCACCATGTTCTTCGAGAATGCTATATATATATATATATTTTATATATATATATATATATATATATATATACACACGGTCGGGCAATGATTGGACATGTGAAACAGGCTCCATAGATAAATAACGTTATAAATGTTTTGTTTTGACTTAAATAGTCAAGTCTAAACAAATAGCCTGAAGATTGCATTCAAGTACAAAACAGACTTTCGTTGCTGGCTGTTGGTCTCAGTGTCCCCTTTTATATTTTATATTTGCATACGCTCTATCCGTGATAGTATATTATACACACTCTGTCTGGTTTTAGTATGTAATTCAATGCCTTCACAATAAAATTTCGTATCATTAACCTTTGGTAAAAATGTTCTGGATACATTTATTGCAGAAATTAGCCAAGTAATTTTTCAACTGATCTATTTTCATCAGAAATATTTGCACTAAAATAATTGATGCTGTGAGATTGCCACTGTAACAGTATACTTATTGATATTTACTTTTACCTTAAAATATATAAACATCACTGTAATTATCTGCCTGTCATTAATTCATGGTCATGTTTTACTTCAAATAAATTATTGTAATAAATATAAAATTTTTGACTGCATAAAACCATTCTCCTTACCAACTGTGTCCAACGATGATGAAGTTGTAAGTCTTTACTGTCGAACTTTCTCTGCACAATTTCAAATCCAAGAACCATACTCGTTATCACAATAATCAATAGTACTAAATTACAAAGTGAATACCTTTTCAAGAATGAATAGTACGTTTGTTGTTTCGAATCCAGCCAAAAATGCATTTCATTAAAATTATATATATATATTTATATATATATATATTAGTGTGCGCAAAATGAGCGGTTGATATAATATCAACTTAAGGTGTTCTGAATTTCATGTGAACTTTTCCTTTGTACGTATTACACCAAGAAAAGTAAGATTTAAATCCACATAGATTCTCCTAGCAACGGATAGGTTTGGTGTAGGTCAGTGGTAGGGTTGCCGATAATTACTCTCGGATTCGTGTGTTCAAGTTCAGCAAAAATACGTTAATGACTATTTTTCTTCTTGTAAGAAATAGGTTATTATTTTCGGTTGTAAATTATTAAATCCGCACGTTATTTAATGATTTATAATAATAAATTTAAAATGTCTCCAGAGTAAAAGTAAATGTTCAGTCATCCACCAGGAAGACGGGATCTGACGACATTCGAGCCTGTAGACTGTACAGTGAACGGGAATTCTTGCGTGACTCGATTGTGAACTACTTTGCCGTTCACAGGTATCTCTACTGATCTTACCGTTGACGCCAAACAAACTTCTACTCCACGAAGCCGACACTAACGTTCTTAGCAGTTTTTGCCGGAACAATTTTAATAATTCTGGAATTAAGTAAAAAGAAATCAATTGTTGAACGACACAAGTGGCGACAATCAATTCTGGATGAGTAAGTGTACAAGTACTCCTCGCGCAGCAAGCGGTATGAAATGCTCCTAAAAATTCTATTAAATAATCGATACACTATTATTCTATGATAAAAAAAACTCAAATCCAATAATTTATTTAAAGAACTTAACAGCGGATTCGAACCTATTACTATAAAATCGAGAGTCTACCGCTCTTGCAGTCGAAATAAATTGTCATTTTATGCGCTAGAAAGCTACTGATCATTGCAACGACTAAAATGAAAATTGAAGTCAATCAGTCAGTTGTTGAATGACACAATATAACTAGCGACAGTCAATACGGTAAGAATGCGTGCGTGGTGAAGTGGTAAGTTGTTTGACAACCACGGTTTCGGTGCGAGTTCGAGTACTGGAGTAAGAAGTGTTTTTTCAGTTATATGTCAGTAATGGTTCTCCAGGAATATTTTCCGAAATAAAAGATATAATTTGTTCGCGGAGCAGTTCAGAATTTCAGGTGAACTTTTTCTTGGTATATATTATGCCAAGAAATGTAAAATTTATAAATTCTTAATATCAAGCGACTAACAATCAGTATGGTGTAAATCAATGGTAAAATTGCTGATAGTAATTGTCGGGTGCGCGTGTTCAATTTCAGCGAGTATCCGTATACAAAATTTGTCATCGGAAAAGTAATGCGTTAATATTGTCGGTTGAAAATCAATAAATCCGTGTCATATTTTATAATAAATTTAGAATGTTTTTCAATTAAAAGTAGTCATTGAGTTTTCCACCCACCAAGGTAGTACCTGACTACATTCGAACGTATATAGTCTCTACTATTCGATCCCGAACAACTTCGACGTTCGCATGTAACTCTACTGACCTAAACCTTCAGCGTTATTCGATCGCGAACCAATTAGCAGGTAACTCTACTGACCTAAACAGCTACAGACTCTAACCAACCCTCTATAACGCCTGCGCCAAGAAGCCGCCACTAACGTTCTAACCATTTTTTGCTGTAACAATTTTACTAATTCTGGAATTAAGTAAAAAGAAATCAATTGTTGAACGACACAAGGGACGACAATCAATTCTGAATGATTGATAAAATTCGCACACCTTTACAATGAAGCAACTAGCAGTCTGAAATTTTCCGCAAAGATTCTATTAATAATCAATACACTTATTCCATGATAAAAACAACCAATAATAAATTTAAAGAACTTAACAGCGGACCTATTAATATAAAATCATAAACGGACTGCTCTTGTAGTTACTTACTAAAGTCAAAAATCTCTCGCTGATTTGAACCCGTATAGAAAGAATAGCAGCTTGACACCTTACCAATGAGCCAACATATGCCGGCTAAATAAATTGTTATTTTATGCACTTGAAACCTTCTGATCATTGCAACGACTTAAATGAAAACTAATTAGTCAGTTAGTTGTTAACTGATACGATATAAGTGGCGACAGTCAATGCCTGACGAATGAGTGCGTGGTGAAGTGGTAAGTGATTTAACATCCCAGTTTTCGATACGAGTTCGAGCACCGAAATAAGCTGTTTTTCAATTATATTTTAGTAATGGCTTACCAGGAATGTTTTCAAAATCAAAAGGTATGATACGTTTGCGGAGTTGTTCCGGCTTTCAGGTGAACTTTTTCTTGGAATATATTATATCAAGAAATGTAAGATTTATAAACTCCTAAAATGAGGTAATTATTAATCGGTTTGGCATAGCTTAGCGGTAAGATTGCTCACTGTAACTCGCGTGTTCGAGTATGCGTTTATGCATTTTGTCTTTGTGTAAATAATACTTTAATATTGTATCGTTGATGGAGTAGTGGTTAGGTCGAAAAAAAAAAAACATGGGATTTTTCAATTACAAAAGGTATGTGTGTTGGTTCGAACCCGGCCAAAGACGCATTTTATTAAAAAATATTTCCTTGCGCGCAAGATGATAGCGATTGGTGTTATGCATTTTTTTTAATGCCAAATTGAATAAAATATTAGTATTTATTTTCCGTAAGATATTTAAATAACCAATATATATGTACGTTTTTGAGGGCTTGAAACGCCTGGTCAGTACCGAAGCCTCAAACATACAAAGTTTATCATTTACAAGCAACAATTCGCAAGAAAGACAAAACTCGAATTAACCAAATCCAAAATAACATTTATTCAAAAAAGACAGTATGTACTGAGTGTGTTTGATTTGATTGTATACGGTATTAGTGTTTGAGTATATTATGAGGTATTGTGCACATGGTGAAGAGTTCGAAATGTCTTTTCTTTAATTACATTTTCGAGATCAAATGTAGAAAGAAAATTGTCAGTGAAACAGTACTTAACTGGTGTCGCTAATATGGGGTATTCCTAGTTCTTGACATGGTTACCATGGCGATGTCGGGAATCAGTGAGTTTTCTCTTTGGCCACGGTCGTTGAAGCATCGGAATAAACGGAAAGTGACTACTTACCTTCCATCTGCCTACATGAAGTTCAGAAGCTGTTGCATGTCTCCCTCCAGAACTGAAACTTTATGTTTAAGACGGCTGTCGATGACGTAGGGTGCGGACGTATTTGTAAGCTAAAATACGCACCTACTTGAGATAACTGCTCGGGACGAGGAAGATGAGTGGAGGGGAAAAAAAACTATTTTTGTTTTTTCTTTACGACCAATCGTTTTTAATGTACACAAACTAAAAGGGAGATTCGGACTGCCACTTGCTGTATAAGTTCCAAATTATTCGAAACCCGTTTGTTTCTATTAATAAATTTACGAAATCCTGTTTGCTTATATGTGCACGTATGAGCAATCAAGAGTTTAACTTTGGTGAAGTGGAAAGTTCTTTGGTAACCACGATTTCGATGCGAGTTCGAGCACTATAATAAGCTGTATATTTTTTCAATTATAAGTCAGGTATATTTTCAGAAATAAGAGGTATGATTTGAGCTCAGAATAATTTGTTTGCAAAGTTCACGTTAACTTTTTCTTGGAATATGTTATACTAAGAAACGTAAGATTTGTAACATCATAACATCGGCTAGCAATTAGTCGGTTTGGTGTAGGGTAGTGATAAGATTGCCGACCGTAATTCTAGGATTCGTGTGTTCAAGCTCAGCAAGAATCCATTAACGAATATTTATCTCCGTGCAGGAAATGCATTGATGTTTTATTTGTGGATAATAAATTCAGAATGTTTTTAGATTAAAACTGAACATTAAATCATGAAGAGAGTCCCTGGCTACATTCGAGCTTGAAATCTGCGCCGTTCACAGGAATTCTTGCGCTATTCGATCCCGATCACTTTGCAGTTATACAGGTAATTCTACTGACCTTGCCGTCGACTCTAAGCAAATCTCCATACCGTCTGCGCCACTAAAGTTCTTCGCATTTTTTGACATAACAATTTTAATAATTCTAAAATTAAGTCAAAGGGCAGCCAGTTGTTGAACGAGACAATACTAGGGGTGACAATCAATTCTGGATGAATGATAATGTTCTCACGCCATTACTACTTAGCAGCTAGTTGTCTGAAATTTTACGCAAAGATTCTATTAAATAATCAATACACTTATATCCATGATAAATCCGATAAATTGTAGTAATTTATTTAAAGAATTTAACAACGGATTTGAACCTATTACTATAAAAAATGTGAACTTACTGCTCATGCACCAAGTTACTAAAGTCAAAACCTTCAGTAGAGTTGAACTAGTATAGAAAGAATAATAGTCTGACACCTTACCAATGAAGCACCAATAACCATCTAAACAGAAGGCGTCACTTTATGCATTAGAAATCTACTGATCATTACAAAAACTTAAATAAAAACTTCACTATGTATTTGAACTTGCGGTTTTCTATTGTTTTTCCTTGATTTAAAAAATGTATAAATGTTAAATGCTCTTCAACACGCAGCCACATTAATCTTTTCAACAAAACCAACATTTACATTGGTAACCCCAACGTTTAAGGAAAATAACATTTACAAAGGAATTAAAAGAAAAGACTAAATGAATGCAAATGAGATTCTAGAAGTAATAATAATAAAAAGTTAAATCCAAACAACTTGATCAGTTTAGGATTATCTTGTTTTTCGGAAAACATTTCATTATGGAGTAATTTTGAAATTCTTAAAAATCACTTGCAAACATAAAAAGAAGGACATGACTGATATTCAAATGAGAAATAAATAGCTAAATACTTCTTCATATTTCAAGAGATGCAGACTATTTTGAACAATATCTGTTCTTTAAATATTTTTCATTAACCAAACCAATCAGACCACACATATTCCAAAGAAGAGCGATTCATCACTGACTTGAAAACTTAAGCCTAAAGATATCTTTCTTCTAACGCATTAAACAATCTTCCAAAGTGAAATAAGAAACATAAGCCTAAATAACTACATAGTTATAATCCTTGAGTTGCATAATCAAATCTCACACCACTTACAAATATTTCTAATGAAAAGAATAGGCTGAAATTCATAAGGTATATTTATAGGAACATATGCTCAAACTTTGCACAAACTTTGAAAAGAACATAGAAAATAAAATTACAAAATAAAGGAAAGATAGAAAAGAAATAATAATAACAACAAGAACAACTTTCAAGTTTCAAATATATTTTTTATTAAATTTTGGAGTTTTAAATAGCGTGATTACAATATATATATATATATATATATATATATATGTGTGTGTGTGTGTGTCGGAGTTAGCGCCTCCTTAATTTCTAAATTGTCACTTGGGATCTCTCTCACCATACTCTAAATACTGGGCGACTTCTTGCTTCGATCACTCTTTCCTTCAGGCCTCGTGGCGCATCCCGCCTCGCGTGGAGGTGAGGTAAATCCCCTTTTTCATTTCTTCATTTCAGCGACTACAATGTAAGCTTTCTTAGGAGATAGCGTTTCCCACTTGTGGAAGACGCCATGAACATTATACCCACATACACGTACGTAAGAATATTCAGCAAAGAAGAAAAAACAATGTTTACGCACGCACACAAGTGTTATTGTCCATTGTAAAATTGTTTTAATACATATATGTTTATATATATATATATATATATATATATATATATATATATATATATATATATATATATATATTCATGAATTATTCATACATACAACAAAAACAATATAGTTCATGCCACTTTGACGGAAAATTTACCAGTAAAAAAGAATTCTCTTATCACTACATTTGCACATAAACGCAGAACCTTAACCTTAAAATTTAAATTCAAACTCAGCGTTGCGACTGCACGTTCCAAAACAATAACACACATTTCTCATAGCATTTTTCGGATTACAACCTTGTTTTCGTTTGTCCACTTATTACTGAGAGTAAAAACAAGAATACAATCTATTTCATACCTGAGGATGTCTGTAGGAACAGACGAAAGCTTGTAAAATAAAAAGATCTAATGCAACGGAAATTTATAAAACAGGATCTTTTCATTCATAAACAGATTCGGGGTTTTTGTATATTATTGAATTGTTCGCGAAGATGGATTTCTCGCCATTTAATCATTAACCTTTGTATTTGTTTTATGTACGAATAATTCATGAATTTGTAAATTAATTGCACCTTTATTGAAATATATATATATATATATATATATATATATATATATATATATATATATATGTTTCGGTCTTGTTTGTCTTCTTTCATCTTCGGTTGGATACAACTAGAGTCCGCCATTTTTCTTGTTGCTCGACCTTCTTCTAGCAGGAAATATAAACGCAAGTGTTTTCTTTTCATTTTCATCCCCCGGTCCTATATATTATATATATATATATATATATATATATATATATATATATATATAATTAAGCATATTTATTTACAAAATAGCAAATTTATTTGGGTCCCGGGTACATCTTGCTCACCTCAGTCAGGAACCCGTGAAGGTGCTGAGAATTGGTTTCAAAAATAAAAAACGAGCAATATATTGATTTAAGGAAACAGTTTTGTGTCAAGGTCGGATGACAATATCCTTCATAGTCTTCTACAGACTTTCCACTATTTTGGTGTGGATATTCCAGTCTACCGGGTCAACAAAATGTTCGCTATGGCTGATCTGTTTGTGCATGTATCCATATTCTAGTATTCGCACATGCGCCGACCAGCAGTCAAAATAAATTTTCGCACAGGCTCTCGAAATTGAAAAAAAAAGAGATTTATTTAAGTGTATACAATTTGCGAATTGTGGTCCCAAGTCATGATACGGACATATGTCAGCAAGGTAGACGCCATTTATGCTCATTTGAAGAGTATTCACATTCACATCCACAGCACATGCTACTGCAGAAATGTCGAATTGCACAAAACAAATTATTCCGTCAATCTGTACGAAGCAATTCAATGCTTTCGATTGAATGAAGAAGCTTTATTAGAATTTTTCCGACTACACAGAGTATTACCATCTTCCATGAGATACCCTCGATGCCATTTAACTTGCTTGTTGAGTGCCAAATGGAAAATATAGCGTTGCAGAAATTGTGTCTACCGTCCTACCAGTCCGAATCGTCCTAACTGACGGGAAACAGAATGTGGCTTCAGCGTGTGTGATAGAAAAAATACACTTTTGGAGAAGTCTCGCTTGCCTGCGTGGAAAGTGCTACTTTTTGTAACCCATTTCGTTGATCGAAGCTGGAGTCAGAGGAATATGTTTGAAAACTTGGACATTGCAAAACACACTTCAGTCAATTGGCGCTCCTTTTGTAATGAGGTGTGCCAAGAACATGTGCAGTAAATGTTGGGTAGACCAGGTGTTAAGGTATAAATTGATGAGACCGTTTATCTCTAATCGTAAATATAACCAGGGCAGAGACGTAGATTGAAAACGGTCTGGCTTTTTGGTGGTATTGAAAAAGTTTCAAAGAAAATGTTTTTGGTTCTGTTGACAGCAGATTGCGAGGAAGGAGAATCCAGGGATGCAAACACACTTATTCCACTAATAATGCGCCATATCCAACCAGGATCTGTTATTTGCAATGACTGCTGGTTGGTGGATGTGCGAATACCAGAACATGGATACACGCACAAACAGATCGACCATAGCGAACAATTTGTTGACCCGGTAGACCGGAATATCCACACCCAAACAGTGGAAAGTCTGTGGAAGACTATGAAGGATAATGTCATATTTGGTCTTCTTATTATTATTTTTTTTTCTGGCATTTTTTTATTTTGTAAATAATGATGCTCTTTTAAAAATTTGCGCTTTAATTATGTTATATTATTAATTATTTAAAAATCTTTATTTTATTATTTAATTTGTTTTTTTTGTATTTAAAATTAAATATTTTAATTTAAAAAGAAAAAAACAAACCTTTCATTGCTTTTTTACACAACTTAAACGAATACCAAATAAAGCTCAATAGAAGCTTAACTTTTTGCGCAGTAATTGAGAGGAGTAGGATCAGTAAAAAGGCCGTTAATTAAGGTTCCGCGCAAAAGTGTTTCGAGGTGAATAGAGATAAACAACGCCAGTAATGGCGGAGAGATGAGCGGAATGAGTCCAAGTGAAACGGTGATATAGACCGTTCATTGCTTTCAAACTCTCTGCCTCGTCGGAGAGAAACTCGGACGAGGCTTTGCCAAAAGGCAAAGTTTCGTCCGGGGAGATAGACAGGCCATGAACCCGTTTATACCGGTTCAAAGGGAATATTTTTGGCCGATCCTATGGACTCGGAGAACCCACGCTAAACCGGCCTTGTGCCACATACGACCCACGTGGAATGAGACCAAACTTTTATTGTCCATAACTCCAAAACGGTAGATGTTATCAAAATTTCTTTATTTTCGAATTAAGCAGGTAAATTTACACCTAAATATAACTATTCGGGAATTTTTTTATTAGATACTTAGCGTAGGCCTTAAAAATCAAATTACCCTTTATATCGTGAAAGTTTCTTGAATTTAAAGCTTCGTAAATTACATTACGCGCATTGCTAGAGAAAAAATATGTAAACAATGTCATTAATGGCGGCCGGACAATGCGAAAGAGATCGAACTTAGATTGACGATAAATCAAAAATGGTAATTGAGCGCAATGCTTTAATATCATTTTCGAAATAACCAAACAATTTCACACCAGAATGGTACATTTTCGATACCGGGGGCTTTTGATACGTCTACTGTAAATTAACCGGGTTAATTTTTAAATTTAATCAAATGCTTTCTTTCCTGTACACCGAGTAGCCATTGATACACTAACACTGAATGTGAATAAGGAAAGACGAGATACACGCCTGTAATGAACAAAAGATTTAACAAGGCCATAAATACAACTTACATACGCATGTTTTTAAGATGATTTACACATGTCCGAAAAGAAATGATTTTATTCACACAGTTCCAAGGACGAGAATGTTTTAACAGAAAAAACCAACAAAGAAATAAACATACCAGCCTTTGTTTGACCGTCCGTAACAAGGTGAGTCAAAATTCCTTTATTTTTTCTCTACATTAGGCTGTGTACATGTCCATTTTCCATGTGTGTAGACGCCCTAGTGGTTAGGAAGGTATTGCGTTCCTTAAAAATAGATGCCAAAATGAAAGAATTCTCCTCTATAAAGTGGCTGAATCCCCATGCGTTCAACCCAAGGGGAAACAACTGTTCTTTCCCTACACGGTGTTCTTAATAAGTCAAATCCTGTTTTTATTAAGAAGACAGAAATCAGCAACATATACTATATCAGGTGCACCTGAGTTCAAAGTATCTGAATGCCCACAAGGTTTTGAACCCAGCCAAGTAGTTCAGGGGAGGGATAACAATTGTTTCCATTAAACAACACTTGTGTGATTAGATAGATAAGATTCAGTGCTTCTTGAATTTCCAAAGAGAAAGATTTAATTTCACTACACACATAGACGTGTATGTATGTGTGTACACGTGTTGTGAGGCTAGTCATCGACGAGGAGTTGTCCTCAGGCTTACACAGTAAATAAACTTCCCAGACATTTGATGACAAAACTAGGTCTGAAATCTATATATATATTTTTTTAATTAAATATACAAAATTTATCAGTTTAGCTTTTTTTAAAGACATCAAATGAGTATTAAAAAAAATAGAAATAAAAATTCCACGTAATATTAATAACAATAATTGAAACAGCAAAATGTGGTTTTAAGCACCAATGGTTATTCAAGGCTCAAAATGGCAAATTACGTTTTATTTTTTTTACATACACATTCAATGATGATTCTTATGTACATTGATGCATAGAAAGAGAAAACATCAATTACAATCAATTCCACGTAATATTAATAACAATAATTGAAACAGCAAAATGTGGTTTTAAGCACCAATGGTCATTGAAGGCTCAAAATGGCAGATTACGTTTTATTTTTTTTTACATACACATTCAATGATGATTCTTGTGTACATTGATGCATAGAAACAGAAAACATCAATTACAATCAATTCCACATAATATTAAAAACAATAATTGAAACAGCAAAATGTGGTTTTAAGCACTAATGGTTATTCAAGGCTCAAAATGGCAGATTCCGTTTTATTTTTTTTACATACACATTCAATGATGATTCTTGTATACATTGATGCATAGAAACAGAAAACATCAATTACAATCAATTCCACGTAATATTAATAACAATAATTGAAACAGCAAAATGTGGTTTTAAGCACTAATGGTAATACAAGTCTCAAAATGGCAGATTACGTTTTATTTTTTTTTTACATACCCATTCAATGATGATTCTTGTGTACAATGATGCATAGAAGCAGAAAACATCAATTACAATCAATTCCACGTAATATTAATAACAATAATTGAAACAGCAAAATGTGGTTTTAAGCACCAATGGTTATTGAAGGCTCAAAATGGCAGATTACGTTTTATTTTTTTTACATACACATTCAATGAATAACAAGACAATAAACAGCACTTACCGGCGTAAGAGTCCCAGCTAGCGTCCAGCTGGCAGACAAAAATAAAGCAGGTTGTAACTTAATACAAACCCTGCAAACTAACTGATGAATCAAGCTGGTATTTATATAGAAATACCTCCACTCAGGTACCAGCAGCCAATCACAGCCCAAGCAATGGACTATCCCACTTTAGCACAATGAGATGCTCCATTGCACCATAAATAACTCTCTTCCTCAAGGTTGGATTACTTTTATTTTACCTCAGCTTGCTCCACAACTGAGTGTTTATCTTGACCACGTGATTGTTCGACATGGCGCTGTGAACAGGATTATTGACACCCGAAAATTGGGAACTCTTCTTCATTGAAGCAGGCATATCCACTGACTCGGCCAAAACTCATGCAACAAGGTTTGCGGATGAGAAGCTGACAATCGAGAGCCTTCAAATGCTGGATCGATCTATGCTTAAGAAGCTGGGAGTCACTTTAATTGGAGAAGCCCTGTGTATCATCAAGCAGGCTAAGGAATCCACCACCCAGACAACCCGTATTCAGGCACTAGCAGCCAAGCCTCCTCATCTCAATCTCGAGATGACACCACAGCAATTCAGGAAGTTCTGAATTGACTGGGATGTCTTTACCAAGATGACGAATATGCCAAGCTCCCAAGCTAATATTCACTTATACAATTGTGCTGATGAAGCTGTGCAAAACGCCATAATCAACACACACCCTGACTTCTTTACCACTGATCCAGATAAGCTACTTGACATGGTAGAAGCATTGGTCACCCAGAGGTCAAGTCCTATTGTCCATCGCCTTACTTTTGCCTCCATGTTTCAGGATGCGGATGAGCCAATACAAAGTTACCTTGTCCGCCTCAGAGCCATAGCCGTTGATTGTAACTTTACCTGCCCCTCGTGTGAGCATGACCTGTCTGATATATACATCAAGGACCAGATCATCCGTGGAATAGCAAATGACACACTCCAGGCTGACCTACTGGCCAAAGCTGGGGCACTTAAATCCCTTGAGCAAAATATCCGTCATGCTGAGGCATTCGAATCAGCATTGCGAGACCAAACCTCAATGGCCGGCGCTTCAGATACAGCTGCTGCTCGGCTATCAACATACCGCAGACAGAAGGGTACACCACAAGCTAACGAGGGGATCCGTACCAGCACCTATGGCAACTGCAATGTTAAACCAAACCAGCAGGCTTGCTTAGGTTGTGGCAGCCACCAGCATAGCACCTCAGGAACTGGATCCCGCCGGCTAAAATGCCCAGCATGGGGACAAACATGTAGTAACTGTGGGAAGCCCAATCACCTATCGAGGGTATGCCGGGCTAAGAAACTAGCTCAAGCGGTCAGGAAAAGCCCAGAGGCTAATGAAGCTGCCATGGACACACTTATTGCCCACATCACATTCAATCAAACGACAGGCACGTATACATCTAAAGACACATGCCAGGTAAGGGAAATTGATGCGTATGTTGTTCCGTTCTCACCAAAACCGGATCCCAGACAAGTTAAGAATATCCCCAGAAATCACAGCACTAGGATGACGATCTTTCCTGACAGTGGGGCCACCATATGTCTCGGGGGACTTAAGCACCTTCTGAATATGGGGCTCACTACCAACAACCTCATTCCATCAAAAAAAGTCGTTCGAGCTGTGGGAGGCTTTACACTTGTCTGTCAGGGTTGGCTCCCTGTGGAATTCATCGTCCAAGGAAGAACAACTAAACAAGCCCTATACATATGCAAAAAGATTCAGCGGCTATACTTCAGCAAAGCAGCCTGCATTGATGTAGGGATACTGTCCAAAGACTTTCCTAAGCCGACGACTACAATATTACCCCAAACAGCAATGCCCTCGACAAGCACACATAAAAAATCGGACGCAAGCACTAAACAATGCAAAGTCGAGGGACAATTTCCAACGCGTCCCAAAAAACTCCCTTTTCCCCCAACAGAACAAAACATTGATAGACTCAAGAATTGGCTATTGAATCAATTCGCCGAAACGGCGTTCAAAAACAATGGTGAATTCCCACCAATGTCTTGCTCCACTGCACATATACACCTCAAAGAAGGAGCAGTCCCCAAAGCCAGACATAACCCAATTCCTGTGCCTTTTCACTTCAAAGAGCCCGTAAGACAGGCCCTTTGGGAAGATGTGAAAAGGGGCATCAAAACACCCTCGGGCATTGTCCAGACTACTTCCACACAACTAGCCAGGTTTAAAGGAACTCATCCCTCCCCAAAGGCCACTACCCACAGGCGATGGGAGGAAAGGAGATGTAGAATAACAAGACAATAAACAGCACTTACCGGCGTAAGAGTCCCAGCTAGCGTCCAGCTGGCAGACAAAAATAAAGCAGGTTGTAACTTAATACAAACCCTGCAAACTAACTGATGAATCAAGCTGGTATTTATATAGAAATACCTCCACTCAGGTACCAGCAGCCAATCACAGCCCAAGCAATGGACTATCCCACTTTAGCACAATGAGATGCTCCATTGCACCATAAATAACTCTCTTCCTCAAGGTTGGATTACTTTTATTTTACCTCAGCTTGCTCCACAACTGAGTGTTGATATTGACCACGTGATTGTTCGACAATTCAATGATGATTCTTGTGTACATTGATGCATAGAAGCAGAAAATATCAATTACAATCAATTCCACGTAATATTAATAACAATAATTGAAACTGCAAAATGTGGTTTTAAGCACCAATGGTTATTCAAGGCTCAAAATGGCAGATTCCGTTTTATTTTTTTTACATACACATTCAATGAATAACAAGACAATAAACAGCACTTACCGGCGTAAGAGTCCCAGCTAGCGTCCAGCTGGCAGACAAAAATAAAGCAGGTTGTAACTTAATACAAACCCTGCAAACTAACTGATGAATCAAGCTGGTATTTATATAGAAATACCTCCACTCAGGTACCAGCAGCCAATCACAGCCCAAGCAATGGACTATCCCACTTTAGCACAATGAGATGCTCCATTGCACCATAAATAACTCTCTTCCTCAAGGTTGGATTACTTTTATTTTACCTCAGCTTGCTCCACAACTGAGTGTTTATCTTGACCACGTGATTGTTCGACATGGCGCTGTGAACAGGATTATTGACACCCGAAAATTGGGAACTCTTCTTCATTGAAGCAGGCATATCCACTGACTCGGCCAAAACTCATGCAACAAGGTTTGCGGATGAGAAGCTGACAATCGAGAGCCTTCAAATGCTGGATCGATCTATGCTTAAGAAGCTGGGAGTCACTTTAATTGGAGAAGCCCTGTGTATCATCAAGCAGGCTAAGGAATCCACCACCCAGACAACCCGTATTCAGGCACTAGCAGCCAAGCCTCCTCATCTCAATCTCGAGATGACACCACAGCAATTCAGGAAGTTCTGAATTGACTGGGATGTCTTTACCAAGATGACGAATATGCCAAGCTCCCAAGCTAATATTCACTTATACAATTGTGCTGATGAAGCTGTGCAAAACGCCATAATCAACACACACCCTGACTTCTTTACCACTGATCCAGATAAGCTACTTGACATGGTAGAAGCATTGGTCACCCAGAGGTCAAGTCCTATTGTCCATCGCCTTACTTTTGCCTCCATGTTTCAGGATGCGGATGAGCCAATACAAAGTTACCTTGTCCGCCTCAGAGCCATAGCCGTTGATTGTAACTTTACCTGCCCCTCGTGTGAGCATGACCTGTCTGATATATACATCAAGGACCAGATCATCCGTGGAATAGCAAATGACACACTCCAGGCTGACCTACTGGCCAAAGCTGGGGCACTTAAATCCCTTGAGCAAAATATCCGTCATGCTGAGGCATTCGAATCAGCATTGCGAGACCAAACCTCAATGGCCGGCGCTTCAGATACAGCTGCTGCTCGGCTATCAACATACCGCAGACAGAAGGGTACACCACAAGCTAACGAGGGGATCCGTACCAGCACCTATGGCAACTGCAATGTTAAACCAAACCAGCAGGCTTGCTTAGGTTGTGGCAGCCACCAGCATAGCACCTCAGGAACTGGATCCCGCCGGCTAAAATGCCCAGCATGGGGACAAACATGTAGTAACTGTGGGAAGCCCAATCACCTATCGAGGGTATGCCGGGCTAAGAAACTAGCTCAAGCGGTCAGGAAAAGCCCAGAGGCTAATGAAGCTGCCATGGACACACTTATTGCCCACATCACATTCAATCAAACGACAGGCACGTATACATCTAAAGACACATGCCAGGTAAGGGAAATTGATGCGTATGTTGTTCCGTTCTCACCAAAACCGGATCCCAGACAAGTTAAGAATATCCCCAGAAATCACAGCACTAGGATGACGATCTTTCCTGACAGTGGGGCCACCATATGTCTCGGGGGACTTAAGCACCTTCTGAATATGGGGCTCACTACCAACAACCTCATTCCATCAAAAAAAGTCGTTCGAGCTGTGGGAGGCTTTACACTTGTCTGTCAGGGTTGGCTCCCTGTGGAATTCATCGTCCAAGGAAGAACAACTAAACAAGCCCTATACATATGCAAAAAGATTCAGCGGCTATACTTCAGCAAAGCAGCCTGCATTGATGTAGGGATACTGTCCAAAGACTTTCCTAAGCCGACGACTACAATATTACCCCAAACAGCAATGCCCTCGACAAGCACACATAAAAAATCGGACGCAAGCACTAAACAATGCAAAGTCGAGGGACAATTTCCAACGCGTCCCAAAAAACTCCCTTTTCCCCCAACAGAACAAAACATTGATAGACTCAAGAATTGGCTATTGAATCAATTCGCCGAAACGGCGTTCAAAAATAATGGTGAATTCCCACCAATGTCTTGCCCCACTGCACATATACACCTCAAAGAAGGAGCAGTCCCCAAAGCCAGACATAACCCAATTCCTGTGCCTTTTCACTTCAAAGAGCCCGTAAGACAGGCCCTTTGGGAAGATGTGAAAAGGGGCATCAAAACACCCTCGGGCATTGTCCAGACTACTTCCACACAACTAGCCAGGTTTAAAGGAACTCATCCCTCCCCAAAGGCCACTACCCACACGCGATGGGAGGAAAGGAGATGTAGAATAACAAGACAATAAACAGCACTTACCGGCGTAAGAGTCGCAGCTAGCGTCCAGCTGGCAGACAAAAATAAAGCAGGTTGTAACTTAATACAAACCCTGCAAACTAACTGATGAATCAAGCTGGTATTTATATAGAAATACCTCCACTCAGGTACCAGCAGCCAATCACAGCCCAAGCAATGGACTATCCCACTTTAGCACAATGAGATGCTCCATTGCACCATAAATAACTCTCTTCCTCAAGGTTGGATTACTTTTATTTTACCTCAGCTTGCTCCACAACTGAGTGTTGATATTGACCACGTGATTGTTCGACAATTCAATGATGATTCTTGTGTACATTGATGCATAGAAGCAGAAAATATCAATTACAATCAATTCCACGTAATATTAATAACAATAATTGAAACTGCAAAATGTGGTTTTAAGCACCAATGGTTATTCAAGGCTCAAAATGGCAGATTCCGTTTTATTTTTTTTACATACACATTCAATGATGATTCTTGTGTACATTGATGCATAGAAGCAGAAAATATCAATTACAATCAATTCCACGTAATATTAATAACAATAATTGAAACAGCAAAATGTGGTTTTAAGCACCAATGGTTATTCAAGGCTCAAAATGGCAGATTACGTTTTATTTTTTTTACATACACATTCAATGATGATTCTTGTGTACATTGATGCATAGAAGCAGAAAACATCAATTACAATCAATTCCACGTAATATTAATAACAATAATTGAAACAGCAAAATGTGGTTTTAAGCACTAATGGTAATACAATTCTCAAAATGGCAGATTACGTTTTATTTTTTTTTACATACACATTCAATGGTGATTGTTGTGTACATTGATGCATAGAAACAGAAAACATCAATTACAATTAATTCCACGTAATATTAATAACAATAATTGAAACAGCAAAATGTGGTTTTAAGCACCAATGGTTATTCAAGGCTCAAAATGGCAGATTACGTTTTATTTTTTTTACATACACATTCAATGATGATTATTTTATACATTGATGCAGAGAAACAGAAAACATCAATTACAATCAATTCCACGTAATATTAATAACCATAATTGAAACAGAAAAATGTGGTTTTAAGCACTAATGGTAATACAGGTCTCAAAATGGCAGATTACGTTTTATTTTTTTTACATACCCATTCAATGATGATTCTTGTGTACATTGATGCATAGAAACAGAAAACATCAATTACAATTAATTCCACGTAATACTAATAACAATAATTGAAACAGCAAAATGTGGTTTTAAGCACCAATGGTTATTCAAGGCTCAAAATGGCAGATTACGTTTTATTTTTTTTACATACCCATTCAATGATGATTCTTGTGTACAATGATGCATAGAAACAGAAAACATCAATTACAATCAATTCCACGTAATATTAATAACCATAATTGAAACAGCAAAATGTGATTTTAAGCACTAATAGTAATACAAGTCTCAAAATGGCAGATTACGTTTTATTTTTTTTACATACCCATTCAATGATGATTCTTGTGTACATTGATGCATAGAAACAGAAAACATAAATTACAATCAATTCCACATAATATTAATAACAATAATTGAAACACCAAAATGTGGTTTTAAGCACCAATGGTTATCCAACACTCAAAATGGCAGATTACGTTTTATTTTTTTTACATACCCATTCAATGATGATTCTTGTGTACATTGATGCATAGTAACTGAAAACATCAATTACAATCAATTCCACATAATATTAATAACAACAATTGAAACAGCAAAATGTGGTTTTAAGCACCAATGGTTATTCAAGGCTCAAAATGGCAGATTACTTTTTATTTTTTTTACATACCCATTCAATGATGATTCTTGTGTACAATGATGCATAGAAGCAGAAGACATGAATTACAATCAATTCCACATAATATTAATAACACTAATTGAAACAGCAAAATGAGGTTTTACGCACCAATGGTTATCCAAGGCTCAAAATGGCAGATTACGTTATATTTTTTTTACATACCCATTCAATGATGATTCTTGTGTACATTGATGCATAGAAACAGAAAACATCAATTACAATCAATTCCATGTAATATTAATAAAAAGAATGGAAGATTCAATGTTTGCGGTTTTAAGCCCTAACTCTGATCCAAGGCTCAAATATGGCAGATTATGGTTGTTTATTTTAAATACCTATTGTAACGTTGTTATGTAGTTTGATGCATAGTAACAGAAAATATTAATCATAATCAATTTCATGTAAGATTAATAACAATATTCGCGGTTTTAATCACTAATGGTAATCCAATCCTCAAAATTCTGGATTATATCTTATTTTTTACATACCCATTTTATTGCTCATTTTATGTAGGTTGATGCATAGTAACAGATAACATCAATTACAAATAATAGCTGTTGTTGGTAACCATTCTGAGAAGAGGACAACTATGAATTCCAAACTAGCAAGCTCCATCCTATAATAAACCTACTATTTGCTATACTCGTCAGGGGTCTATGGAACTTGAGAGTTTTGGCCTTGATACTTTTCAGGGGATCTAGATGACTTTAGAGCAGAGGCACCATACTCCTTAAGGGGTCTATCGGTCTTGAGAATTGTGTCCCAGACCTCCAGAATGTTGGTCTGAGTGATGATCTATGGAGACTGTGTGCAGCCCAGACTCTATATCTACACCCTCTAGGCCATACCGACAAAACCCAAAGGAACACAAAGCACTAGATTTGGGGATGGCTTTGTTGCAGGAGTTGCCAGAAAGTTGTCAGCCAACTGGCTTCGGGGATTCACTCTGGTTTGGATTTTCTGTTTCGATTTACTTCCATCGACTTTTCTGTGTTTGTGTATGACCACAGAGCAGCAGAGGTTTAAAATTAAAATCATTTTTCCTTCTCCCTAGATGGACTGACTTCTTGGGCAGTCAAGCTCCATCTACCCAAAGCAACTGGTTATGAGGTGCCGGTTGTCTGCCATTGCCCATTCTTCAGCTTGGAGCTGAACTTAGTTGTCAGAAGCTATTTGTGATGCATGCTACAGAAGCATTTTATACACAGTGGGTGCTTGTACCTCTGTCAACTCCTGCTATGGCAACCTTTAGAAAATATATAATTTATGTATGTATATAAATGTGACGTCGTCCCCTGGTCGCAGCGCCAACCGTGTCGTTCTATCCCAGTCTACCACGGCACAAACTGTGACGTCCTACTTTGATTCCCAGTCTGCCTACCCACGTTGTGAATTGATCTAGGCAGAGGAAATCAATCAGTCGTCGGGGCCGTACTGCAAACCGAGTTCAACGGGGGTGATACCACACAAATATGCATAAAAGGCAATAAAATGAAAACTCAAAAGTTCAAAGTATCAAAGAAAAAGGTAACAAACTTTATGTCTAGTTGTTCGATACATAGGACTGCATCTATCTCCCGACCCGTTCTATGGATTGTGACACGTCGTTTTCCGCTAGGCAAGTTTTAACACTTCAAGTCGTCTGCTCTCTAAGAAATTGGTGTTTCGGTGGGTCTTTGGACGAAAGTCAAAAGAAAAATTTATTTCGGTGATATGGATCTAAGTCGCTCTTCAAAATAATTGTTCTTGGTTTGAAGAGATGGGTCCGGAAAATGTGCGTGAATCCTGGTCAGCTATCTGCGAAGCTTGCCTCAACCGGAGACTGACTCTGGGAACTGCTGGGTCTCGACTCATTTCTGCTCGTTGTGGCTTCGTTTATATGGGAGCCGACCAAAACCGGGGTGAGTTTGTCGGCGCCGGGGTGTTCCTCGATAAGTCTAAATACATATCCACCTCTCTGGTTAGGAATTTCCACCTTTTTCCATTTTTGGGAACCTTTCCTCACTCCCACCTTCTCATCATACTTCAGAGGGGCGTGAACTGCCCTCCTCACATCTTCGTGGCAACCTCTCTTACTCATCCTCCAGATGGGCGGCAACAGCCTCCCTCGTGCATCACGTGATCACTACTCGACCAATGATGTCTCAGTCGGGCGTGGACGAAACTGCGGCTTTGTTTCAGGAAGAAAAACATATCTTGCTTAAAAAAAAATTATCTCTTCCCTTTCCCTTTTCTTCCCCTTCATGGTTTATCATTTCTCCAGCCGCGAACGGGACAATATGACAATGGCGGTCATAACTCTTGTTCTACACGTGGTTTACGTCAGGTATTTTATCGCTAATTATCAGAATGTGTGATCTTCTTGACACGGTCTCAAAAAGAAACATCTCCAAAGTTCCAGTCAGTCTGTCGCCTCGAAGAAAGAAAGAAAAACACATTCATTTTCCCTCAGTACAAATTCCTGATAACAAAATTTTATTATCGCAGGCCAAGAAGGTTCCGTCGGACGCTCGTGGGTGTTTTTTTTTAATTTTTCATATCTGCCCAAGTCCTTTTAGTTGTCTGTTTTTCGTCACTTAACGAAATAACATTTTCATTTGAATTTTTTTTTCTTTCTTTGGCCAGCCGGTCTGTAGTTGATAATAAGATGTCTTCCCGTACCAATAGTTTGTTTTCATATCCTTAGATAACACAGCCGATGCCAAAACATATCTGATTCTTTCCCTCTTTCCCTTTCTTTTTACTCAGAATTTCCCTGTCATTGTAATGACACTCTTTCGCCATTTGTTACTTATCAAAATATCCCTTTATCCATTGTCTCTTAGCTGTGTGTGTGTTCTTGCTTATCACTCACGATTCGGTTCTTAGCCTCTCCTTTCCTTCTTTTCTTTCTTTTCCCTTTCTGCCTCGTTAAATGGTGCCACATAAATATGTTTTAGAAGTTCCCCAAAAATTAATGTATTTTTGTAAATGTATAAACTTTTAGCTAAACAAAAACATTATAAAGCAAGACAAATTATGAACTAGTCATATATAAATAAACAAACACAAATACTGAAAAGTTTGTCAATTGTAGAAGTAGAAAATGAAAATATAAATTAGGATTTTGGCCTAAAATATATGGATATGATGAAGTCATTATATTAATTAGTATAAAATAATTTATATACTACCTTTTTGATAGTACTAGCATCTAAACTATCAACTGATAAAAAAGAACAAGAGTAGAAAATGCAAAATTGCTAAAAATATAACTTTAAGCAAAAATAGAGTGTAAAAATAAGACAAAGGATCTTCTTTCAGAATAATGGTGCAAAAACTAAATACTAATGCAGAAAAACTTGGTAACTGTAGAAAAAGTTAAAAAAATATATTACTTCAAAGTAAACAAATGAATAAATATAATAATCATAATATATATAACGAATGAAGTTGGTCTAAGTCCTGTCAAATCTAATGAGGACTTCCCCTTGGGAACTCTGGTTTGAATTCTGCTGCAGGGTGCATATTTTTCTAAAAAGATTTCTAAAATATTCAGGATGGTAGATGTAAATAAATAAATGTACTTCTTAATAAATTAATAAAAAAAACAGAGCATCTACTCAAATATGAGTATCCATTTAAAATTTAATAATGTTTAAACAAATAAATTAAAAAAATATGTCAGATTTAATCAATTTTCCTACAAAAATAACAAACGATAAAAATTATAAATTCAAATTATAAATTATTATATTATTTATAAGCAATATTTACAGTTAAACTTAAAATCTGTAGGTTGCCATTTGTTCCTGCAGTAGGCTGGTTGCCAAACAAGTCTATAGAACCCAATATGTCCTGATATTGTTGTTAGCTAACAGCAGTAAATGATCTCAGCTCAGCTTTTTCAATCAGCTGCAGATTGTCAATTGTTTTGGTTCAGCAATGAATGACTTCAACACAGAGAATTTTAACTTAGCTATTTTTATTAATCATATCAACATCTAATCTATCTGGAGGGTGGGGCGCTGTTTCCGGCACAAAAGAGAACATGTTTACATCTCTTGATCGGTAAGAACAAACTTGCTGAAACCTTTCTCCTATCTATCTTTCCCACGCTAGCTCAGCGAATAAACTTTCTTATTATGGCCCCATCTGGCCCCCATCAACCTCCAGACATTGGAACAAAGATAAACTTACTTTAAAAATAATAGTCTGCTAAACTATTACTTAAAACTATTCAATCCATAGCAGGGGGAGGAGAGATAGATTCGTACCTTTCCCAAGGTTATTTGCATGAAAGTGAATGTAACCAATTCAAATGGAATTCAAACTTGGCAATTTCCAATTTCTCATTCTGTTCCATTATCCATTACCCAACAATGCACATCCACTAATATTGCCATTTTTGTGAATATCAATTTAAAATAAATATAATTAACCTATAATTTATGAAGAAAGATAACAATTATTTAAAAGTATTTAAAATATAATGTAAACATAGAATGCAACAATAACCTGAGCTTTACACCAACCAGCCAGTGATTACCCCCCCATTGCATTCCAATTCTTGATTTTGTTGATATATACTGAAAGCTGGGAATAGGTGCCATACATGCTCACAATGGGTACCATGATGAAAGACAAATGACACGTGAAGAAATAAGAATACAAATCCTGGCAGAGCAGGATTTGGGAGAGATGACAAAAAGACAAACGCTATTAAGAAGTCAAAAAGAATTGTGGAGAGTCGTGATCACCAAAATCCTGAAGGAACACAGCACATAGAAGAAATAATGATGGATATTTGTGTCTTCAAATTTTGTTGCGGTGGCCCGATTTCTCCTTCCACCTTTACAGAGTCCCTGCTGTTAATGTTAACACTGATTCCAATGATTATATATATATATATATATATATATATATAAACAAACATGAACATTGAAGTCAACACTCAGAGGCAACAGACTGTTTCATACTAAATGCAATCTATTGCCTGTGAGTGTTGACTTCAATGTTCACTTTTACATTTACATACACTTTATCTTTGATATTGAGCACTTTATCTCATAAATATAGCATACCTTAAAACTATATTTCTTCATATACACACACATCTGTGTATATATATATATATATATATATATATATATATATATATATATATATATATACACACACATACACACAAGTACAGCGTTGGTACACATGGAATAAAATTCCAATAAACAAAAACACTGTTCTTTAAAGATTGCTCAATATGGAGTAGAACTAATAATATTTATTCAAATTTATAACACATTAATATGCATGCTATAAGATCACTACAAAATTTTGTAGTGATGTTATGACAAGTTTTGTGGGTCGAAATAGCTGCCCGCTTGCCTCTACCGGCTGCCTTTTTCCAGCAGTTGTCTGCGTGTGGCGACACTCAGCGACAGCAACCTTTTGTCTACCACCATTTGGCTCATCGTTAGATACGTGTCTACTGCTCATCGGTAAATGGCATGTATTTCCTCGAACTCGCTCGCCTGACCAGTGCTGGTGTATGATTTCGTTTCTGTTCGTTATTCACTCCATCAGTTTTCAGTGGAACTGTCGTTGCTGCAGCTTTTCTCGTGTCTCCTTCTGTAGCCAGGAGAGCATGCCAAGCCTGTCGAAATGCGGCGTCGGCTGCACCTCCCGCAACGCATTCGTTGTCGTCGCCAATAACGAAACGATCGCACACACGAAAGAACGATACCTGGTTGATCCTGCCAGTAGTCATATGCTTGTCTCAAAGCTTAAGCCATGCAAGTAAATTCATGCCACACATTAGAACGTGCAAAACCGCGAATGGCTTAGGACCCGGACCTAATCCTTGGGACCGTAATCCTCCTTGGAGGCGATGGATAACTGTGGCAATTCTAGAGCTAATACATGTGACGCAGGCCGCGATCGGTCGGTGCGTCGTTGTCGCCTGCGTGCCGTCACGTGTGTGAGCACCCGCGTCGACCGTTACAAATCGCGACGCTACATAAACTGAGACTGATGCGTGTCATCCGTCCTCTTGTCGCGGTCGTCGTCTTTTCCCTCTAGGTGAGGGCGGCGGGGCCAAAGGGCGGCATGCTCCGCTTTGGTGACTCTGGATAACTCACTGGTCGATTGCACTGGATTTCACGCCTGGCGACGGGTCTCTCGATGGTCCGCCCTATTGACTGTCGATGGTCAGTTAAGTGCCTACTGTGATTACTACGGGGAATCGGGGTTCGATTCCGGATAGGGAGCATGCAAAACGGCTACCACATCTAAGGAAGGCAGCAGGCACACAAATTACCCACTCTCAGTACTGGGAGGTAGTGATGAAAAATAACGACACAGGACTCTGTCAAAGCCCCACAATCGGAATGAGTACACTTCAAATCCGTTAACGCAAGTCTGGTGCTAGCAGCCGCGGTAATTCCAGCTCCGATAGCGTATATAAAAGTTGTTACGTTTAAAAAGCTTGTAGTCCGAACCGAGTTCATGGTCGCATTCGCTGCCCAGAGGCAGCGGCGCCATCGTCCGTCGTTGACTTTGGTTTTCCGTGCGCCGTCCCAGCCCTTTCCGCCAGTGTCAACCGCTTGCACATCCGCCACGCAGTCCTGCCGGCAAAGTTACGCGGAGGAATAGCAGGTGTTTCCGGAAGGTTTGCTGCGGAGATGTGGGGGTCCCGCGAGCGTTGTCATCTGCAGCGCCGCCAGATCGTTTCGTTCGGCGCGCGTGGTCTAAAGGCAATGCAGTTAAAGTGCAGTTCCTGTCGTCGGTGGCCACACCGCACTACCGATCGAACGGTCCGGTAAGGTCCTCAGATCTGGCCGACCCCCGCCGCCATTTCCCGCGCGTGTTTTACTGGCCTTGACGTTCCATGCCTGGAGAACATGACGGAACACGATCGTTTAGAGGGAGTAAAAATCGTAACAAGGTTTCCGTAGGTGAACCTGCGGAGTGATCATTATCGATGACTAGCCGCGATTGAGTCGAGTCACTATCTTCTTCGGGAGATGACTCAACGGTTGGGACTCGTAGTGAGCGGGTATCGACGACAGGAAATAAAAGGTTGTTCAGTCGCGTGTATCAAGTTATTGTCAGTGTAAGGCCTACGCTCGTTTTGCGGTAGCAGGCAAAAAGGCTGCGCCAGCATCGCATGGACGTCCCGCTCGCGTCTGCTGCAGCAGCCGCGGATGCCTCCTCGTTCAACATAAAATTCCTCTGCTCTCCGCACGAGATGGTCGCCGTCACATCTCCGTGTCCCACCGAATTACGCCCAACCATGCCGTTTTCATACCGCTTCTACGTCCCACGGGGAGGTTGAGTTCGGATAGACATGCATGCAATTCGAGTGAGATCGCGAGATGGACGTCGTCACGCCTCCACTTCCCGCCAACGTGGTCTCATGTAACTGGCGCTGTACGGTCCACGCCGCTATTAATGTCCTCGACAAATTGTGGCACTTGCCGGGGTACCAGTCTGCTGTGGATGTCGACCGTTACGGTCGCGCTCGCGCCTATTCTCGATCTCCTTTCTCCTCCTCCTCGCACACATTTTTTAAACCGGTTGCGAAAACAACCCAAAAGAAACAAAATCCCTGAACAGGGCATCACTCGGCTCTCAATTTGCATCAGTTCTCGCGGCTGGCCGCTAAGATTGTGAGAACTGATGCGAATTGCAGGACTCAATGAATGTCAACACCTCGAACACATATTGCGGCCTCGATATCCCTTGTCTCAGGGGCCTGTCCGACCGAGAGGCAAAATGGTCTGTTTTCTCATTCGTTAGTTGAGAGGCATCTCACCGTCCGCCGCGTCATTCTTTTTTTCTCACGCAGAGGAAACTGAGACGTTGAAGGATGGAAGGTCCTTCGTCTCCGGCTTGCAGACCGCTGAGTCGCTTCCGTTACGACCGCGAGCAGCCGTTGATTGCAAGACGACGACCACGCGTAAAAAGCAGCGGAAACGTCGTTTCGTTCTCGGAGATCAAAATACAAACCTTGGGCGTCTCGATGAAAGTCTATGCCGCTGCCGCCGCGTCATTGTGCATGGTCTAAATTTTGTTGTCAAATGTCGCGCACGTATGCGCGAAAAACAAACTTTTCCTTTGCGCTTTATATTTTTATTTACCTTGTTTAATTTATCATTATAGACAGGCAAATCCCTCCTCTAAAATCCGCTTAAAAATATTTTTCATTCGAATTCATAGAGTGAGCATAGCAGGCAATGGAGTCGACTGGGTTTAATTGGGTTTACATGGAAAAGGTTTGTGGGCGCAAAGTGGGAGATCACTGTATATTTCTATTCTGTTTTGCACTTTATATTTATATTTAAGCTTTTAATTTAGCATTATGGACAGGCAAATCACTCCTGTAAAATCTTCTAAAAAAATATTTTTCATTAGAATTTATGGAGTGAGTGAAGGAGGCAAAGGAGTCGACTGATATAAGTAGGATTTCCTTGAAAATTTTTTTAGGGACGTCACTTTAATTTAGCATTATGGACTTTTAAACGGTTCTTGAAAGTATTTTACATGCGAATACATGGAGTGGGCGTAGCAAGCAAAGGAGTCGACTCATATAATTGGGATTTCCTTGAAAAATTTTGTGGGCGCAAAGTGGGGGATCACTGTATATTTCTCTGCCGCTGCCCGCTTTATATTTTGATTTACTTTCTTTCATTTAGCATTAGGGACAGGCAAATCCTTCCAATAAAGCTTGCTTCAAAAATTTTTTCATTTGAATTCATGGATTGAACGTGTCTTGCAAAGGATTCGAATCATAAAATTAGGATTTCCTTGAAAAAATTTGTGAGCGCAAAGTCGGGGTTCACTGCATATTTTGATTCTGCTTTGCGCTTTATATTTACATTTACATTTTTCATTTAGCATTAAGAACAGGCAAATCCCTCCTCTAAAACCTGCATAAAAATATTTTTCATTCAAATTCATGGAGAGAGCGTAGCATGCAATGGAGTCGACTAATATAATTGGGACGTCCTTGAAAAATTTTGTGGACGCAAATTGGGTGATCACTGTATATATTTCTTCTGTTTCCGCGTCATATTTACATTTACCTTTTTTAATTTAGAATTATGGACAGGAAACTTGCTCCTCTAAAACCTGCTTCAAAATATCTTTCATTCAACTTCATGGAGTGAGCGTAACATGCGACGGAGTAGACAAATGTAATTGGGATTTCATTGAAAAATTTTCTGGATGCAAAGTGGGTAATCTCAATCTATAAAAGGCAGGATGTGTGTGTGTGTTTGTGTGTGTAACGAATGCAACGTCGGATTTGCACCAAAATTCACATGCACATGCTACAAGTAAGTGGAAAGGCCAAGACCAACTTTGCATTTCCCAACTCCCATCGATAGTGGAAATAGTTGATTTTTTCATGCTACTACGGCAATTTTCATGTAGTTTGCGGCCATCTTCAACTGGCCAGAGTGAGAGCCTAAAGCTAGCTGCCAGGAATAGGCAGGAAGATTCTATTGGCCAGCTTGAGAACCAACAGCTGACTGACACGAATGTTAATTAGCATGCTCGCATGGTCAGAAAATCGATAGCTGCATTCGTCACAAGTAGGAAAAAATTCAATCTGCAATGCACTTTACTCCAATTGTCTCATTAGGTTGCGTAAAGTCAAAGTTGATTATGATTCCGCAGAACTGGGTTGGGTATGAAAACATAGTTGTTAACATATTTTTCATACCGTGATCGTAACATGGAAAGGATTCGACTCATAAGACTAGGATTTCGATGAAAAAGATTGTGGGCACAAAATGGGTGATCACACAACATTCTCTTCTGTTTCCTATTTATATTTATATTTAACTTCTTCAATTTAGCATTATGGACGGGGAAAGACCTAATCTAAAATCTACAAAAAAATATTTTACCATCAAATTCATACCGTGATCGTAGCATACATGGACTCGACACATATGACTGGGATTTCCATGGAAAAGATTGTGGGCAGAAAATGGGTGATCACTGTATATTTCTCTTCAGTTTCCTATATATATTTATATTTAATTTCATTAATTTAGCATTATGGACGGGGACAGACCTAATCTAAAATCTACAAAAAAATATTTTACATACATCTTCATACCGTGAACTTAACATGCATGGACTCGACTCATATGACAGGAATTTCCATGAAAAAGATTGTGGGCACAAAATGGGTGATCACTGTACATTTCTCTTCTGTTTCCTATTTATATATATATTTAACTTCTTCAATTTAGCATTATGGACAGGGAAAGACTTAATCTAAAATCTGCAAAAAAATATTTTATCTTCAAATTCATACCGTGAGCGTAGCAGGCATGGACTCGACTCATATGACTGGGATTTCCATGAAAAAGAGAGTGGGCCCAAAATGGGTGATCACTGTATATTTCTCTTCTGTTTCATATTTATATTTATATTTTACTTCCTTAATTTAGCATTATGGATAGAAAAGAATTAATCTGAAATCTGCAAAAAAATATTTTGCCTTCAAATATATACCGTGATCGGAGCATGCATGGACTTAACTCATATGACAGGGATTTCTATCAAAAAGATTGTGGGCAGAAAAGGGGTGATCACTGTACATTTCTCTTCTGTTTCCTATTTATATTTATATTTTACTTCCTTAATTTATCATTATGGTCAGGTAAAGACCTAATCTAAAATCTGCAAAAAAATATTTTGCCTTCAAATTCATGCCGTGATTGTAGCATGCATGGACTCGACTCATATGACTGGGATTTCCATGAAAAAGATTGTGGGCAGTAAATATGTGATCACTGTACATTTCTCTTCTGTTTCCTATATATATTTCTATTTTACTTCCTTAATTTAGCATTATGGACAGGGAAAGACCTAATCTAAAATCTGCAAAAAAATATTTTGCCTTAAAATTCATACCGTGATCGTAGCATGCATGGATTTGACACATATGACTGGGATTTCTATGAAAAAGATTGTGGGCAGAAAATGGGTGTTCACTGTACATTTCTCTTCTGTTTCCTATTTATATTTATATTTTACTTCCTTAATTTAGCAATATGGACAGGGAAAGACCTAATCTAAGATCTGCAAAAAAATATTTTGCCTTCAAATTCATACCGTGATCGTAGCATGCATGTACTCGACTCATATGACAGGGATTTCCATGAAAAAGATTGTGGGTAGAAAATGGGTGATCACTGTACATTTCTCTTCTGTTTCCTATTTATATTTATATTTTACTTCCTTAATTTAGCATTATGGACAGGGAAAGACCTAATCTGAGATCTGCAAAAAAATATTTTACCTTCAAATTCATACCGTGATGTTAGCATGCATGGACTCGACTAATACGACTGGGATTTCTATGAAAAAGATTGTGGGCAGAAAATGGGTGATCACTGTACATTTCTCTTCTGTTTCCTATTTATATTTATATTTTACTCCTTAATTTAGCATTATGGACAGGGAAAGACCTAATCTAAGATCTGCAAAAAAATATTTTTGCCTTCAAATTCATACCGTGATCGTAGCATGCATGGACTCGAATCATTTGACTGGGATTTCCATGAAAAAGATTGTGGGTAGAAAATGGGTGATCACTTTACATTTCTCTTCTGTTTTCATATTTATGTTTATATTTTACTTCCTTAATTTAGCATTATGGACAGGGAAAGACCTAATCTAAGATCTGCAAAAAAATATTTTACCTTCAAATTCATACCGTGATCGTAGCATGTATGGACTCGACTCATATGACTGGGATTTCTATGAAAAAGATTGTGGGCAGAAAATGTGTGATCACTGTACATTTCTCTTCTGTTTCCTATTTATATTTATATTTTACTTCCTTAATTTAGAATTATGGACATGGAAAGACCTAAACTAAAGTCTGCAAAAAAATATGTTGCCTTCAAATTCATACCGTGATCGTAGCATGCATGGAATCGAATCATATGACTGGGATTTCCAAGAAAAAGATTGTGGGTAGAAAATGGGTGATCACTGTACATTTCTCTTCTGTTTCCTATTTATATTTATATTTTACTTCTTTAATTTATCATTATGGACAGGGAAAGACCTAATCTAAAATCTGCAAAAAAATATTTTACCTTCAAATTCATACCGTGATCGTAGCATGCATGGATTTGACACATATGACTGGGATATCTATGAAAAACATTGTGGGCAGAAAATGGGTGTTCACTGTACATTTCTCTTCTGTTTCCTATTTATATTTATATTTTACTTCCTTCATTTAGCATTATGGACAGGGAAAGACCTAATCTAATCTCTGCAAAAAAATATTTTCCCTTCAAATTCATACCGTGATCGTAGCATGCATGGACTCGACTCATATGACTGGGATTTCCATGAAAAAGATTGTGGGCAGAAAATGGGTGATCACTGTACATTTCTCTTCTGTTACCTATTTATATTTCTATTTTACTTCCTTAATTAAGCATTATGGACAGGGAAAGAGCTAATCTAAGATCTGCAAAAAAAATGTTGCCTTCAACTTCATACCGTGATCGTAGCATGCATGTACTCGACTCACATGACTGGGATTTCCATGAAAAAGATTGTAGGTAGAAAATGGGTGATCACTGTACATTTCTCTTCTGTTTCCTATTTATATCTATATTTTACTTCCTTAATTTAGCATTATGGACAGGGAAAGACTTAATCTAAGATCTTCAAAAAATATTTTACCTTCAAATTCATACCGTGATCTTAGCATGCATGGACTCGACATATGACTGGGATTTCCATGAAAAAGATTGTGGGCAGAAAATGGGTGATCACTGTACATTTCTCTTCTGTTTCCTATTTCTATTTCTATTTTACTTCCTTAATTTAGTATTATTGAAAGGGAAAGACCTAATCTACGATATGCAAAAAAATATTTTGCCTCCAAATTCATACCGTGATGGTAGCATGCATGGACTCGACTCATATGACTGGGATTTCCATGAAAAAGATTGTGGGTAGAAAATGGGTGATCACTGTAAATTTCTCTTCTGTTTCCTATTTATATTTATATTTTACTTCTTTAATTTAGCATTATGGACAAGGAAAGACCTAATCTAAGATCTGCAAAAAAATATTTTGCCTTCAAATTCATACCGTGATCGTAGCATGCATGGACTCGACACATATGACTGGGATTTCCATGAAAAAGATTGTGGGCAGAAAATGGGTGATCACTGTACATTTCTCTTCTGTTACCTATTTATATTTCTATTTTACTTCCTTAATTAAGCATTATGGACAGGGAAAGAGCTAATCTAAGAACTGCAAAAAAAATGTTGCCTTCAACTTCATACCGTGATCGTAGCATGCATGTACTCGACTCACATGACTGGGATTTCCATGAAAAAGATTGTAGGTAGAAAATGGGTGATCACTGTACATTTCTCTTCTGTTTCCTATTTATATCTATATTTTACTTCCTTAATTTAGCATTATGGACAGGGAAAGACTTAATCTAAGATCTTCAAAAAATATTTTACCTTCAAATTCATACCGTGATCTTAGCATGCATGGACTCGACATATGACTGGGATTTCCATGAAAAAGATTGTGGGCAGAAAATGGGTGATCACTGTACATTTCTCTTCTGTTTCCTATTTCTATTTCTATTTTACTTCCTTAATTTAGTATTATTGAAAGGGAAAGACCTAATCTACGATAGCAAAAAAATATTTTGCCTCCAAATTCATACCGTGATGGTAGCATGCATGGACTCGACTCATATGACTGGGATTTCCATGAAAAAGATTGTGGGTAGAAAATGGGTGATGACTGTACATTTATCCTCTGTTTCCTATTTATATTTCTATTTTACTTCCTTGATTTAGCATTATAAACAGTGAAAGACCTAATCTAATATCTGCAAAAAAATATTTTGCCTTCAAATACATACCGTGATCGTAGCATGCATGGACTCGACTCATATGATTGGGATTTCCATGAAAAAGATTGTGGTCAGAAAATGGTTGATCACTGAACATTTCTCTCCTGTTTCCTATTTATATTTATATTTTACTTCCTTAATTTAGAATTATGGACAGGGAAAGACCTAATCTAAGATCTGTAAAAAATATTTTGCCTTCAAATTCATACCGTGATCGTAGCATGCATGGACTCGACGCATATGACTGGGATTTCCATGAAAATATTGTGGGTAGAAAATGGGTGATCACTGTACATTTCTCTTCTGTTTCCTATTTATATTTATATTTTACTTCTTTAATTTAGCATTATGGACAGGGAAAGACCTAATCTAAGATCTGCAAAAAATATTTTGCCTTCAAATTCATAACGTGATCGTAGCATGCATGGACTCGACTCATATGACTGGGATTTCTATGAAAAAGATTGTGGACAGAAAATGGGTGATCACTGTACATTTCTCTTCTGTTTCCTATTTATATTTATATTTTACTTCCTTGATTTAGCATTATGGACAGTGAAAACCTAATCTAAGATCTGCAAAAAAATATTTTACCTTCAAATTCATACCGTGAACGTAACATGCATGGACTCGACACATATGACTGGGATTTCTGTGAAAAAGATTGTGGACAGAAAATGGGTGATCACTGTACATTTCCCTTCTGCTTCCTATTTATATTTATATTTTACTTCCTTGATTTAGCATTATGGACAGTGAAAGACCTAATCTAAGATCTGCAAAAAAATAGTTTGCCTTCAAATTTATACCGTGATCGTAGCATGCATGGACTCGACTCATATGATTGGGATTTCCATAAAAAGATTGTGGGCAGAAAATGGGAGATCACTGTACATTTCTCTTCTGTTTCCTATACATATTTATATTTTACTTCTTTAATTTAGCATTATGGACAAGGAAAGACCTAATCTAAGATCTGCAAAAAAATATTTTGCCTTCAAATTCATACCGTGATCGTAGCATGCATGGACTCGACTCATATGACTGGGATTTCCAAGAAAAAGATTGTGGGCAGAAAATGGGTGTTCACTGTACATTTCTCTTCTGTTTCTTATTTATATTTATATTTTACTTCTTCAATTTAGCATTATGGACAAGGAAAGACCTAATCTAAGATCTGCAAAAAAATATTTTGCCTTCCAATTCATAAAGTGATTGTAGCATGCAAGAAATCGACACATATGACTGGGATTTCTATGAAAAAGATTGTGGGCAGAAAATGGGTGATCACTGTACATTTCCCTTCTGTTTCCTATTTATATTTCTATTTTACTTCCTTGATTTAGCATTATGGACAGTGAAAGACCTAATCTAAGATCTGCAAAAAAATATTTTGCCTTCAAATTCATATCGTGATCGTAGCATGCATGGACTCGACTCATATGACTGAGATTTCACTGAAAAATATTCTGGGCAGAAAATTGGTGATCACTGTACATTTCTCTTCTGTTTCCTCTTTATATTTCTATTTTACTTCCTTAATTTATCATTATGGAAAGGAAAGACCTAATCTACGATCTGCAAAAAAATATTTTGCCTCCGAATTCATACCGTGATCGTAGCATGCATGGACTCGACTCATATGATTGGGATTTCCATGAAAAAGATTGTGTGCAGAAAATGGTTGATCACTGTACATTTCTCTTCTGTTTCCTATTTATATTTATATTTTACTTCCTTAATTTAGCATTATGGACAGGGAAAGACCTAAACCAAGGTCTGCAAATAAATATTTTGCCTTCAAATTCATACCGTGATCGTAGCATGCATGGACTCGACTCATATGACTGGAATTTCCATGAAAAAGATTGTGGGCAAAAAATGGGTGATCACTGAACATTTCTCTTCTGTTTATTATTTATATTTATATTTTAGCCTTTAATGTAGCATTATAGACCGGGAAAGACCTAATCTGCGATCTACAAAGAAATATTTTGCCTTCAAATTCATACCGTGATCGTAGCATGCATGGACTCGACTCATATGGCTTGGATTTCCATGAAAAAGATTGTGGGCAGAAAATGGGTGATCACTGTACATTTCTCTTCTGTTTCCTATTAATATTTCTATTTTACTTCCTTAATTTAGCATTATGGACAGGGAAAGGACTAACCTAAGATCTGCAAAAAAATATTTTGCCTTCAAATTCATAGCGTGATCGTAGCATGCATGGACTCGACTGATATGACTGGGATTTCCATGAAAAAGATTGTGGGTAGAAAATGGGTGATCACTGTACATTTATCCTCTGTTTCCTATTTATATTTCTATTTTACTTCCTTGATTTAGCATTATAAACAGTGAAAGACCTAATCTAATATCAGCAAAAAAATATTTTGCCTTCAAATACATACCGTGATCGTAGCATGCATGGACTCGACTCATATGATTGGGATTTCCATGAAAAAGATTGTGGTCAGAAAATGGTTGATCACTGAACATTTCTCTCCTGTTTCCTATTTATATTTATATTTTACTTCCTTAATTTAGAATTATGGACAGGGAAAGACCTAATCTAAGATCTGTAAAAAAATATTTTGCCTTCAAATTCATACCGTGATCGTAGCATGCATGGACTCGACGCATATGACTGGGATTTCCATGAAAAAGATTGTGGGTAGAAAATGGGTGATCACTGTACATTTCTCTTCTGTTTCCTATTTATATTTATATTTTACTTCTTTAATTTAGCATTATGGACAGGGAAAGACCTAATCTAAGATCTGCAAAAAATATTTTGCCTTCAAATTCATAACGTGATCGTAGCATGCATGGACTCGACTCATATGACTGGGATTTCTATGAAAAAGATTGTGGACAGAAAATGGGTGATCACTGTACATTTCTCTTCTGTTTCCTATTTATATTTATATTTTACTTCCTTGATTTAGCATTATGGACAGTGAAAACCTAATCTAAGATCTGCAAAAAAATATTTTACCTTCAAATTCATACCGTGAACGTAACATGCATGGACTCGACACATATGACTGGGATTTCTGTGAAAAAGATTGTGGACAGAAAATGGGTGATCACTGTACATTTCCCTTCTGCTTCCTATTTATATTTATATTTTACTTCCTTGATTTAGCATTATGGACAGTGAAAGACCTAATCTAAGATCTGCAAAAAAATAGTTTGCCTTCAAATTTATACCGTGATCGTAGCATGCATGGACTCGACTCATATGATTGGGATTTCCATAAAAAGATTGTGGGCAGAAAATGGGAGATCACTGTACATTTCTCTTCTGTTTCCTATACATATTTATATTTTACTTCTTTAATTTAGCATTATGGACAAGGAAAGACCTAATCTAAGATCTGCAAAAAAATATTTTGCCTTCAAATTCATACCGTGATCGTAGCATGCATGGACTCGACTCATATGACTGGGATTTCCAAGAAAAAGATTGTGGGCAGAAAATGGGTGTTCACTGTACATTTCTCTTCTGTTTCTTATTTATATTTATATTTTACTTCTTCAATTTAGCATTATGGACAAGGAAAGACCTAATCTAAGATCTGCAAAAAAATATTTTGCCTTCCAATTCATAAAGTGATTGTAGCATGCAAGAAATCGACACATATGACTGGGATTTCTATGAAAAAGATTGTGGGCAGAAAATGGGTGATCACTGTACATTTCCCTTCTGTTTCCTATTTATATTTCTATTTTACTTCCTTGATTTAGCATTATGGACAGTGAAAGACCTAATCTAAGATCTGCAAAAAAATATTTTGCCTTCAAATTCATATCGTGATCGTAGCATGCATGGACTCGACTCATATGACTGAGATTTCACTGAAAAATATTCTGGGCAGAAAATGGGTGATCACTGTACATTTCTCTTCTGTTTCCTATTTATATTTCTATTTTACTTCCTTAATTTAGCATTATGGACAGGGAAAGGACTAACCGAAGATCTGCAAAAAAATATTTTGCCTTCAAATTCATAGCGTGATCGTAGCATGCATGGACTCAACTCATATGACTGGGATTTCCATGAAAAAGATTGTGGGCAGAAAATGGGTGATCACTGTACATTTCTCTTCTGTTTCCTATTTATATTTAATTCTTTAATTTAGCATTATGGAGAAGGAACGATCTAATCTAAGATCTGCAAAAAAATATTTTCCCTTCAAATATATATCGTGATCGTAGCATGCATGGACACAACTCATATGACTGGGATTTCCATGAAAAAGATTGTGGGCAGAAAATGGGTGATCACTGTACATTTCTCTTCTGTTTCCTATTTCTATTTCTATTTTACTTCCTTAATTTAGTATTATTGAAAGGGAAAGACCTAATCTACGATATGCAAAAAATATTTTGCCTCCAAATTCATACCGTGATGGTAGCATGCATGGACTCGACTCATATGACTGGGATTTCCATGAAAAAGATTGTGGGTAGAAAATGGGTGATCACTGTACATTTCTCTTCTGTTTCCTATTTATATTTATATTTTACTTCCTTAATTTAGCATTATGGACAGGGAAAGACCTAAACCAAGGTCTGCAAATAAATATTTTGCCTTCAAATTCATACCGTGATCGTAGCATGCATGGATTCGACTCATATGACTGGGATTTCCATGAAAAAGATTGTGGGCAGAAAATGGGTGTTCACTGTACATTTCTCTTCTGTTTCCTATTTATATTTCTATTTTACTTCCTTAATTTAGCATTATTGACAGGGAAAGACCTAATCTAAGATCTGCAAAAAAATTTTTTGCCTCCAAATTCATACCGTGATCGTAGCATGCATGGACTCGACTCATATGACTGGAATTTCCATGAAAAAGATTGTGGGCAAAAAATGGGTGATCACTGAACATTTCTCTTCTGTTTATTATTTATATTTATATTTTAGCCTTTAATGTAGCATTATAGACCGGGAAAGACCTAATCTGCGATCTACAAAGAAATATTTTGCCTTCAAATTCATACCGTGATCGTAGCATGCATGGACTCGACTCATATAGCTTGGATTTCCATGAAAAAGATTGTGGGCAGAAAATGGGTGATCACTGTACATTTCTCTTCTGTTTCCTATTAATATTTCTATTTTACTTCCTTAATTTAGCATTATGGACAGGGAAAGGACTAACCGAAGATCTGCAAAAAAATATTTTGCCTTCAAATTCATAGCGTGATCGTAGCATGCATGGACTCGACTGATATGACAGGGATTTCCATGAAAAAGATTGTGGGCAGAAAATGGGTGATCACTGTACATTTCTCTTCTGTTTCCTATTTATATTTAATTCTTTAATTTAGCATTATGCACAGGGAACGATCTAATCTAAGATCTGCAAAAAAATATTTTCCCTTCAAATATATATCGTGATCGTAGCATGCATGGACTCGACTCATATGACTGGGATTTCCATGAAAAAGATTGTGGGCAGAAAATGGGTGATCACTGTACATTTCTCTTCTGTTACCTATTTATATTTCTATTTTACTTCCTTAATTAAGCATTATGGACAGGGAAAGAGCTAATCTAAGATCTGCAAAAAAAATGTTGCCTTCAACTTCATACCTTGATCGTAGCATGCATGTACTCGACTCACATGACTGGGATTTCCATGAAAAAGATTGTAGGTAGAAAATGGGTGATCACTGTACATTTCTCTTCTGTTTCCTATTTATATCTATATTTTACTTCCTTAATTTAGCATTATGGACAGGGAAAGACTTAATCTAAGATCTTCAAAAAATATTTTACCTTCAAATTCATACCGTGATCTTAGCATGCATGGACTCGACATATGACTGGGATTTCCATGAAAAAGATTGTGGGCAGAAAATGGGTGATCAATGTACATTTCTCTTCTGTTTCCTATTTATATTTATATTTTACTTCTTTAATTTAGCATTATGGACAAGGAAAGACCTAATCTAAGATCTGCAAAAAAATATTTTGCCTTCAAATTCATACCGTGATCGTAGCATGCATGGACTCGACTCATATGACTGGGATTTCCATGAAAAAGATTGTGGGCAGAAAATGGGTGATCACTGTACATTTCTCTTCTGTTACCTATTTATATTTCTATTTTACTTCCTTAATTAAGCATTATGGACAGGGAAAGAGCTAATCTAAGATCTGCAAAAAAAATGTTGCCTTCAACTTCATACCTTGATCGTAGCATGCATGTACTCGACTCACATGACTGGGATTTCCATGAAAAAGATTGTAGGTAGAAAATGGGTGATCACTGTACATTTCTCTTCTGTTTCCTATTTATATCTATATTTTACTTCCTTAATTTAGCATTATGGACAGGGAAAGACTTAATCTAAGATCTTCAAAAAATATTTTACCTTCAAATTCATACCGTGATCTTAGCATGCATGGACTCGACATATGACTGGGATTTCCATGAAAAAGATTGTGGGCAGAAAATGGGTGATCAATGTACATTTCTCTTCTGTTTCCTATTTATATTTATATTTTACTTCTTTAATTTAGCATTATGGACAAGGAAAGACCTAATCTAAGATCTGCAAAAAAATATTTTGCCTTCAAATTCATACCGTGATCGTAGCATGCATGGACTCGAATCATATGATTGGGATTTCCATGAAAAAGATTGTGGGTAGAAAATGGGTGATCACTGTACATTTCTCCTCTGTTTCCTATTTATATTTCTATTTTACTTCCTTGATTTAGCATTATAAACAGTGAAAGACCTAATCTAATATCTGCAAAAAAATATTTTGCCTTCAAATTCATACCGTGATCGTAGCATGCATGGACTCGAATCATATGATTGGGATTTCCATGAAAAAGATTGTGGGTAGAAAATGGGTGATCACTGTACATTTCTCTTCTGTTTCCTATTTCTATTTTACTTCCTTAATTTAGTATTATTGAAAGGGAAAGACCTAATCTACGATATGCAAAAAAATATTTTGCCTCCAAATTCATACCGTGATGGTAGCATGCATGGACTCGACTCATATGATTGGGATTTCCATGAAAAAGATTGTGGTCAGAAAATGGTTGATCACTGAACATTTCTCTCCTGTTTCCTATTTATATTTATATTTTACTTCCTTGATTTAGCATTATGGACAGTGAAAGACCTAATCTAAGATCTGCAAAAAAATATTTTGCCTTCAAATTCATACCGTGAACGTAACATGCATGGACTCGACACATATGACTGGGATTTCTATGAAAAAGATTGTGGACAGAAAATGGGTGATCACTGTACATTTCCCTTCTGTTTCCTATTTATATTTATATTTTACTTCCTTGATTTAGCATTATGGACAAGGAAAGACCTAATCTAAGATCTGCAAAAAAATATTTTGCCTTCAAATTCATACCGTGATCGTAGCATGCATGGACTCGACTCATATGACTGGGATTTCCAAGAAAAATATTGTGGGCAGAAAATGGGTGTTCACTGTACATTTCTCTTCTGTTTCTTATTTATATTTATATTTTACTTCTTCAATTTAGCATTATGGTCAGGGAAAGACCTAATCTACGATCTGCAAAAAAATATTTTGCCTCCGAATTCATACCGTGATCGTAGCATGCATGGACTCGACTCATATGACTGGGATTTCAATGAAAAAGATTGTGGGTAGAAAATTGGTGATCACTGTACATCTCTATTCTGTTTCCTATTTATATTTATATTTTTCTTCTTTAATTTAGTATTAGGGACAGGGAAAGACCTAATCTAAGATATGCAAAAAAATATTTTGCCTTCAAATTCATACCGTGATCGTAGCATGCATGAACTCGACACATATGACTGGGATTTCTATGAAAAAGATTGTGGGCAGAAAATGGGAGATCACTGTACATTTCTCTTCTGTTTCCTATTTATATTTATATTTTACTTCTTTAATTTAGCATTATGGACAGGGAAAGACCTCATCTAAGATCTGATAAAAAATATTTTCCCTTCAAATATATATTGTGATCGTAGCATGCATGGACTCGACTCATATGACTGGGATTTCCAAGAAAAAGATTGTGCGCCGAAAAGGGGTGATCACTGTACATTTCTCTTCTGTTTCCTATTTATATTTATATTTTACTTCCTTAATTTAGCATTATGGACAGGGAAAGACCTAAACCAAGGTCAGCAAATAAATATTTTGCCTTCAAATTCATACCGTGATCGTAGCATGCATGGATTCGACTCATATGACTGGGATTTCCTTGAAAAAGATTGTGGGCAGAAAATGGGTGTTCACTGTACATTTCTCTTCTGTTTCCTATTTATATTTCTATTTTACTTCCTTAATTTAGCATTATTGACAGGGAAAGTCCTAATCTAAGATCTGTAAAAAAATATTTTGCCTTCAAATTCATACGGTGATCGTAGCATGCATAGACTCGACGCATATGACTGGGATTTCCATGAAAAAGATTGTGGGCAGAAAATGGGTGATCACTGTACATTTCTCTTCTGTTTCCTATTGATATTTATATTTTACTTCCTTAATTTATCATTATGGAAAGGGAAAGACCTAATCTACGATCTGCAAAAAAATATTTTACCTCCAAATTCATACCGTGATCGTAGCATGCATGGACTCGACTCATATGACTGGGATTTCAATGAAAAAGATTGCGGGTAGTAAATGGGTGATCACTGTACATTTCTATTCTGTTTCCTATTTATATTTATATTTTTCTACTTTAATTTAGCATTATGGACAGGGAAAGACCTAAACTAAGGTCTGCAAAAAAATATTTTGCCTTCAAATTCATACCGTGATCGTAGCATGCATGGACTCGAATCATATGATTGGGATTTCCATGAAAAAGATTGTGGGCAGAAAATGGGAGATCACTGTACATTTCTCCTCTGTTTCCTATTTATATTTCTATTTTACTTCCTTGATTTAGCATTATAAACAGTGAAAGACCTAATCTAATATCTGCAAAAAAATATTTTGCCTTCAAATTTATACCATGATCGTAGCATGCATGGACTCGACTCATATGATTGGGATTTCCCTGAAAAAGATTGTGGTCAGAAAATGGTTGATCACTGTACATTTCTCTCCTGTTTCCTATTTATATTTATATTTTACTTCCTTAATTTAGAATTATGGACAGGGAAAGACCTAATCTAAGATCTGCAAAAAAATATATTGCCTTCAAATTCATACCGTGATCGTAGCATGCATGGACTCGACGCATATGACTGGGATTTCCCTGAAAAAGATTGTGGGCAGAAAATGGGTGATCACTTTACATTTCTCTTCTGTTTCCTATTTATATTTATAATTTACTTCCTTAATTTAGCATTATGGACAGGGAAAGACCTAATCTAAGATCTGCAAAAAAATTTTTTGCCTCCAACTTCATACCGTGATCGTAGCATGCATGGACTCGACTCATATGACTGGGATTTGCATGAAAAAGATTGAGTGCAGAAAATGGGTGATCACTGAACATTTCTCTTCTGTTTATTATTTATATTTATATTTTACTCCTTTAATGTAGCATTATAGACTGGGCAAGACCTAATCTACGATCTACAAAAAAATATTTTGCCTTCAAATTCATACCCTGATCGTAGCATGCATGGACTCGACTCATATGCCTTGGATTTCCATGAAAAAGATTGTGGGCAGAAAATGGGTGATCACTGTACATTTCTCTTCTGTTTTCTATTACTATTTCTATTTTACTTCTATAATTTAGCATTATGGACAGGGAAAGACCTAATCTACGATCTACAAAAAAATATTTTGCCTTCAAATTCATACCGTGATCGTAGCATGCATGGACTCGACTCATATGACTGGGATTTCTATAAAAAGATTGTGGACCGAAAATGGGTGATCACAGTACATTTCTCTTCTGTTTCCTATTTATATTTCTATTTTACTTCCTTAATTTAGCATTATGGACAGGGAAAGACCTAAACTAAGGTCTGCAAATAAATATTTTGCCTTCAAATTCATACCGTGATCGTAGCATGCATGGACTCGACTCATATGACTGGGATTTCCAAGAAAAAGGTTGTGAGCAGAAAATGGGTGATCACTGTACATTTCTCTTCTGTTTCCTATTTATATTTCTATTTTACTTCCTTAATTTAGCATTATGCAGAGGGAAAGGCCTAACCTAAGATCTGCCAAAAAATATTTTGCCTTCAAATTCATACCGTGATCGTAGCATGCATGGACTCGACACATATGACTGGGATTTCCATGAAAAAGATTTTGGGCAGAAAATGGGTGATCACTGAACATTTCTCTTCTGTTTCCTATTTATTTTTATATTTTACTCCTTTAATTTAGCATTATGGACAGGGAAAGACCTAATCTACGATCTACAAAAAAATATTTTGCCTTCAAATTCATACCGTGATCGTAGCATGCATGGACTCGACTCATATGACTGGGATTTCTATGAAAAAGATTGTGGGCAGAAAATGGGTGATCACAGTACATTTCTCTTCTGTTTCCTATTTATATTTATATTTTACTTCCTTAATTTAGCATTATGGACAGGGAAAGACTCAATCTAAAATCTGCAAAAAATATTTTGCCTTCAAATTCATACCGTGATCGTAGCATGAATGGACTCGTCTCATATGACTGGGATTTCCATGAAAAAGAATGTGGCAAAAAATGGGTGATCACTGTACATTTCTCTTCTGTTTCCTATTACTATTTCTATTTTACTTCCTTAATTTAGCATTATGGACAGGGAAAGGCCTAACCTAAGATCTGCCAAAAAATATTTTGCCTTCAAATTCATACCGTGATCGTAGCATGCATGGACTCGACTCATATGACTGGGATTTCCAAGAAAAAGATTGTCGGCAGAAAATGGGTGATCACTCTACATTTCTCTTCTGTTTCCTATTTATATTTCTATTTTACTTCCTTCATTTAGCATTATGGTCAGGGAAAGACCTAATCTAAGATCTGCAAAAAAATATATTGCTTTCAAATTGATACCGTGATCGTAGCATGCATGGACTCGACTCATATGACTGGGATTTCTATGAAAAAGATTGTGGACAGAAAATGGGTGATCACTGTACATTTCTCTTCTGTTTCCTATTTATATTTATATTTTACTTCCTTGATTTAGCATTATGGACAGTGAAAGACCTAATCTAAGATCTGCAAAAAAATATTTTGCCTTCAAATTCATACCGTGATCGTAGCATGCATGGACTCGACTCATATGACTGGGATTTCTATGAAAAAGATTGTGGACCGAAAATGGGTCATCACTGTACATTTCTCTTCTGTTTCCTATTTATATTTATATTTTACTTCCTTAATATAGCATTATGGACAGGGAAAGACCTAAACTAAGGTCTGCAAATAAGTATTTTGCCTTCAAATTCATACCGTGATCGTAGCATGCATGGACCCGACTCATATGACTGGGATTTCCATGAAAAAGATTTTGGGCATAAAATGTGTGATCACTGTACATTTCTCTTCTGTTTCCTATTTATATTTATATTTTACTTCTTTAATTTAGCATTATGGACAGTGAAAGACCTAATCTAAGATCTGCAAAAAAATATTTTCACTTCAAATTCATACCGTGATCGTAGCATGCATGGTCTCGATTCATATGACTGGAATTTCCAAGAAAAAGATTGTGAGCAGAAAATATGTGATCACTGTACATTTCTCTTCTGTTTCCTATTATAATTTCTATTTTACTTCCTTAATTTAGCATTATGGACAGGGAATGACCTAATCTAAAATCAGCAAAAAAAAATTTCCCTTCAAATTCATACCGTGATCGTAGCATGCACGGACTCGTCTCATATGAATGGGATTTCCATGAAAAAGATTGTGGGCAGAAAATTTGGTGATCACTCTACATTTCTCTTCTGTTTCCTATTTATATTTATATTTTACTTCCTTAATTTAGCATTATGGACTGGGAAAGACCTAATCTAAGATCTGCAAAAGAATATTTTGCCTTCAAATTGATACCGTGATCGTAGCATGCATGGACTCGACTCATATGACTGGGATTTCTATGAAAAAATTGTGGACAGAAAATGGGTGATCACTGTACATTTCTTTTCTGTTTCCTATTTATATTTATATGTTACTTCCTTAATTTAGCATTATGGACAGGGAAAGGCCTAATCTAAGATCTGCAAAAAATATATTTCCTTCAAATTCATGCCGTGACCGTAGCAAGCATTGACTTGACTCATATGACTGGGATTTCCATGAAAAAGATTGTGGGCAGAAAATGGGTGATCACTGTTCATTTCTCTTCTGTTTCCTATTTATATTTATATTTTACTTCCTTAATTTAGCATTATGGACAGGGAAAGACATAATTTATGTTCTGCAAAAAAATTTTTTGCCTCCAAATTCATACCGTGATTGTAGCATGCATGGACTCGACTCATATGACTGGGATTTCCATGAAAAAGTTTGTGGGCAGAAAATGGGTGATCACTGTACATTTCTCTTCTGTTTCCTATTTATATTTATATTTTACTTCCTTAATTTAGCATTATGGACAGGGAAGACCTAATCTAAGATCAGCAAAAAAATATTTTGCCTTCAAATACATACCGTGATCGTAGCATGCATGGATTCGACTCATATGACTGGGATTTCCTTGAAAAAGATTGTGGGCAGAAAATGGGTGTTCACTGTACATTTCTCTTCTGTTTCCTATTTATATTTCTATTTTACTTCCTTAATTTAGCATTATTGACAGGGAAAGTCCTAATCTAAGATCTGTAAAAAAATATTTTGCCTTCAAATTCATACGGTGATCGTAGCATGCATAGACTCGACGCATATGACTGGGATTTCCATGAAAAAGATTGTGGGCAGAAAATGGGTGATCACTGTACATTTCTCTTCTGTTTCCTATTGATATTTATATTTTACTTCCTTAATTTATCATTATGGAAAGGGAAAGACCTAATCTACGATCTGCAAAAAAATATTTTACCTCCAAATTCATACCGTGATCGTAGCATGCATGGACTCGACTCATATGACTGGGATTTCAATGAAAAAGATTGCGGGTAGTAAATGGGTGATCACTGTACATTTCTATTCTGTTTCCTATTTATATTTATATTTTTCTACTTTAATTTAGCATTATGGACAGGGAAAGACCTAAACTAAGGTCTGCAAAAAAATATTTTGCCTTCAAATTCATACCGTGATCGTAGCATGCATGGACTCGAATCATATGATTGGGATTTCCATGAAAAAGATTGTGGGCAGAAAATGGGAGATCACTGTACATTTCTCCTCTGTTTCCTATTTATATTTCTATTTTACTTCCTTGATTTAGCATTATAAACAGTGAAAGACCTAATCTAATATCTGCAAAAAAATATTTTGCCTTCAAATTTATACCATGATCGTAGCATGCATGGACTCGACTCATATGATTGGGATTTCCCTGAAAAAGATTGTGGTCAGAAAATGGTTGATCACTGTACATTTCTCTCCTGTTTCCTATTTATATTTATATTTTACTTCCTTAATTTAGAATTATGGACAGGGAAAGACCTAATCTAAGATCTGCAAAAAAATATATTGCCTTCAAATTCATACCGTGATCGTAGCATGCATGGACTCGACGCATATGACTGGGATTTCCCTGAAAAAGATTGTGGGCAGAAAATGGGTGATCACTTTACATTTCTCTTCTGTTTCCTATTTATATTTATAATTTACTTCCTTAATTTAGCATTATGGACAGGGAAAGACCTAATCTAAGATCTGCAAAAAAATTTTTTGCCTCCAACTTCATACCGTGATCGTAGCATGCATGGACTCGACTCATATGACTGGGATTTGCATGAAAAAGATTGAGGGCAGAAAATGGGTGATCACTGAACATTTCTCTTCTGTTTATTATTTATATTTATATTTTACTCCTTTAATGTAGCATTATAGACTGGGCAAGACCTAATCTACGATCTACAAAAAAATATTTTGCCTTCAAATTCATACCCTGATCGTAGCATGCATGGACTCGACTCATATGCCTTGGATTTCCATGAAAAAGATTGTGGGCAGAAAATGGGTGATCACTGTACATTTCTCTTCTGTTTTCTATTACTATTTCTATTTTACTTCTATAATTTAGCATTATGGACAGGGAAAGACCTAATCTACGATCTACAAAAAAATATTTTGCCTTCAAATTCATACCGTGATCGTAGCATGCATGGACTCGACTCATATGACTGGGATTTCTATAAAAAGATTGTGGACCGAAAATGGGTGATCACAGTACATTTCTCTTCTGTTTCCTATTTATATTTCTATTTTACTTCCTTAATTTAGCATTATGCAGAGGGAAAGACCTAAACTAAGGTCTGCAAATAAATATTTTGCCTTCAAATTCATACCGTGATCGTAGCATGCATGGACTCGACTCATATGACTGGGATTTCCAAGAAAAAGGTTGTGAGCAGAAAATGGGTGATCACTGTACATTTCTCTTCTGTTTCCTATTTATATTTCTATTTTACTTCCTTAATTTAGCATTATGCAGAGGGAAAGGCCTAACCTAAGATCTGCCAAAAAATATTTTGCCTTCAAATTCATACCGTGATCGTAGCATGCATGGACTCGACACATATGACTGGGATTTCCATGAAAAAGATTTTGGGCAGAAAATGGGTGATCACTGAACATTTCTCTTCTGTTTCCTATTTATTTTTATATTTTACTCCTTTAATTTAGCATTATGGACAGGGAAAGACCTAATCTACGATCTACAAAAAAATATTTTGCCTTCAAATTCATACCGTGATCGTAGCATGCATGGACTCGACTCATATGACTGGGATTTCTATGAAAAAGATTGTGGGCAGAAAATGGGTGATCACAGTACATTTCTCTTCTGTTTCCTATTTATATTTATATTTTACTTCCTTAATTTAGCATTATGGACAGGGAAAGACTCAATCTAAAATCTGCAAAAAATATTTTGCCTTCAAATTCATACCGTGATCGTAGCATGAATGGACTCGTCTCATATGACTGGGATTTCCATGAAAAAGAATGTGGCAAAAAATGGGTGATCACTGTACATTTCTCTTCTGTTTCCTATTACTATTTCTATTTTACTTCCTTAATTTAGCATTATGGACAGGGAAAGGCCTAACCTAAGATCTGCCAAAAAATATTTTGCCTTCAAATTCATACCGTGATCGTAGCATGCATGGACTCGACTCATATGACTGGGATTTCCAAGAAAAAGATTGTCGGCAGAAAATGGGTGATCACTCTACATTTCTCTTCTGTTTCCTATTTATATTTCTATTTTACTTCCTTCATTTAGCATTATGGTCAGGGAAAGACCTAATCTAAGATCTGCAAAAAAATATATTGCTTTCAAATTGATACCGTGATCGTAGCATGCATGGACTCGACTCATATGACTGGGATTTCTATGAAAAAGATTGTGGACAGAAAATGGGTGATCACTGTACATTTCTCTTCTGTTTCCTATTTATATTTATATTTTACTTCCTTGATTTAGCATTATGGACAGTGAAAGACCTAATCTAAGATCTGCAAAAAAATATTTTGCCTTCAAATTCATACCGTGATCGTAGCATGCATGGACTCGACTCATATGACTGGGATTTCTATGAAAAAGATTGTGGACCGAAAATGGGTCATCACTGTACATTTCTCTTCTGTTTCCTATTTATATTTATATTTTACTTCCTTAATATAGCATTATGGACAGGGAAAGACCTAAACTAAGGTCTGCAAATAAGTATTTTGCCTTCAAATTCATACCGTGATCGTAGCATGCATGGACCCGACTCATATGACTGGGATTTCCATGAAAAAGATTTTGGGCATAAAATGTGTGATCACTGTACATTTCTCTTCTGTTTCCTATTTATATTTATATTTTACTTCTTTAATTTAGCATTATGGACAGTGAAAGACCTAATCTAAGATCTGCAAAAAAATATTTTCACTTCAAATTCATACCGTGATCGTAGCATGCATGGTCTCGATTCATATGACTGGAATTTCCAAGAAAAAGATTGTGAGCAGAAAATATGTGATCACTGTACATTTCTCTTCTGTTTCCTATTATAATTTCTATTTTACTTCCTTAATTTAGCATTATGGACAGGGAATGACCTAATCTAAAATCAGCAAAAAAAAATTTCCCTTCAAATTCATACCGTGATCGTAGCATGCACGGACTCGTCTCATATGAATGGGATTTCCATGAAAAAGATTGTGGGCAGAAAATTTGGTGATCACTCTACATTTCTCTTCTGTTTCCTATTTATATTTATATTTTACTTCCTTAATTTAGCATTATGGACTGGGAAAGACCTAATCTAAGATCTGCAAAAGAATATTTTGCCTTCAAATTGATACCGTGATCGTAGCATGCATGGACTCGACTCATATGACTGGGATTTCTATGAAAAAATTGTGGACAGAAAATGGGTGATCACTGTACATTTCTCTTCTGTTTCCTATTTATATTTATATGTTACTTCCTTAATTTAGCATTATGGACAGGGAAGACCTAATCTAAGATCAGCAAAAAAATATTTTGCCTTCAAATACATACCGTGATCGTAGCATGCATGGACTCGACTCATATGACTGGGATTTCCATGAAAAAGTTTGTGGGCAGAAAATGGGTGATCACTGTACATTTCTCTTCTGTTTCCTATTTATATTTATATTTTACTTCCTTAATTTAGCATTATGGACAGGGAAGACCTAATCTAAGATCTGCAAAAAAATATTTTGCCTCCTAACTCATACCGTGATTGTAGAATGCATGGACTCGTCTCATATGACTGGGATTTCCATGAAAAAGATTGTCGGCAGAAAATTGGTGATCACTGTACATTTCTCTTCTGTTTTCTATTTATATTTATAATTTACTTCCTTAATTTAGCATTATGGACAGGGAAAGACCTGATCTAAGATCTGCAAAAAAATATTTTGCCATCAAATTCATACCGTGATCGTAGCATGCATGGACTAGACTAATATGACTGGGATTTCCATGAAATGATTGTGGGCAGAAAATGGGTGATCACTGTACATTTCACTTCTCTTTCGTATTTATATTTATAATTTACTTCCTTAATTTAGCATTATGGACAGGGAAAGACCTGAGCTAAGCTCTGCAAAAGAAAATTTGCCTTCAAATTCATACCGTGATCGTAGCATTCATGGACTCGACTCATATGACTGGGATTTCCATGAAAAAGTTAGTGGGTACAAAATGGGTGATCACTGTATATTTCTCTTCTGTTTCCCTGTACTATTTATATTTTACTTCCTCAATTTAGCATTATGGACAGGGAAAGACCTAATCTAAGATCAGCAAAAAAATATTTTGCATTCAAATACATACCGTGATCGTAGCATGCATGGACTCGACTCATATGACTGTGATTTCCTTGAAAAAGATTGTGGGCACAAAATGCGTGATCACTGTACATTTCTCTTCTGTTTCCCATTACTATTTCTTATTTACTTCCTGAATTTAGCATTATGGACAGGGAAAGACCTAATCTAAGATCTGCTAAAAAAATATTTTGCCTTCAAATTCATACCGTGATCGTAGCATGCATGGACTCGACTCATATGACTGGGATTTCCATGAAAAAGACTGTGGGCACAAGATGGGTGATCACTGTACATTTCTCTTCTGTTTCCCATTACTATTTCTGTTTTACTTCCTCAATTTAGCATTATGGACAGGGAAAGACCTAATCTAAGGTCTGCAAAAAAATAATTTGCCTTCAAATTCATACCGTGATCGTAGCATGCATGGACTCGACTCATATGACTGGGATTTCCATGAAAAAGATTGTGGGTACAAAATGGGTGATCACAGTACATTTCTCTTCTGTTTCCCATTACTATTTCTTTTTTACTTCCTCAATTTAGCATTATGGACAGGGAAAGACCTAATCTATGATCTGCAAAAAAATATTTTGCCTTCAAATACATACCGTGATCGTAGCATGTATGGACTCGATTCATATGACTGGGATTTCCATGAAAAAGATTGTGGACACAAAATGGGTGATCACTGTACATTTTTCTTCTGTTTCCCATTAATATTTCTATTTTACTTCCTGAATTTAGCATTATGGACAGGGAAAGACCTAATCTAATATCTGCTAAAAAAATATTTTGCCTTCAAATTCATGCCGTGATCGTAGCATGCATGGACACGACTCATATGACTGGGATTTCCATGAAAAATATTGTGGGCACAAAATGGGTCATCACTGTACATTTCTCTTCTGTTTCCCATTACTATTTCTGTTTAACTTCCTCAATTTAGCATTATGGACAGGGAAAGTCCTAATCTAAGATCTGCAAAAAAATATTTTCCCTTCAAATTCATACCGTGATCGTAGCATGCATGGACTCGACTCATATGACTGGGATTTCCATGAAAAAATCGTGGGCACAAAATGGGTGAGCACTGTACATTTCTCTTCTGTTTCCCATTACTATTTCTATTTTACTTCCTCAATTTAGCCATCATGGACAGGGAAAGACCTAATCTAAGACCTGCAAAAAAATATTTTGCCTTCAAATTCATACCGTGATCGTAGCATGCATGGACTCGGCTCATATGACTGGGATTTCCATGAAAAAGATTGTGGGCACAAAATGGGTGATCACTGTACCTTTCTCTTCTGTTTCCCATTACTATTTCTATTTTACTTGCTTAATTTAGCATTATGGACAGGGAAAGACCTAATCTAAGATCTGCAAAAAAATATTTTGCCTTCAAAATCATACCGTGAACGTAGCATGCATGGACTCGACTCATATGACTGGGATTTCCATGAAAAAATTGTGGGCACAAAATGGGTGATCACTGTACATTTCTCTTCTGTTTCCCATTACTATTTCTATTTTACTTCCTCAATTTAGCATTATGGACAGGGAAAGACCTAATCTAAGACCTGCAAAAAAATATTTTGCCTTCAAATTCATACCGTGAACGTAGCATGCATGGACTCGACTCATATGACTGGGATTTCCATGACAAAGATTGTGGGCACAAAATGCGTGATCACTGTACATTTCTCTTCTGTTTCCCATTACTATTTCTATTTTACTTCCTCAATTTAGCATTATGGACAGGGAAAGACCTACTCTAAGATCTGCAAAAAAATATTTTGCCTTCAAAATCATACCGTGAACGTAGCATGCATGGACTCGACTCATATGACTGGGATTTCCATGAAAAAGATTGTGGGCACAAAATGCGTGATCACTGTACATTTCTCTTCTGTTTCCCATTACTATTTCTATTTTACTTCCTCAATTTAGCATTATGAACAGGGAAAGAACTAATCGAAGATCTGCAAAAAATATTTTGCCTTGAAATTCATACCGTATTGTAGCATGCATGGACTCGACTCATATGACTGGGATTTCCATGAAAAAGTTTGTGGGCAGAAAATGCGTGATCACTGTACATTTCTCTTCTATTTCCTATTTATATTTCTATTTTATTTCCTTAATTTAGCATTATGTACAGGGAAAGACCTAATCTAAGATCTGCAAAAAAATATTTTGCCTCCTAACTCATACCGTGATTGTAGAATGCATGGACTCGTCTCATATGACTGGGATTTCCATGAAAAAGATTGTCGGCAGAAAATTGGTGATCACTGTACATTTCTCTTCTGTTTTTTATTTATATTTATAATTTACTTCCTTAATTTAGCATTATGGACAGGGAAAGACCTGATCTAAGATCTGCAAAAAAATATTTTTCCATCAAATTCATACCGTGATCGTAGCATGCATGGACTAGACTAATATGACTGGGATTTCCATGAAAAAGATTGTGGGCAGAAATTGGTGATCACTGTACATTTCTCTTCTGTTTCCCATTACTATTTCTATTTTACTTCCTCAATTTAGCATTATGGACAGGGAAAGACCTAATCTAAGATCTGCAAAAAAATATTATGCCTTCAAATTCATACCGTGATCGTAGCAGTTATGGACTCGACCCATATGACTGGGATATCCATGAAAAAGATTGTGGGAACAAAATGGGTGATCACTGTACATTTCTCTTCTGCTTCTCATTACTATTTCTATTTTACTTCCTCAATTTAGCATTATGAACAGGGAAAGAACTAATCTAAGATCTGCAAAAAATATTTTGCCTTGAAATTCATACCGTGATTGTAGCATGCATGGACTCGACTCATATGACTGGGATTTCCATGAAAAAGATTGCGGGCAGAAATTGGTGATCACTGTACATTTCTCTTCTGTTTCTCATTACTATTTCTATTTTACTTCCTCAATTTAGCATTATGAACAGGGAAAGAACTAATCTAAGATCTGCAAAAAGATATTTTGCCTTCAAATTCATACCGTGATCGTAGCATGCATGGACTCGACTCATATGACTGGGATTTCCATGAAAAAGATTGTGGGCACAAAATGCGTGATCACTGTACATTTCTCTTCTGTTTCCCATTACTATTTCTATTTTACTTCCTCAATTTAGCATTATGGACAGGGAAAGACCTAATCTAAGACCTGCAAAAAAATATTTTGCCTTCAAATTCATACCGTGATCGTAGCATGCATGGACTCGACTCATATGACTGGGATTTCCATGAAAAAGATTGTGGGCACAAAATGCCTGATCACTGTACATTTCTCTTCTGTTTCCCATTACTATTTCTATTTTACTTCCTCAATTTAGCATTATGTACAGGGAAAGAGCTAATCTAAGATCTGCAAAAAAATATTTTGCCTTCAAATTCATACCGTGATCGTAGCATGCATGGACTCGACTCATATGACTGGGATTTCCATGAAAAATATTGTGGGCACAAAATGCGTGATCACTGTACATTTCTCTTCTGTTTCCCATTACTATTTCTATTTTACTTCCTCAATTTAGTATTATGGACAGGGAAAGACCTAATCTAAGACCTGCAAAAAAATATTTTGCCTTCAAATTCATACCGTGAACGTAGCATGCATGGACTCGACTCATATGACTGGGATTTCCATGAAAATATTGTGGGCACAAAATGGGTGATCACTGTACATTTCTCTTCTGTTTCCCATTACTATTTCTATTTTACTTCCTCAATTTAGTATTATGGACAGGGAAAGACCTAATCTAAGATCTGCAAAAAAATATTTTGCCTTCAAATTTATACCGTGATTGTAGCATGCATGGACTCGACTCATATGACTGCGATTTCCATGAAAAAATTGTGGGCACAAAATGCGTGATCACTGTACATTTCTCTTCTGTTTCCCATTACTATTTCTATTTTACTTCCTCAATTTAGCATTATGGACAGGGAAAGACCTAATCTAAGATCTGCAAAAAAATATTTTGCCTTCAAATTTATACCGTGATTGTAGCATGCATGGACTCGACTCATATGACTGCGATTTCCATGAAAAAATTGTGGGCACAAAATGGGCGATCACTGTACATTTCTCTTCTGTTTCCCATTACTATTTCTATTTTACTTCCTTAATTTAGCATTATGGACAGGGAAAGACCTAATTTCTAAGATCTGCAAAAAAATATTTTGCCTTCAAATTCATGCCGTGATCGTAGCATGCATGGACTCGGCTCATATGACTGGGATTTCTATGAAAAAGATTGTGGGCACAAAATGGGTGATCACTGTACATTTCTCTTCTGTTTTCCATTACTATTTCTATTTTACTTCCTCAATTTAGCATTATGGACAGGGAAAGACCTAATCTAAGATCTGCAAAAAAATATTTTGCCTTCAAATACATACCGTGATCGTAGCATGCATGGACTCGACGCATATGACTGGGATTTCCATGAAAAAGATTGTGGGCACAAAATGCGTGATCACTGTACATTTCTCTTCTGTTTCCCATTACTATTTCTATTTTACTTCCTCAATTTAGCATTATGGACAGGGAAAGACCTAATCTAAGACCTGCAAAAAAATATTTTGCCTTCAAATTCATACCGTGATCGTAGCATGCATGGACTCGACTCATATGACTGGGATTTCCATGAAAAAGATTGTGGGCACAAAATGCCTGATCACTGTACATTTCTCTTCTGTTTCCCATTACTATTTCTATTTTACTTCCTCAATTTAGCATTATGGACAGGGAAAGACCTAATCTAAGATCTGCAAAAAAATATTTTGCCTTCAAATTCATACCGTGATCGTAGCATGCATGGACTCGACTCATATGACTGGGATTTCCATGAAAAAGATTGTGGGCACAAAATGCGTGATCACTGTACATTTCTCTTCTGTTTCCCATTACTATTTCTATTTTACTTCCTCAATTTAGTATTATGGACAGGGAAAGACCTAATCTAAGACCTGCAAAAAAATATTTTGCCTTCAAATTCATACCGTGTTTGTAGCATGCATGGACTCGACTCATATGACTGGGATTTCCATGAAAAAGATTGTGGGCAGAAATTGGTGATCACTGTACATTTCTCTTCTGTTTCCCATTACTATTTCTATTTTACTTCCTCAATTTAGCATTATGGACAGGGAAAGACCTAATCTAAGATCTGCAAAAAAATATTTTGCCTTCAAAATCATACCGTGAACGTAGCATGCATGGACTCGACTCATATGACTGGGATTTCCATGAAAATATTGTGGGCACAAAATGGGTGATCACTGTACATTTCTCTTCTGTTTCCCATTACTATTTCTATTTTACTTCCTCAATTTAGTATTATGGACAGGGAAAGACCTAATCTAAGATCTGCAAAAAAATATTTTGCCTTCAAATTCATACCGTGTTTGTAGCATGCATGGACTCGACTCATATGACTGGGATTTCCATGAAAAAGATTGTGGGCACAAAATGCCTGATCACTGTACATTTCTCTTCTGTTTCCCATTACTATTTCTATTTTACTTCCTCAATTTAGCATTATGGACAGGGAAAGACCTAATCTAAGATCTGCAAAAAAATATTTTGTCTTCAAATACATACCGTGATCGTAGCATGCATGGACTCGACGCATATGAGTGGGATTTCCATGAAAAAGATTGTGGGCACAAAATGCGTGATCACTGTACATTTCTCTTCTGTTTCCCATTACTATTTGTATTTTACTTGCTCAATTTAGCATTATGGACAGGGAAAGACCTAATCTAAGATCTGCAAAAAAATATTTTGCCTTCAAAATCATACCGTGAACGTAGCATGCATGGACTCGACTCATATGACTGGGATTTCCATGAAAAAATTGTGGGCAAAAAATGGGTGATCACTGTACATTTCTCTTCTGTTTCCCATTACTATTTCTATTTTACTTCCTCAATTTAGCATTATGGACAGGGAAAGAACTAATCTAAGACCTGCAAAAAAATATTTTGCCTTCAAATTCATACGGTGATCGTAGCATGCATGGACTCGACTCATATGACTGGGATTTCCATGAAAAAGATTGTGGGCACAAAATGGGTGATCACTGTACATTTCTCTTCTGTTTCCCATTAATATTTCTATATTATTTCCTCAATTTAGTATTATGGACAGGGAAAGACCTAATGTAAGATCTGCAAAAAAATATTTTGCCTTCAAATTCATACCGTGATCGTAGCATGCATGGACTCGACTCATATGACTGGGATTTCCATGAAAAAGATTGTGGGCACAAAATGGGTGATCACTGTACATTTCTCTTCTGTTTCCCATTAATATTTCTATTTTATTTCCTCAATTTAGTATTATGGACAGGGAAAGACCTCATCTAAGATCTGCAAAAAATATTTTGCCTTGAAATTCATACCGTGATCGTAGCATGCATGGACTCGACTCATATGACTGGGATTTCCATGAAAAAGATTGTCGGCACAAAATGGGTGATCTCTGTACATTTCTCTTCTGTTTCCCATTACTATTTCTATTTTACTTCATCAATTTAGCATTATGGACAGGGAAAGACCTAATCTAAGATCTGCAAAAAAATATTTTGCCTTCAAAATCATACCGTGAACGTAGCATGCATGGACTCAACACATATGACTGGGATTTCCATGAAAAAATTGTGGGCACAAAATGGGTGATCACTGTACATTTCTCTTCTGTTTCACATTACTATTTCTATTTTACTTCCTCAATTTAGCATTATGGACAGGGAAAGACCTAATCTAAGATCTGCAAAAAAATATTTTGCCTTCAAATTCATACCGTCATCGTAGCATGCATGGACTCGACTCATATGACTGGGATTTCCATGAAAAAGATTGTGGGCAAAAAATGGATGATCAGTGTACATTTCTCTTCTACTCCTATTTATATTTATATTTTACTTCCTTAATTTCGCATTTTGGACAGGGAAAGACCTAATCTAAGATCTGCAAAAAAATATTTTGCCTTCAAATTCATACCGTGAACGTAGCATGCATGGACTCGACTCATATGACTGGGATTTCCATGAAAAAGATTGTGGGCACAAAATGCGTGATCACTGTACATTTCTCTTGTTTTCCATTACTATTTCTATTTTACTTCCTCAATTTAGAATTATGGACAGGGAAAGACCTAATCTAAGATCTGCAAAAAAATATTTTGCCTTCAAAATCATACCGTGAACGTAGCATGCATGGACTCGACTCATATGACTGGGATTTCCATGAAAAAATTGTGGGCACAAAATGGGTAATCACTGTACATTTCTCTTCTGTATCCCATTACTATTTCTATTTTACTTCCTTAATTTAGCATTTTGGACAGGGAAAGACCTAATCTAAGATCTGCAAAAAAATATTTTGCCTTCAAATTCATACCGTGAACGTAGCATGCATGGGAATGACTGGGAATTCCATGAAAAAGATTGTGGGCACAAAATGCGTGATCACTGTACATTTCTCTTCTGTTACCCATTAGTATTTCTATTTTACTTCCTCAATTTAGCAAAAAAAATATTTTGCCTTCAAATTCATACCGTGATCGTAGCATGCATGGACTCGACTCATATGACTGGGATTTCCATGAAAAAGATTGTGGGCACAAAATGCGTGGTTACTGTACATTTCTCTTCTGTTACCCATTAATCTTTCTATTTTACTTCCTCAATTTAGCATTATGGACTGGGAAAGACCTAATCTAAGACCTGCAAAAAAATATTTTGCCTTCAAAATCATACCGTGAACGTAGCATGCATGGACTCGACTCATATGACTGGGATTTCCATGAAAAAATTGTGGGCACAAAATGGGAGATCACTGTAAATTTCTCTTCTGTTTCCCATTACTATTTCTATTTTACTTCCTCAATTTAGCATTATGGACAGGGAAAGACCTAATCTAAGATCTGCAAAAAAATATTTTCCCTTCAAAATCATACCGTGAACGTAGCATGCATGGACTCAACACATATGACTGGGATTTCCATGAAAAAATTGTGGGCACAAAATGGGTGATCACTGTACATTTCTCTTCTGTTTCACATTACTATTTCTATTTTACTTCCTCAATTTAGCATTATGGACAGGGAAAGACCTAATCTAAGATCTGCAAAAAAATATTTTGCCTTCAAATTCATACCGTCATCGTAGCATGCATGGACTCGACTCATATGACTGGGATTTCCATGAAAAAGATTGTGGGCAAAAAATGGATGATCAGTGTACATTTCTCTTCTACTCCTATTTATATTTATATTTTACTTCCTTAATTTCGCATTTTGGACAGGGAAAGACCTAATCTAAGATCTGCAAAAAAATATTTTGCCTTCAAATTCATACCGTGAACGTAGCATGCATGGACTCGACTCATATGACTGGGATTTCCATGAAAAAGATTGTGGGCACAAAATGCGTGATCACTGTACATTTCTCTTCTGTTTTCCATTACTATTTCTATTTTACTTCCTCAATTTAGAATTATGGACAGGGAAAGACCTAATCTAAGATCTGCAAAAAAATATTTTGCCTTCAAAATCATACCGTGAACGTAGCATGCATGGACTCGACTCATATGACTGGGATTTCCATGAAAAAATTGTGGGCACAAAATGGGTAATCACTGTACATTTCTCTTCTGTATCCCATTACTATTTCTATTTTACTTCCTTAATTTAGCATTTTGGACAGGGAAAGACCTAATCTAAGATCTGCAAAAAAATATTTTGCCTTCAAATTCATACCGTGAACGTAGCATGCATGGGAATGACTGGGAATTCCATGAAAAAGATTGTGGGCACAAAATGCGTGATCACTGTACATTTCTCTTCTGTTACCCATTAGTATTTCTATTTTACTTCCTCAATTTAGCAAAAAAAATATTTTGCCTTCAAATTCATACCGTGATCGTAGCATGCATGGACTCGACTCATATGACTGGGATTTCCATGAAAAAGATTGTGGGCACAAAATGCGTGGTTACTGTACATTTCTCTTCTGTTACCCATTAATCTTTCTATTTTACTTCCTCAATTTAGCATTATGGACTGGGAAAGACCTAATCTAAGACCTGCAAAAAAATATTTTGCCTTCAAAATCATACCGTGAACGTAGCATGCATGGACTCGACTCATATGACTGGGATTTCCATGAAAAAATTGTGGGCACAAAATGGGAGATCACTGTAAATTTCTCTTCTGTTTCCCATTACTATTTCTATTTTACTTCCTCAATTTAGCATTATGGACAGGGAAAGACCTAATCTAAGATCTGCAAAAAAATATTTTCCCTTCAAAATCATACCGTGAACGTAGCATGCATGGACTCGACTCATATGACTGGGATTTCCATGCAAAAATTGTGGGCACAAAATGGGTGATCAATGTACATTTCTCTTCTGTTTCACATTAATATTTCTATTTTACTTCCTCAATTTAGCATTATGGACAGGGAAAGACCTAATCTAAGATCTGCAAAAAAATATTTTGCCTTCAAATTCATACCGTGATTGTAGCATGCATTGACTCGACTCATATGACTGGGATTTCCATGAAAAAGATTGTGGGCAAAAAATGGATGATCAGTGTACATTTCTCTTCTACTCCTATTTATATTTATATTTTACTTCCTTAATTTCGCATTTTGGACAGGGAAAGACCTAATCTAAGATCTGCAAAAAAATATTTTGCCTTCAAATTCATACCGTGAACGTAGCATGCATGGACTCGACTCATATGACTGGGATTTCCATGAAAAAATTGTGGGCACAAAATGGGAGATCACTGTAAATTTCTCTTCTGTTTCCCATTACTATTTCTATTTTACTTCCTCAATTTAGCATTATGGACAGGGAAAGACCTAATCTAAGATCTGCAAAAAAATATTTTCCCTTCAAAATCATACCGTGAACGTAGCATGCATGGACTCGACTCATATGACTGGGATTTCCATGAAAAAATTGTGGGCACAAAATGGGTGATCACTGTAAATTTCTCTTCTGTTTCCCATTACTATTTCTATTTTACTTCCTCAATTTAGTATTATGAATAGGGAAAGACCTAATCTAAGATCTGCAAAAAAATATTTTAGCTTCAAATTCATACCGTGAACGTAGCATGCATGGACTCGACTCATATGTCTGGGATTTCCATGAAAAAGATTGTGGGCACAAAATGGGTGATCACTGTACAATTCTCTTCTGTTTCCAATTACTATTTCTATTTTACTTCCTCAATTTAGCATTATGGACAGAGAAAGACCTAATCTGAGATCTGCAAAAAAATATTTTGCCTTCAAATTCATACCGTGATCGTAGCATGCATGGACTCGACTCATATGACTGGGATTTCCATGAAAAATATTGTGGGCAGAAATTGGTGATCACTGTATATTTCTCTTCTGTTTTCCATTACTCTTTCTATTTTACTTCCTCAATTTAGCATTAAGGACAGGGAAAGTCCTAATCTAAGATCTGCAAAAAAATTTTTGCCTTCAAATTCATACCGTGATCATAGCATGCATGGACTCGACTCATATGACTGGGATTTCCATGAAAAAATTGTGGGCACAAAATGGGTGATCACTGTACATTTCTCTTCTGTTTCCCATTACAATTTCTATTTTACTTCCTCAATTTAGCATTATGGACAGAGAAAGACGTAATCTAAGCTCTGCAAAAAAATATTTTGCCTTCAAATTAATACCGTGATCGTAGCATGCATGGACTCGACTCATATGACTGGGATTTCCATGCAAAAATTGTGGGCACAAAATTGGTGATCAGTCTATATTTCTCTTCTGTTTCACATTAATATTTCTATTTTACTTCCTCAATTTAGCATTATGGAGAGGGAAAGACCTAATCTAAGATCTGCGAAAAAATATTTTGCCTTCAAATTCATACCGTGATTGTAGCATGCATGGACTCGACTCATATGACTGGGATTTCCATGAAAAAATTGTGGGCAGAAATTGGTGATCACTGTACATTTCTCTTCTGTTTCCCATTACTATTTTACTTCCTCAATTTAGCATTATGGAGAGGGAAAGACCTAATCTAAGATCTGCAAAAAAATATTTTGCCTTCAAATACATACCGTGATCGTAGCATGCATGGACTCGACTCATATGACTGGGATTTCCATGAAAAAGATTGTGGGCACAAAATGGGTGATCACTGTACATTTCTCTTCTGTTTCCCATTACTATTTCTATTTTACATCCTCAATTTAGCATTATGGACAGGGAAAGACCTAATCTAAGATCTGCAAAAAAATATTTTGCCTTCAAAATCATACCGTGAACGTAGCATGCATGGACTCGACTCATATGACTGGGATTTCCATGAAAAAGATTGTGGGCACAAAATGGGTGATCACTGTACATTTCTCTTCTGTTTCCCAATACTATTTCTATTTTACTTACTCAATTTAGCATTATGGAGAGGGAAAGACCTAATCTAAGATCTGCAAAAAAATATTTTGCCTTGAAATTCATACCGTGATTGTAGCATGCATGGACTCGACTCATATGACTGGGATTTCCATGAAAAATAATGTGGGCAGAAATTGGTGATCACTGTACATTTCTCTTCTGTTTCCAATTACTATTTTACTTCCTCAATTTAGCATTATGGAGAGGGAAAGACGTAATCTAAGACCTGCAAAAAAATATTTTGCCTTCAAATTCATACCGTGATCGTAGCATGCATGGACTCGACTCATATGACTGGGATTTCCATCAAAAAGATTGTGGGCACAAAATGGGTGACCACTGTACATTTCTCTTCTGTTTCCCATTATTATTTCTATTTTACTTACTCAATTTAGAATTATGAACAGGGAAAGACCTAATCTAAGATCTGCAAAAAAATATTTTGCCTTCAAATACATACCGTGATTGTAGCATGCATGGACTCGACTCATATGACTGGGATTTCCATGAAAAAATTGCGGGCACAAAATGGGTGATCACTGTACATTTCTCTTCTGTTTCCCATTACTATTTCTATTTTACTTCCTCAATTTAGCATTATGAACAGGGAAAGACCTAATCTGAGATCTGCAAAAAATATTTTGCCTTCAAATACATACCGTGATCGTAGCATGCATGGACTCGACTCATATGACTGGGATTTCCATGAAAAAATTGTGGGCAGAAATTGGTGATCACTGTACATTTTTCTTCTGTTTCCCATTACTATTTCTATTTTACTTCCTCAATTTAGCATTATGGACAGGGAAAGACCTAATCTAAGATCTGCTAAAAAATATTTTGCCTTCAAAATCATACCGTGAACGTAGCATGCATGGACTCGACTCATATGACTGGGATTTCCATGAAAAAATTGTGGCCACAAAATGGGTGATCACTGTACATTTCTCTTCTGTTTCCCATTACTATTTCTATTTTACTTCCTCAATTTAGCATTATGGACAGGGAAAGTCCTAATCTAAGATCTGCAAAAAAATATTTTGTCTTCAAATACATACCGTGATCGTAGCATGCATGGACTCGACTCATATGACTGGGATTTCCATGAAAAGGATTGTGGGCACAAAATGGGTGATCACTGTACATTTCTCTTCTGTTTCCCATTACTATTTCTATTTTACTTCCTTAATTTAGCATTATGGAGAGGGAAAGACCTAATCTAAGATCTGCAAAAAAATATTTTGCCTTCAAATTCATACCGTGATCGTAGCATGCATGGACTCGACTCATATGACTGGGATTTCCATGAAAAAGATTGTGGGCACAAAATGGGTGATCACTGTACATTTCTCTTCTGTTTCCCATTACTATTTCTATTTTACTTCCTGAATTTAGCATTATGGAAAGGAAAGACCTAATCTAAGATTTGCAAAAAAAATATTTTGCCTTCAAATTCATACCGTGATTGTAGCATGCATGGACTCGACTCATATGACTGGGATTTCCATGAAAAAGATTGTGGGCACAAAATGGGTGATCACTGTACATTTCTCTTCTGTTTCCCATTACTATTTCTATTTTACTTCCTTAATTTAGCATTATGGACAGGGAAAGACATAATCTAAGCTCTGCAAAAAAATATTATGCCTTCAAATTATTACCGTGATCGTAGCATGTATGTACTCGACTCATATGACTGGGATTTCCGTGAAAAATATTGTGGGCACAAAATGGGTGATCACTGTACATTCCTCTTCTGTTTCCTATTTAAATTTTACTTCCTTAATTAAGCATTATGGACAGGGAAAGACCTAATCTAATATCTGCACAAAAATATTTTGCCTTCAATTTCATACCGTGATCGTAGCATGCATGGACTCGACTCATATGACTGGGATTTCCATGAAAAAGATTGTGGGCAGAAAATGGGTGATCACTGTATATTTCTCTTCTGTTTCCTATTTATATTTATATTTTACTTCCTCAATTTAGCATTATGGACAGGGAAAGACATAATCTAAGCCGTGCAAAAAATATTTTGCCTTCAAAATCATTTCGTGATCATAGCATGCATGGACTTGACTCATATGACTGGGATTTCCATGAAAAAGATTGTCGGCAGAAAATGGGTGATCACTGTACATTTCTCTTCTGTTTCCTATTTATATTTATATTTTACTTCCTCAATTTAGCATTATGGACAGGGAAAGACCTAATCTAAGCTCCGGAAAAAAATATTTTGCCTTCAAATTCATACCGTGATCGTAGCATGCATGGATTCGACTCATAAGACTGGGATTTCCATGAAAAAGATTGTCGGCAGAAAATGGGTGATCACTGTACATTTCTCTTCTGTTTCCTATTTATATTTATATTTTACTTCCTCAATTTAGCATTATGGAAAGGGAAAGACCTAATCTAAGCTCTGCAAAAAAATATTTTCCCTTCAAATTCATACCGTGATCGTAGCATGCATGGACTCGACTCATATGACTGGGATTTCCATGAAAAAGATTGTGGGCAGAAAATGGTTGATCACTGTACATTTCTCTTCTGTTTACTATTTATATTTATATTTTACCACCTCAATTTAGCATTATGGGCAGGGAAAGGCCTAATCTAAGCTCTGCAAAAAAATATTTTGCCTTCAAATTCATACCGTGATCGTAGCATGCATGGACTTGACTCATATGACTCGGATTTACATGAAAAAGATTGTGGGGCGAAAATTGGTGATCACTGTACAATTCTCTTCTGTTTCCTATTTATATTTATTTTTGACTTCCTCAATTTAGCATTATGGACAGGGAAAGACCTAATCTAATCTCTGCAAAAAAATATTTTGACTTCAAATTCATACCGTGATCGTAGCATGCATGGACTCGACTCATATGACTTGGATTTCCATGAAAAATATTGTAGGCACAAAATGGGTGATCACTGTACATTTCTCTTCTGTTTCCCATTACTATTTCTATTTTACTTCCTGAAGTTTGCATTATGGACAGGGAAAGACCTAATCTAAGATCTGCAAAAAATATTTTGTCTTCAAATTCATACCGTGATCGTAGCATGCATGGACTCGACTCATATGACTGGTATTTCCATGAAAAAGATTGTGGGCACAAAATGAGTGATCATTGTACATTTCTCTTCTGGTTCCCATTACTATTTCTATTTTACTTCCTCAATTTAGCATTATGGACAGGGAAAGACCTAATCTAAGATCTGCAAAAAAATATTTTGCCTTCAAACTCATACCGTGATCGTAGCATGCATGGACTCGACTCATATGACTGGGATTTCCATGAAAAAGATTGTGGGCACAAATGGGTGATCACTGTACATTTCCTTCTGTTTCCCATTACTATTTCTATTTTACTTCCTCAATTTAGCATTATGGACAGGGAAAGACCTAATCTAAGATCTGCAAAAAAATATTTTGCCATCAAATTCATACCATGATCGTAGCATGCATGGACTCGACTCATATGACTGGGATTTCAGTGAAAGAGATTCTGGGCACAAAATGGGTGATCACTGTACATTTCTCTTCTGTTTCCTATTTATATTTTTATTTTACTTCCTTAATTTAGCATTATAGACAGGGAAAGAACTAATCTAAGATCTGAACAAAAATATTTTGCCTTCAAATTCATACCGTGATCGTAGCATACATGGACTCGACTCATATGACTGGGATTTCCATGAAAAAGATCGTGGGCCGAAAATGGGTGATCACTGTACATTTCTCTTCTGTTTCCTATTTATATTTCTATTTTACCTCCTCAATTTAGCATTATTGAAAGGGAAAGACCTAATCTAAGATCTGCACAAAAATATTTTGCCTTCAAATTCATACCGTGATCGTAGCATGCATGGACCCGACTCATATGATTGGGATTTACATGAAAAACATTGTGGGCGGAAAATAGTTGATCACTGTACATTTCTCTTCTGTTTCCTATTTATATTTATATTTTACCTCCTCAATTTAGCATTATGGACAGGGAAAGACCTAATCTAAGATCTGCAAAAAAATATTTTGCCTTCAAATTCATACCGTGATAGTAGCATGCATGGACTCGACTCATATGACTGGGATTTGCATAAAAAAGATTTTCGGCACAAAATGGGTGATCACTGTACATTTCTCTTCTGTTTCCTATTTATATTTATATTTTACCTCCTCAATTTAGCATTATGGACAGGGAAAGACCTAATCTAAGATCTGCACAAAAATATTTTGCCTTCAAATTCATACCGTGATCGTAGCATGCATGGACTCGACTCATATGACTGGGACTTCCATGAAAAAGATTGTGGGCAGAAAATAGGTGATCACTGTACATTTCTCTTCTGTTTCCTATTTATATTTATATTTTACTTCCTCAATTTAGCATTATTGACAGGGAAAGACCTAATCTAAGATCTGCAAAAAAATATTTTGCCTTCAAATTCATACCGTGATCGTAGCATGCATGGACTCGACTCATATGACTGGGATTTCCATGAAAAAGATTGTGGGCAGAAAATGGGTGATCACTGTACATTTCTCTTCTGTTTCCTATTTATATTTCTATTTTACTTCCTCAATTTAGCATTATTGACAGGGAAAGACCCAATCTAAGATCAGCAAAAAAATATTTTGCCTTCAAATTCATACCGTGATCGTAGCATGCATGGACTCGACTCATATGACTGGGATTTCCATGAAAAAGATTGTGGGCACAAAATGGGTGATCACTGTACATTTCTCTTCTGTTTCCTATTTATATTTCTATTTTACCTCCTCAAGTTAGCATTATGGACAGGGAAAGACCTAATCTAAGATCTGCAAAAAAATATTTTGCCTTCAAATTCATACCGTGATAGTAGCATGCATGGACTCGACTCATATGACTGGGATTTCCATGAAAAAGATTGTGGGCACAAATGGGTGATCACTGTACATTTCCTTCTGTTTCCCATTACTATTTCTATTTTACTTCCTCAATTTAGCATTATGGACAGGGAAAGACCTAATCTAAGATCTGCAAAAAAATATTTTGCCATCAAATTCATACCATGATCGTAGCATGCATGGACTCGACTCATATGACTGGGATTTCAGTGAAAGAGATTCTGGGCACAAAATGGGTGATCACTGTACATTTCTCTTCTGTTTCCTATTTATATTTTTATTTTACTTCCTTAATTTAGCATTATAGACAGGGAAAGAACTAATCTAAGATCTGAACAAAAATATTTTGCCTTCAAATTCATACCGTGATCGTAGCATACATGGACTCGACTCATATGACTGGGATTTCCATGAAAAAGATCGTGGGCCGAAAATGGGTGATCACTGTACATTTCTCTTCTGTTTCCTATTTATATTTCTATTTTACCTCCTCAATTTAGCATTATTGAAAGGGAAAGACCTAATCTAAGATCTGCACAAAAATATTTTGCCTTCAAATTCATACCGTGATCGTAGCATGCATGGACCCGACTCATATGATTGGGATTTACATGAAAAACATTGTGGGCGGAAAATAGTTGATCACTGTACATTTCTCTTCTGTTTCCTATTTATATTTATATTTTACCTCCTCAATTTAGCATTATGGACAGGGAAAGACCTAATCTAAGATCTGCAAAAAAATATTTTGCCTTCAAATTCATACCGTGATAGTAGCATGCATGGACTCGACTCATATGACTGGGATTTGCATAAAAAAGATTTTCGGCACAAAATGGGTGATCACTGTACATTTCTCTTCTGTTTCCTATTTATATTTATATTTTACCTCCTCAATTTAGCATTATGGACAGGGAAAGACCTAATCTAAGATCTGCACAAAAATATTTTGCCTTCAAATTCATACCGTGATCGTAGCATGCATGGACTCGACTCATATGACTGGGACTTCCATGAAAAAGATTGTGGGCAGAAAATAGGTGATCACTGTACATTTCTCTTCTGTTTCCTATTTATATTTATATTTTACTTCCTCAATTTAGCATTATTGACAGGGAAAGACCTAATCTAAGATCTGCAAAAAAATATTTTGCCTTCAAATTCATACCGTGATCGTAGCATGCATGGACTCGACTCATATGACTGGGATTTCCATGAAAAAGATTGTGGGCAGAAAATGGGTGATCACTGTACATTTCTCTTCTGTTTCCTATTTATATTTCTATTTTACTTCCTCAATTTAGCATTATTGACAGGGAAAGACCCAATCTAAGATCAGCAAAAAAATATTTTGCCTTCAAATTCATACCGTGATCGTAGCATGCATGGACTCGACTCATATGACTGGGATTTCCATGAAAATGATTGTGGGCACAAAATGGGTGATCACTGTACATTTCTCTTCTGTTTCCTATTTATATTTCTATTTTACCTCCTCAAGTTAGCATTATGGACAGGGAAAGACCTAATCTAAGATCTGCAAAAAAATATTTTGCCTTCAAATTCATACCGTGATAGTAGCATGCATGGACTCGACTCATATGACTGGGATTTGCATGAAAAAGATTTTCGGCGCAAAATGGGTGATCACTGTACATTTCTCTTCTGTTTCCTATTTATATTTCTATTTTACTTCCTCAATTTAGCATTATGGACAGGGAAAGACCTAATGTAAGATCTGCACAAAAATATTTTGCCTTCAAATTCATACCGTGATCGTAGCATGCATGGACTCGACTCATATGACTGGGACTTCCATGAAAAAGATTGTGGGCAGACAATAGGTGATCACTGTACGTTTCTCTTCTGTTTCCTATTTATATTTATATTTTATTTCCTCAATTTAGCATTATTGACAGGGAAAGACCTAATCTTAGATCTGCACAAAAATATTTTGCCTTCAAATTCATACCGTGATCGTAGCATGCATGGACTCGACTCATATGACTGGGATTTCCATGAAAAAGATTGTCGGCAGAAAATGGGTGATCACTGTATATTTCTCTTATGTTTCCTATTTATATTTCTATTTTACCTCCTCAATTTAGCATTATGGACAGGGAAAGACCTAATCTAAGACCTGCACAAAAATATTTTGCCTTCAAATTCATAACGTGATCGTAGCATGCATGGACTCGACTCATATGACTGGGATTTACATGAAAAAGATTGTGGGCCGAAAATAGTTGATCACTGTATATTTCTCTTCTGTTTCCTATTTATATTTCTATTTTACCTCCTCAATTTAGCATTATGGACAGGGAAAGACCTAATCTAAGATCTGCACAAAAATATTTTGCCTTCAAATTCATACCGTGATAGTAGCATGCATGGACTCGACTCATATGACTGGGATTTGCATAAAAAAGATTGTCGGCACAAAATGGATGATCACTGTACATTTCTCTTCTGTTTCCTATTTATATTTCTATTTTACCTCCTCAATTTAGCATTATGGACAGGGAAAGACCTAATCTAAGATCTGCACAAAAATATTTTGCCTTCAAATTCATACCGTGATCGTAGCATGCATGGACTCGACTCATATGACTGGGATTTCCATGAAAAAGATTGTGGGCAGAAAATGGGTGATCACTGTACATTTCTCTTCTGTTTCCTATTTATATTTCTATTTTACCTCCTCAATTTAGCATTATGGACAGGGAAAGACCTAATCTAAGATCTGCACAAAAATATTTTGCCTTCAAATTCATACTGTGATCGTAGCATGCATGGACTCGACTCATATGACTGGGATTTCCATGAAAAAGATTGTGGGCAGAAAATGGGTGATCACTGTACATTTCTCTTCTATTTCCTATTTATATTTATATTTTACTTCCTCAATTTAGCATTATTGACAGGGAAAGACCTAATCTAAGATCTGCAAAAAAATATTTTGCCTTCAAATTCATACCGTGATCCTAGCATGCATGGACTCAACTCATATGACTGGGATTTCCATGAAAAAGATTGTGGGCCTAAAATGGGTGATCACTGTACATTTCTCTTCTGTTTCCTATTTATATTTATATTTTACCTTCTCAAAATAGCATTATGGACAGGGAAAGACCTAATCTAAAATCTGCACAAAAATATTTTGCCTTCAAATTCATACCGTGATCGTAGCATGCATGGACTCCACTCATATGACTAGGATTTCCATGAAAAAGATTGTGGGCCTAAAATGGCTGATCATTGTACATTTCTCTTCTGTTTCCTATTTATATTTCTAATTTACCTTCACAAAATAGCATTATGGAAAGTGAAAGACCTAATCTAAAATCTGCCCAAAAATATTTTGCCTTCAAATTCATACCGTGATCGTAGCATGCATGGACTCGACTCATATGACTGGGATTACCATGAAAAAGATTGTGGGCCGAAAATGGGTGATCACTGTACATTTCTCTTCTGTTTCTTATTTATATTTCTATTTTATCTCCTCAATTTAGCATTATGGACAGGGAAAGATCTAATATAAAATCTGCACAAAAATATTTTGCCTTCAAATTCATACCGTGATCGTAGCATGCATGGACTCGACTCATATGACTGGGATTTCCATGAAAAAGATTGTGGGCAGAAAATGGGTGATCACTGTACATTTCTCTTCTGTTTCCTATTTATATTTCTATTTTACCTCCTCAATTTAGCATTATGGACAGGGAAAGACCTAATCTAAGATCTGCACAAAAATATTTTGCCTTCAAATTCATACCGTGATCGTAGCATGCATGGACTCGACTCATATGATTGGTATTTACATGAAAAAGATTGTGTGCCGAAAATAGTTGATCACTGTACATTTCTCTTCTGTTTCCTATTTATATTTCTATTTTACCTCCTCAATTTAGCATTATGGACAGGGAAAGACCTAATCTAAGATCTGCACAAAAATATTTTGCCTTCAAATTCATACTGTGATCGTAGCATGCATGGACTCGACTCATATGACTGGGATTTCCATGAAAAAGATTGTGGGCAGAAAATGGGTGATCACTGAACATTTCTCTTCTATTTCCTATTTATATTTCTATTTTACTTCCTCAATTTAGCATTATTGACAGGGAAAGACCTAATCTAAGATCTGCAAAAAAATATTTTGCCTTCAAATTCATACCGTGATCCTAGCATGCATGGACTCAACTCATATGACTGGGATTTCCATGAAAAAGATTGTGGGCCTAAAATGGGTGATCACTGTACATTTCTCTTCTGTTTCCTATTTATATTTATATTTTACCTTCTCAAAATAGCATTATGGACAGGGAAAGACCTAATCTAAAATCTGCACAAAAATATTTTGCCTTCAAATTCATACCGTGATCGTAGCATGCATGGACTCCACTCATATGACTAGGATTTCCATGAAAAAGATTGTGGGCCTAAAATGGGTGATCACTGTACATTTCTCTTCTGTTTCCTATTTATATTTCTAATTTACCTTCACAAAATAGCATTATGGAAAGTGAAAGACCTAATCTAAAATCTGCACAAAAATATTTTGCCTTCAAATTCATACCGTGATCGTAGCATGCATGGACTCGACTCATATGACTGGGATTACCATGAAAAAGATTGTGGGCCGAAAATGGGTGATCACTGTACATTTCTCTTCTGTTTCTTATTTATATTTCTATTTTATCTCCTCAATTTAGCATTATGGACAGGGAAAGATCTAATATAAAATCTGCACAAAAATATTTTGCCTTCAAATTCATACCGTGATCGTAGCATGCATGGACTCGACTCATATAACTGGGATTTCCATGAAAAAGATTGTGGGCCTAAAATGGGTGATGACTGTACATTTCTCTTCTGTTTCCTATTTATATTTATATTTTACCTTCTCAAAATTGCATTATGGACAGGGAAAGACCTAATCTAAGATCTGCACAAAAATATTTTGCCTTCAAATTCATACCGTGATCGTAGCATGCATGGACTCGACTCATATGACTAGGATTTCCATGAAAAAGATTGTGGGCCGAAAATGGGTGATCACTGTACATTTCTCTTCTGTTTCCTATTTATATTTCTATTTTATCTCCTCAATTTAGCATTATGGACACGGAAAGACCTAATCTAAAATCAGCACAAAAATATTTTGCCTTCAAATTCATACCGTGATCGTAGCATGCATGGACTCGACTCATATGACTGGGATTTCAATGAAAAAGATTGTGGGCCGAAAATGGGTGATCACTGTACATTTCTCTTCTTTTTCCTATTTATATTTCTATTTTACTTCTTCAATTTAGCATTATAGACAGGGAAAGACCTAATCTAAGCTCTGCACAAAAATATTTTGCCTTCAAATTCATACCGTGATCGTAGAATGCATGGACTCGACTCATATGACTGGGATTTCAATGAAAAAGATTGTGGGCCTAAAATGGGTGATCACTGTACATTTCTCTTCTGTTTCCTATTTATATTTCTAATTTACCTTCTCAAAATAGCATTATGGAAAGGGAAAGACCTAATCTAAAATCTGCAGAAAAATATTTTGCCTTCAAATTCATACCGTGATTGTAGCATGCATGGACTCGACTCATATGACTGGGATTTCCATGAAAAAGATTGTCGGCCGAAAACGGGTGATCACCGTACATTTCTCTTCTGTTTCCTATTTATATTTCTATTTTACCTCCTCAATTTAGCATTATGGACAGGGAAAGACCTAATCTAAAATCTGCACAAAATTATTTTGCCTTCAAATTCATACCGTGATCGTAGCATGCATGGACTCGACTCATATGACTGGGATTTCCATGAAAAAGAATGTGGGATGAAAATGGGTGATCACTGTACATTTCTCTTCTGTTTCCTATTTATATTTCTATTTTGCCTTCTCAAAATAGCATTATGGACAGGGAAAGACCTAATCTAAAATCTGCACAAAAATATTTTGCTTTCAAATTCATACCATGATCATAGCATGCATGGACTCGACTCATATGACTGGGATTTCCATGAAAAAGAATGTGGGATGAAAATGGGTGATCACTGTACATTTCTCTTCTGTTTCCTATTTATATTTCTATTTTACCTTCTCAAAATAGCATTATGGACAGGGAAAGACCTAATCTAAGCACTGCACAAAAATTATTTGCCTTCAAATTCATACCGTGATCGTAGCATGCATGGACTCGACTCATATGACTGGGATTTCCATGAAAAAGATTGTGGGCAGAAAATGGGTGATCACTGTACATTTCTCTTCTGTTTCCTATTTATATTTCTAATATACCTTCTCAAAATAGTATTATGGACAGGGAAAGACCTAATCTAAAATCTGCACAAAAATATTTTGCCTTCAAATTCATACCGTGATCGTAGCATGCATGGACTCGACTCATTTAACTGGGATTTCCATGAAAAAGATTGTGGGCCGAAAATGGGTGATCACTGTACATTTCTCTTCTGTTTCCTATTTATATTTATATTTTACCTCCTCAATTTAGCATTATGGACAGGGAAAGACCTAATCTAAAATCTGCACAAAAATATTTTGCCATCAAATTCATACCGTGATCGTAGCATGCATGGACTCAACTCATATGACTGGGATTTCCATGAAAAAGATTGTGGGCATAAAATGCGTGATCACTGTACATTTCTCTTCTGTTTCCTATTTATATTTCTATTTTACCTTCTCAAAATAGCATTATGGACAGGGAAAGACCTAATCTAAAATCTGCACGAAAATATTTTACCTTCAAATTCATACCGTGATCGTAGAATGCATGGACTCGACTCATATGACTAGGATTTCCATGAAAAAAAGATTGTGGGCCGAAAATGGGTGATCACTGTACATTTCTCTTCTGTTTCCTATCTATAATTCTATTTTACCTCCTCAATTTAGCATTATGGACAGGGAAAGACCTAATCTAAAATCTGCACAAAAATATTTTGCCTTCAAATTCATATCGTGATCGTAGCATGCATGGACTCGACTCATATGACTGGGATTTCCATGAAAAAGATTGTGGGCCGAAAATGGGTGATCACTGTACATTTCTCTTCTGTTTCCTATTTATATTAATATTTTACCTCCTCAATTTAGCATTATGGCCAGGCAAAGACCTAATCTAAGCTCTGCACAAAAATATTTTGCCTTCAAATTCATACCGTGATCGTAGCATGCATGGACTCGACTCATATGACTGGGATTTCCATGAAAAAGATTGTGGACCGAAAATGGGTGATCACTGTACATTTCTCTTCTGTTTCCTATTTATATTTATATTTTACCTCCTCAATTTAGTATTATGGCCAGGGAAAGACCTAATCTAAGCTCTGCACAAAAATATTTTGCCTTCAAATTCATACCGTTATCTTGGCATGCATGGACTCGACTCATATGACTGGGGTTTCCATGAAAAAGATTGTGGGCTGAAAATGGGTGATCACTGTACATTTCTCTTCTATTTCCTATTTATATTTCTATTTTACCTCCTCAATTTAGCATTATGGCCATGGAAAGACCTAATCTAAGCTCTGCACAAAAATATTTTGCCTTCAAATTCATACCGTGATCGTAGCATGCATGGACTCGACTCATATGACTGGGATTTCCATGAAAAAGATTGTGGGCTGAAAATGGGTGAACACTATACATTTCTCTTCTGTTTCCTATTTATATTTCTATTTTACTTCCTCAATTTAGCATTATGGACAGGGAAATACCTAATCAAGATCTGCACAAAAATATTTTGCCTTCAAATTCATATCGTGATTGTAGCTTGCATGGACTCGACTCATATGACTGGGATTTCCATGAAAAAGATTGTGGGCCGAAAATGGGTGATCACTGTACATTTCTCTTCTGTTTCCTATTTATATTTATTTTACCTCCACAATTTAGCATTATGGACAGGGAAAGACCTAATCTAAGTTCTGCACAAAAATATTTTGCCTTCAAATTCATACCGTGATCGTAGCATGCATGGACTCGACTCATATGACTGGGATTTCCATGAAAAAGATTGTGGGCTGAAAATGGGTGAACACTATACATTTCTCTTCTGTTTCCTATTTATATTTCTATTTTACTTCCTCAATTTAGCATTATGGACAGGGAAATACCTAATCAAGATCTGCACAAAAATATTTTGCCTTCAAATTCATACCGTGATTGTAGCTTGCATGGACTCGACTCATATGACTGGGATTTCCATGAAAAAGATTGTGGGTCGAAAATGGGTGATCACTGTACATTTCTCTTCTGTTTCCTATTTATATTCATATTTTACCTCCTCAATTTAGCATTATGGCCATGCAAAGACCTAATCTAAGCTCTGCACAAAAATATTTTGCCTTCAAATTCATACCGTGATCGTAGCATGCATGGACTCGACTCATATGACTGGGATTTCCATGAAAAAGATTGTGGGCTGAAAATGGGTGAACACTATACATTTCTCTTCTGTTTCCTATTTCTATTTCTATTTTACTTCCTCAATTTAGCATTATGGACAGGGAAATACCTAATCAAGATCTGCACAAAAATATTTTGCCTTCAAATTCATACCGTGAACGTAGCATACATGGACTTGACTCATATGACTGGGATTTCCATGAAAAAATTGTGGGCCGAAAATGGGTGATCACTGTACATTTCTCTTCTGTTTCCTATTTATAATTCTATTTTACCTCCTCAATTTAGCATTATGGACAGGGAAAGACCTAATCTAAAATCTGCACAAAAATATTTTGCCTTCAAATTCATACCGTGATCGTAGCATGCATGGACTCGACTCATATGACTGGGATTTCCATGAAAAAGATTGTGGGCTGAAAATGGGTGAACACTATACATTTCTCTTCTGTTTCCTATTTATATTTCTATTTTACTTCCTCAATTTAGTATTATGGACAGGGAAATACCTAATCAAGATCTGCACAAAAATATTTTGCCTTCAAATTCATACCGTGATCGTAGCATGCATGGACTCGACTCATATGACTGGGATTTCCATGAAAAAGATTGTGGGCCGAAAATGGGTGATCACTGTACATTTCTCTTCTGTTTCCTATTTATATTAATATTTTACCTCCTCAATTTAGCATTATGGCCAGGCAAAGACTTAATCTAAGCTCTGCACAAAAATATTTTGCCTTCAAATTCATACCGTGATCGTAGCATGCATGGAATCGACTCATATGACTGGGATTTAGATGAAAAAGATTGTGGACCGAAAATGGGTGATCACTGTACATTTCTCTTCTGTTTCCTATTTATATTTATATTTTACCTCCTCAATTTAGCATTGTGGCCAGGGAAAGACCTAATCTAAGCTCTGCACAAAAATATTTTGCCTTCAAATTCATACCGTTATGGTAGCATGCATGGACTCGACTCATATGACTGGGGTTTCCATGAAAAAGATTGTGGGCTGAAAATGGGTGATCACTGTACATTTCTCTTCTATTTCCTATTTATATTTCTATTTTACCTCCTCAATTTAGCATTATGGCCATGGAAAGACCTAATCTAAGCTCTGCACAAAAATATTTTGCCTTCAAATTGATACCGTGATCGTAGCATGCATGGACTCGACTCATATGACTGGGATTTCCATGAAAAAGATTGTGGGCTGAAAATGGGTGAACACTATACATTTCTCTTCTGTTTCCTATTTATATTTCTATTTTACTTCCTCAATTTAGCATTATGGACAGGGAAATACCTAATCAAGTTCTGCACAAAAATATTTTGCCTTCAAATTGATATCGTGATTGTAGCTTGCATGGACTCGACTCATATGACTGGGATTTCCATGAAAAAGATTGTGGGCCGAAAATGGGTGATCACTGTACATTTCTCTTCTGTTTCCTATTTATATTTATTTTACCTCCACAATTTAGCATTATGGACAGGGAAAGACCTAATCTAAGTTCTGCACAAAAATATTTTGCCTTCAAATTCATACCGTGATCGTAGCATGCATGGACTCGACTCATATGACTGGGATTTCCATGAAAAAGATTGTGGGCTGAAAATGGGTGAACACTATACATTTCTCTTCTGTTTCCTATTTATATTTCTATTTTACTTCCTCAATTTAGCATTATGGACAGGGAAATACCTAATCAAGATCTGCACAAAAATATTTTGCCTTCAAATTCATACCGTGACCGTAGCATGCATGGACTCGACTCATATGACTGGGATTTCCATGAAAAAGATTGTGGGCCGAAAATGGGTGATCACTGTACATTTCTCTTCTGTTTCCTATTTATATTCATATTTTACCTCCTCAATTTAGCATTATGGCCATGCAAAGACCTAATCTAAGCTCTGCACAAAAATATTTTGCCTTCAAATTCATACCGTGATCGTAGCATGCATGGACTCGACTCATATGACTGGGATTTCCATGAAAAAGATTGTGGGCTGAAAATGGGTGAACACTATACATTTCTCTTCTGTTTCCTATTTATATTTCTATTTTACTTCCTCAATTTAGCATTATGGACAGGGAAATCCCTAATCAAGATCTGCACAAAAATATTTTGCCTTCAAATTCATACCGTGAACGTAGCATACATGGACTTGACTCATATGACTGGGATTTCCATGAAAAAATTGTGGGCCGAAAATGGGTGATCACTGTACATTTCTCTTCTGTTTCCTATTTATAATTCTATTTTACCTCCTCAATTTAGCATTATGGCCAGGCAAAGACCTAATCTAAGCTCTGCACAAAAATATTTTGCCTTCAAATTCATACCGTGATCGTAGCATGCATGGACTCGACTCATATGACTGGGATTTCCATGAAAAAGATTGTGGACCGAAAATGGGTGATCACTGTACATTTCTCTTCTGTTTCCTATTTATATTTATATTTTACCTCCTCAATTTAGCATTGTGGCCAGGGAAAGACCTAATCTACGATCTGCACAAAAATATTTTGCCCTCAATTTCATCCCGTGATCGTAGCATGCATGGACTCGACTCATATGACTGGGATTTCCATGAAAAAGATTGTGGGCCGAAAATGGGTGATCACTGTACATTTCTCTTCTATTTCCTATTTCTATTTCTATTTTATCTCCTCAATTTAGTATTATGGCCAGGGAAAGACCTAATCTAAGCTCTGCACAAAAATATTTTGCCTTCAAATTCATACCGTGATCGTAGCATGCATGGACTCGACTCATATGACTGGGATTTCCATGAAAAAGATTGTGGGCTGAAAATGGGTGATCACTATACATTTCTCTTCTGTTTCCTATTTATATTTCTATTTTACCTCTCCAATTTAGCTTTATGGACAGGGAAATACCTAATCTAAGATCTGCACAAAAATATTTTGCCTTCAAATTCATACCGTGATCGTAGCATGCATGGACTCGACTCATATGACTGGGATTTCCATGAAAAAGATTGTGGGCCGAAAATGGGTGATCACTGTACATTTCTCTTCTGTTTCCTATTTATATTTATATTTTACCTCCTGAATTTAGCAGTAATGACAGGGAAAGACCTAATCTAAGATCTGAACAAAAATATTTTGCCTTCAAATTCATACCGTGACCGTAGCATGCATGGACTCGACTCATATGACTGGGATTTCCATGAAAAAGATTGTGGGCCGACAATGGGCGATCACTGTACATTTCTCTTCTGTTTCCTGTTTATATTTCTATTTTACCTCCTCAATTTAGCATTATGGACAGGGAAAGACCTAATCTAAGCTCTGCACAAAAATATTTTGCCTTCAAATTCATACCGTGATCGTAGCATGCATGGACTCGACTCATATGACTGGGATTTCCATGAAAAAGATTGTGGGCCGAAAATGGGTGATCACTATACATTTCTCTTCTGTTTCCTATTTATATTTCTATTTTACCTCCTCAATTTAGCATTATGGACAGGGAAAGACCTAATCTAAGATCTGCACAAAAATATTTTGCCTTCAAATTCATACCGTGATCGTAGCATACATGGACTCAACTCATATGACTGGGATTTCCATGAAAAAGATTGTGGGCCCAAAATGGGTGATCACTGTACATTTCTCTGCTGTTTCCTATTTATATTTCTATTTTGCCTCCTCAATTTAGCATAATGGACAGGGAAAGACCTAATCTAAGATCTGCACAAAAATATTTTGCCTTCAAATTCATACCGTGATCGTAGCATGCATGGACTCGACTCATATGACTGGGATTTCCATGAAAAAGATTGTGGGCCGAAAAAGAGTGATCACTGTACATTTCTCTTCTGTTTCCTATTTATATTTCTATTTTACCTCCTCAATTTAGCATTATGGCCAGGGAAAGACATAATCTAAGCTCTGCACCAAAATATTTTGCCTTCAAATTCATACCGTGATCGTAGCATGCATGGAATCGACTCATATGACTGGGATTTCCATGAAAAAGATGGTGGGCTAAAAATGGGTGATCACTGTACATTTCTCTTCTGTTTCCTATTTATATTTATATTTTACCTCCTCAATTTAGCATTATGGCCAGGGAAAGATCTAATCTAAGCTCTGCACCAAAATAATTTGCCTTCAAATTCATACCGTGATCGTAGCATGCATGGACTCGACTCATATGACTGGGATTTCCATGAAAAAGATTATGGGCCGAAAATGTGTGATCACTATACATTTCTCTTCTGTTTGCTATTTATATTTATATTTTACTTCCTCAATTTAGCATTATGGACAGGGAAATACCTAATCAAGATCTGCACAAAAATATTTTGCCTTCAAATTCATACCGTGATCGTAGCATGCATGGACTCGACTCATATGATTGGGATTTCCATGAAAAAGATTGTGGGCCGAAAATGGGTGATCACTGTACATTTCTCTTCTGTTTCCTATTTATATTCATATTTTACCTCCTCAATTTAGCATTATGGACAGGGAAAGACCTAATCTAAGCTCTGCACAAAAATATTTTGCCTACAAATTCATACTGTGATTGTAGCATGCATGGACTCGACTCATATGACTGGGATTTCCATGAAAAAGATTGTGGGCCGAAAATGGGTGATCACTGTACATTTCTCTTCTGTTTCCTATTCATATTTATATTTTACCTCCTCAATTTAGCATTATGGACAGGGAAAGACCTAATCTAAGATCTGCACAAAAATATTTTTCCTTCAAATTCATACCGTGATCGTAGCATGCATGGACTCGACTCATAGGACTGGGATTTCCATGAAAAAAAATTGTGGGCCAAAAATGGGTGATCACTGTACATTTCTCTTCTGTTTCCTATTTATATTTCTCTTTTACCTCCTCAATTTTGCATTATGGACAGGGAAAGACCTAATCTAAGATCTGCACAAAAATATTTTGCCTTCAAATTGATATCGTGATTGTAGCTTGCATGGACTCGACTCATATGACTGGGATTTCCATGAAAAAGATTGTGGGCCGAAAATGGGTGATCACTGTACATTTCTCTTCTGTTTCCTATTTATATTTATTTTACCTCCACAATTTAGCATTATGGACAGGGAAAGACCTAATCTAAGTTCTGCACAAAAATATTTTGCCTTCAAATTCATACCGTGATCGTAGCATGCATGGACTCGACTCATATGACTGGGATTTCCATGAAAAAGATTGTGGGCTGAAAATGGGTGAACACTATACATTTCTCTTCTGTTTCCTATTTATATTTCTATTTTACTTCCTCAATTTAGCATTATGGACAGGGAAATACCTAATCAAGATCTGCACAAAAATATTTTGCCTTCAAATTCATACCGTGACCGTAGCATGCATGGACTCGACTCATATGACTGGGATTTCCATGAAAAAGATTGTGGGCCGAAAATGGGTGATCACTGTACATTTCTCTTCTGTTTCCTATTTATATTCATATTTTACCTCCTCAATTTAGCATTATGGCCATGCAAAGACCTAATCTAAGCTCTGCACAAAAATATTTTGCCTTCAAATTCATACCGTGATCGTAGCATGCATGGACTCGACTCATATGACTGGGATTTCCATGAAAAAGATTGTGGGCTGAAAATGGGTGAACACTATACATTTCTCTTCTGTTTCCTATTTATATTTCTATTTTACTTCCTCAATTTAGCATTATGGACAGGGAAATCCCTAATCAAGATCTGCACAAAAATATTTTGCCTTCAAATTCATACCGTGAACGTAGCATACATGGACTTGACTCATATGACTGGGATTTCCATGAAAAAATTGTGGGCCGAAAATGGGTGATCACTGTACATTTCTCTTCTGTTTCCTATTTATAATTCTATTTTACCTCCTCAATTTAGCATTATGGCCAGGCAAAGACCTAATCTAAGCTCTGCACAAAAATATTTTGCCTTCAAATTCATACCGTGATCGTAGCATGCATGGACTCGACTCATATGACTGGGATTTCCATGAAAAAGATTGTGGACCGAAAATGGGTGATCACTGTACATTTCTCTTCTGTTTCCTATTTATATTTATATTTTACCTCCTCAATTTAGCATTGTGGCCAGGGAAAGACCTAATCTACGATCTGCACAAAAATATTTTGCCCTCAATTTCATCCCGTGATCGTAGCATGCATGGACTCGACTCATATGACTGGGATTTCCATGAAAAAGATTGTGGGCCGAAAATGGGTGATCACTGTACATTTCTCTTCTATTTCCTATTTCTATTTCTATTTTATCTCCTCAATTTAGTATTATGGCCAGGGAAAGACCTAATCTAAGCTCTGCACAAAAATATTTTGCCTTCAAATTCATACCGTGATCGTAGCATGCATGGACTCGACTCATATGACTGGGATTTCCATGAAAAAGATTGTGGGCTGAAAATGGGTGATCACTATACATTTCTCTTCTGTTTCCTATTTATATTTCTATTTTACCTCTCCAATTTAGCTTTATGGACAGGGAAATACCTAATCTAAGATCTGCACAAAAATATTTTGCCTTCAAATTCATACCGTGATCGTAGCATGCATGGACTCGACTCATATGACTGGGATTTCCATGAAAAAGATTGTGGGCCGAAAATGGGTGATCACTGTACATTTCTCTTCTGTTTCCTATTTATATTTATATTTTACCTCCTGAATTTAGCAGTAATGACAGGGAAAGACCTAATCTAAGATCTGAACAAAAATATTTTGCCTTCAAATTCATACCGTGACCGTAGCATGCATGGACTCGACTCATATGACTGGGATTTCCATGAAAAAGATTGTGGGCCGACAATGGGCGATCACTGTACATTTCTCTTCTGTTTCCTGTTTATATTTCTATTTTACCTCCTCAATTTAGCATTATGGACAGGGAAAGACCTAATCTAAGCTCTGCACAAAAATATTTTGCCTTCAAATTCATACCGTGATCGTAGCATGCATGGACTCGACTCATATGACTGGGATTTCCATGAAAAAGATTGTGGGCCGAAAATGGGTGATCACTATACATTTCTCTTCTGTTTCCTATTTATATTTCTATTTTACCTCCTCAATTTAGCATTATGGACAGGGAAAGACCTAATCTAAGATCTGCACAAAAATATTTTGCCTTCAAATTCATACCGTGATCGTAGCATACATGGACTCAACTCATATGACTGGGATTTCCATGAAAAAGATTGTGGGCCCAAAATGGGTGATCACTGTACATTTCTCTGCTGTTTCCTATTTATATTTCTATTTTGCCTCCTCAATTTAGCATAATGGACAGGGAAAGACCTAATCTAAGATCTGCACAAAAATATTTTGCCTTCAAATTCATACCGTGATCGTAGCATGCATGGACTCGACTCATATGACTGGGATTTCCATGAAAAAGATTGTGGGCCGAAAAAGAGTGATCACTGTACATTTCTCTTCTGTTTCCTATTTATATTTCTATTTTACCTCCTCAATTTAGCATTATGGCCAGGGAAAGACATAATCTAAGCTCTGCACCAAAATATTTTGCCTTCAAATTCATACCGTGATCGTAGCATGCATGGAATCGACTCATATGACTGGGATTTCCATGAAAAAGATGGTGGGCTAAAAATGGGTGATCACTGTACATTTCTCTTCTGTTTCCTATTTATATTTATATTTTACCTCCTCAATTTAGCATTATGGCCAGGGAAAGATCTAATCTAAGCTCTGCACCAAAATAATTTGCCTTCAAATTCATACCGTGATCGTAGCATGCATGGACTCGACTCATATGACTGGGATTTCCATGAAAAAGATTATGGGCCGAAAATGTGTGATCACTATACATTTCTCTTCTGTTTGCTATTTATATTTATATTTTACTTCCTCAATTTAGCATTATGGACAGGGAAATATCTAATCAAGATCTGCACAAAAATATTTTGCCTTGAAATTCATACCGTGATCGTAGCATGCATGGACTCGACTCATATGATTGGGATTTCCATGAAAAAGATTGTGGGCCGAAAATGGGTGATCACTGTACATTTCTCTTCTGTTTCCTATTTATATTCATATTTTACCTCCTCAATTTAGCATTATGGACAGGGAAAGACCTAATCTAAGCTCTGCACAAAAATATTTTGCCTACAAATTCATACTGTGATTGTAGCATGCATGGACTCGACTCATATGACTGGGATTTCCATGAAAAAGATTGTGGGCCGAAAATGGGTGATCACTGTACATTTCTCTTCTGTTTCCTATTCATATTTATATTTTACCTCCTCAATTTAGCATTATGGACAGGGAAAGACCTAATCTAAGATCTGCACAAAAATATTTTTCCTTCAAATTCATACCGTGATCGTAGCATGCATGGACTCGACTCATATGACTGGGATTTCCATGAAAAAAAATTGTGGGCCAAAAATGGGTGATCACTGTACATTTCTCTTCTGTTTCCTATTTATATTTCTCTTTTACCTCCTCAATTTTGCATTATGGACAGGGAAAGACCTAATCTAAGATCTGCACAAAAATATTTTGCCTTCAAATTCATACCGTGATCGTAGCATGCATGGACTCGACTCATATGACTGGGATTTCCATAAAAAAGTTTGTGGGCCGAAAATGGGTGATCACTGTACATTTCTCTTCTGTTTCCTATTTATATTTATATTTTACCTCCTCAATTTTGCATTATGGACAGGGAAAGACCTAATCTAAAATCTGCACAAATATATTTTTCCTTCAAATTCATACCGTGATCGTAGCATGCATGGAATCGACTCATATGACTGGGATTTCCATGAAAAAGATTGTGGGCTGAAAATGGGTGATCACTGTACATTTCTCTTCTGTTTCTTATTTATATTTATATTTTACCTCCTCAATTTAACATTATGGCCAGGGATAGAGCTAATCTAAGCTCTGCACAAAAATATTTTGCCTTCAAATTCATACCGGTGATCGTAGCATGCATGGATTCGACTCATATCACTGGGATTTCCATGAAAAAGATTTTGGGCACAAAATGGGTGATCACTGTACATTTCTCTTCTGTTTCCTATTTATATTTATATTTTACTTCCTTCATTTAGCATTATGAACTGGGAAAGTCCTAATCTAAGTTCTGCAAAAAAATATTTTGCCTTCAAATTCATACCGTGATCGTAGCATGCATGGACTCGACTCATATGACTGGGATTTCCATGAAAAAGATTGTGGGCACAAAATGGGTGATCACTGTACATTTCTCTTCTGTTTCCTATTTATATTTATATTTTATTTCCTTCATTTAGCATTATTGACAGGGAAAAACCTAATCTAAAATCTGCTAAAAAATATTTTGACTTCAAATTCATATCGTGATCGTAGCATGCATGGACTTGACTCATGTGACTGGGATTTCCATGAAAAAGATTGTGGGGAGAAAATGGGTGATCACTGTACATTTCTCTTCTGTTTTCTATTTATATTTCTATTTTACTTCCTTAATTTAGCATTATGGACAGGGAAAGATGTAATCTAAGTCCTGCAAAAAAATATTTTGCCTTTAAATTCATACCGTGATCGTAGCATGCATGGACTCGACTCATATGACTGGGATTTCCATGAAAAAGATTGTCAGCAGAAAATGGGTGATCATTGTACATTTCTCTTCTGTTTCATATTTCTATTTCTATTTTACTTCCTTCATTTAGCATTATGGACTGGGAAAGACCTAATCTAAGATCTGCACAAAAATATTTTGCCTTCAAATTCATACCGTGATCGTAGCATGCATGGACTCGACTCATATGACTGGGATTTCCATGAAAAAGATTGTGGGCCAAAAATGGGTGATCACTGTACATTTCTCTTCTGTTTCCTATTTATATTTCTCTTTTACCTCCTCAATTTAGCATTATGGACAGGGAAAGACCTAATCTAAGATCTGCACAAAAATATTTTGCCTTCAAATTCATACCGTGATCGTAGCATGCATGGACTCGACTCATATGACTGGGATTTCCATAAAAAAGTTTGTGGGCCGAAAATGGGTGATCACTGTACATTTCTCTTCTGTTTCCTATTTATATTTCTCTTTTACCTCCTCAATTTAGCATTATAGACAGGGAAAGACCTAATCGAAGAAATGGAAAAAAATATTTTGCCTTCAAATTCATACCGTGATCGTAGCATGCATGGACTCGACTCATATGACTGGGATTTCCATGAAAAAGTTTGTGGGCACTAAATGGGTGATCACTGAACATTCCTCTTCTGTTTCCTATTTATATTTATATTTTACTTCCTTAATTTAGCATTATGGATCAGGAAAGACCTAATCTAAATCTGCAAAAAATTATTTTGCCTTTAAATTCATACCGTGATAGCAGCATGCATGGACTCGACTCATATGACTGGGATTTCTATGAAAAAGATTGTGGGCAGAAAATGGGTGATCACCGTACATTTCTCTTCTTTTTCCTATTTATATTTCCATATTACCTCCTCAATTTAGCATTATGGAGAGGGAAAGACCTAATCTAAGCTCTGCACAAAAATATTTTCCCTTCAAATTCATACCGTGATCGTAGCATGCGTGGACTCGACTCATATGACTGAGATTTACATGAAAAAGATTGTAGGCCGAAAATGGGTAATCACTGTACATTTGTCTTCTGTTTCCTATTTATATTTCTTTTTTACTTCCTTCATTTAGCATTATGGACAGGGAAAGACCTAATCTAAGCTCTGCACAAAAATATTTTGCCTTCAAATTCATACCGTGATCGTAGCAGGCATGGACTCGACTCATATGACTGGGATTACCATGAAAAAGATTGTGGGCCGAAAATGGGTGATCACTGTACATTTCTCTTCTGTTTCCTATTTATATTTATATTTTACCTCCTCTATTTAGCATTATGGACAGGAAAAGACCCAATCTAAAATCTGCACAAAAATATTTTTCTTTCAAATTCATACCGTGATCGTAGCATGCATGGACTCGAATCATATGACTGGGATTTCCATGAAAAAGATTCTGGGCCGAAAATGGGTGATCACTGTACATTTCTCTTCTGTTTCCTATTTCTATTTCTATTTTACTTCTTCAATTTAGCATTATGGACAGGGAAAGACCTAATCTAAGCTCTGCACAAAAATATTTTGCCTTCAAATTCATACCGTGATCGTAGCATGCATGGACTCGACTCATATGACTGGGATTTCCATGAAAATGATTGTGGGCAGAAAATGGGTGATCACTGTACATTGCTCTTCTGCTTCCTATTTATATTTCTATTTTACCTCCTCAATTTAGCATTAGGGACAGGGAAAGACCTAATCTAAGATCTGCAAAAAAATATTTTGCCTTCAAATTCATACCGTGATCGTAGCAGGTATGGACTTGACTCATATGACTGGGATTTCCATGAAAAAGATTGTGGGCAGAAAATCGGTGATCACTGTACATTTCTCTTCTGTTTCCTATTTATATTTCTATTTTACCTCCTCTATTTAGCATTATGGACACGGAAAGACCTAATTTAAGATCTGCAAAAAAATATTTTGCCTTCAAATTCATACCGTGATCGTAGCATGTATGGACTCGACTCATATGACTGGGATTTCCATGAAAAAGATTGTGGGTAGAAAATCGGTGATCACTGTACATTTATCTTCTGTTTCCTATTTATATTTATATTTTACTTCCTCAATTTAGCATTATGGACAGGGGTAGACCTAATCTAAGCTCTGCAAAAAAATATTTTGCCTTCAAATTCATACCGTGATCGTAGCATGCATGGACTCGACTCATATGACTGGGATTTCCATGAAACAGTTTGTGGGCACTAAATGGGTGATCACTGAACATTCCTCTTCTGTTTCCTATTTATATTTATATTTTACTTCCTTAATTTAGCATTATGGATCAGGAAAGACCTAATCTAAATCTGCAAAAAAATATTTTGCCTTTAAATTCATACCGTGATAGTAGCATGCATGGACTCGACTCATATGACAGGGATTTCTATGAAAAAGATTGTGGGCAGAAAATGGGTGATCACCGTACATTTCTCTTCTTTTTCCTATTTATATTTCCATATTACCTCCTCAATTTAGTATTATGGAGAGGGAAAGACCTAATCTAAGCTCTGCACAAAAATATTTTGCCTTCAAATTCATACCGTGATCGTAGCATGCGTGGACTCGACTCATATTACTGGGATTTCCATGAAAAAGATTGTGGGCCCAAAATGGGTGATCACTGTACATTTCTCTTCTGTTTCCTATTTATATTTATATTTTACTTCCTTCATTTAGAATTATGGACAGGGAAAGACCTAATCTAAGCTCTGCACAAAAATATTTTGCCTTCAAATTCATACCGTGATCGTAGCATGCATGGACTCGCCTCATATGACTGGGATTACCATGAAAAAGATTGTGGGCCGAAAATGGGTGATCACTGTACATTCCTCTTCTGTTTCCTATTTATATTTCTATTTTACCTCCTCAATTTAGCATTATGGATCAGGAAAGACCTAATCTAAATCTGCAAAAAATTATTTTGCCTTTAAATTCATACCGTGATAGCAGCATGCATGGACTCGACTCATATGACTGGGATTTCTATGAAAAAGATTGTGGGCAGAAAATGGGTGATCACCGTACATTTCTCTTCTGTTTCCTATTTATATTTCCATATTACCTCCTCAATTTAGCATTATGGAGAGGGAAAGACCTAATCTAAGCTCTGCACAAAAATATTTTCCCTTCAAATTCATACCGTGATCGTAGCATGCGTGGACTCGACTCATATGACTGAGATTTACATGAAAAAGATTGTAGGCCGAAAATGGGTAATCACTGTACATTTGTCTTCTGTTTCCTATTTATATTTCTATTTTACTTCCTTAATTTAGCATTATGGACAGGGAAAGACCTAATCTAAGCTCCGCACAAAAATATTTTGCCTTCAAATTCATACAGTGATCGTAGCAGGCATGGACTCGACTCATATGCCTGGGATTACCATGAAAAAGATTGTGGGCCGAAATTGGGTGATCACTGTACATTTCTCTTCTGTTTCCTATTTATATTTATATTTTACTTCCTTAATTTAGCATTATGGATCAGGAAAGACCTAATCTAAATCTGCAAAAAAATATTTTGCCTTTAAATTCATACCGTGATAGTAGCATGCATGGACTCGACTCATATGACTGGGATTTCTATGAAAAAGATTGTGGGCAGAAAATGGGTGATCACCGTACATTTCTCTTCTCTTTTTACTATTTATATTTCCATATTACCTCCTCAATTTAGCATTATGGAGAGGGAAAGACCTAATCTAAGCTCTGCACAAAAATATTTTCCCTTCAAATTCATACCGTGATCGTAGCATGCGTGGACTCGACTCATATTACTGGGATTTCCATGAAAAAGATTGTGGGCCCAAAATGGGTGATCACTGTACATTTCTCTTCTGTTTCCTATTTATATTTATATTTTACTTCCTTCATTTAGAATTATGGACAGGGAAAGACCTAATCTAAGCTCTGCACAAAAATATTTTGCCTTCAAATTCATACCGTGATCGTAGCATGCTTGGACTCGACTCATAGGACTGGGATTTCCACGAAAAAGATTGTGGGCAGAAAATGGGTGATCACTGTACATTTCTCTTCTGTTTCCTATTTATATTTATATTTTACTTCCTTCATTTAGCATTATGGACAGGGAAAGACCTAATCTAAGCTCTGCACAAAAATATTTTGCATTCAAATACATACCGTGATCGTAGCATGCATGGACTTGACTCAAATGACTAGGATTTCCATGAAAAAGATTGTCGGCCGAAAATGGGTGATCACTGTACATTTCTATTCTGTTTCCTATTTATATTTATATTTTACCTCCTCAATTTAGCATTATAGACAGGGAAAGACCTAATCTAAGAAATGGAAAAAAATATTTTGCCTTCAAATTCATACCGTGATCGTAGCATGCATGGACTCGACTCATATGACTGGGATTTCCATGAAAAAGTATGTGGGCACTAAATGGGTGATCACTGAACATTCCTCTTCTGTTTCCTATTTATATTTATATTTTCTTCCTTAATTTAGCATTATGGATCAGGAAAGACCTAATCTAAATCTGCAAAAAATTATTTTGCCTTTAAATTCATACCGTGATAGCAGCATGCATGGACTCGACTCATATGACTGGGATTTCTATGAAAAAGATTGTGGGCAGAAAATGGGTGATCACCGTACATTTCTCTTCTTTTTCCTATTTATATTTCCATATTACCTCCTTAATTTAGCATTATGGAGAGGGAAAGACCTAATCTAAGCTCTGCACAAAAATATTTTCCCTTCAAATTCATACCGTGATCGTAGCATGCGTGGACTCGACTCATATGACTGAGATTTACATGAAAAAGATTGTAGGCCGAAAATGGGTAATCACTGTACATTTGTCTTCTGTTTCCTATTTATATTTCTATTTTACTTCCTTCATTTAGCATTATGGACAGGGAAAGACCTAATCTAAGCTCTGCACAAAAATATTTTGACTTCAAATTCATACCGTGATCGTAGCATGCATGGACTCGAATCATATGACTGGGATTTCCATGAAAAAGATTCTGGGCCGAAAATGGATGATCACTGTACATTTCTCTTCTGTTTCCTATTTATATTTCTATTTTACATCTTCAATTTAGCATTATGGACAGGGAAAGACCTAATCTAAGCTCTGCACAAAAATATTTTGCCTTCAAATTCATACCGTGATCGTAGCATGCATGGACTCGACTCATATGACTGGGATTTCCATGAAAATGATTGTGGGCAGAAAATGGGTGATCACTGTACATTGCTCTTCTGCTTCCTATTTATATTTCTATTTTACCTCCTCAATTTAGCATTATGGACAGGGAAAGACCTAATCTAAGATCTGCAAAAAAATATTTTACCTTCAAATTCATACCGTGATCGTAGCATGCATGGACTCGACTCATATGACTGGGATTTCCATGAAATAGATTGTGGGCAGAAAATGGATGATCGCTGTACATTTCTCTTCTGTTTCCTATTTATATTTATATTATACTTACTTAATTTAGCATTATGGACAGGGAAAGTCCTAATCTAAGTTCTGCAAAAAAATATTTTGCTTTCAAATTCATACGGTGATCGTAGCAGGTATGGACTTGAGTCATATGACTGGGATTTCCATGAAAAAGATTGTGGGCAGAAAATGGGTGATCACTGTACATTTCTCTTCTGTTTCCTATTTATATTTCTATTTTACCTCCTCTATTTAGCATTATGGACACGGAAAGACCTAATTTAAGATCTGCAAAAAAATATTTTGCCTTCAAATTCATACCGTGATCGTAGCATGTATGGACTCGACTCATATGACTGGGATTTCCATGAAAAAGATTGTGGGTAGAAAATCGGTGATCACTGTACATTTATCTTCTGTTTCCTATTTATATTTATATTTTACTTCCTTCTTTTAGCATTATGGACGGGGAAAGACCTAATCTAAGTTTTGCAAAAAAATATTTTGCCTTCAAATTCATACCGTGATCGTAGCATGCATGGACTTGACTCATATGACTGGGATTTCCATGAAAAAGATTGTGGCAGAAAATGGCTGATCACTGTACATTTCTCTTCGGTTTCCTATTTATATTTATATTTTTCTTCCTCAATTTAGCATTATGGACAGGGGTAGACCTAATCTAAGCTCTGCAAAAAAATATTTTGCCTTCAAATTCATACCGTGATCGTAGCATGCATGGACTCGACTCATATGACTGGGATTTCCATGAAAAGGTTTGTGGGCACTAAATGGGTGATCACTGAACATTCCTCTTCTGTTTCCTATTTATATTTATATTTTACTTCCTTAATTTAGCATTATGGATCAGGAAAGACCTAATCTAAATCTGCAAAAAAATATTTTGCCTTCAAATTCATACCGTGATCGTAGCATGCATGGACTCGACTCATATGACTGGGATTTCTATGAAAAAGACTGTGGGCAGAAAATGGGTGATCACCGTACATTTCTCTTCTTTTTCCTATTTATATTTTCATATTACCTCCTCAATTTAGTATTATGGAGAGCGAAAGACCTAATCTAAGCTCTGCACAAAAATATTTTGCCTTCAAATTCATACCGTGATCGTAGCATGCGTGGACTCGACTCATATTACTGGGATTTCCATGAAAAAGATTGTGGGCCCAAAATGGGTGATCACTGTACATTTCTCTTCTGTTTCCTATTTATATTTATATTTTACTTCCTTCATTTAGAATTATGGACAGGGAAAGACCTAATCTAAGAAATGGAAAAAAATATTTTGCCTTCAAATTCATACCGTGATCGTAGCATGCATGGACTCGACTCATATGACTGGGATTTACATGAAAAAGATTGTGGGCCAAAAATGGGTAATCACTGTACATTTCTCTTCTGTTTCCTATTTATATTTCTATTTTACTTCATTCATTTAGCATTATGGACAGGGAAAGACCTAATCTAAGCTCTGCACAAAAATATTTTGCCTTCAAATTCATACCGTGATCGTAGCATGCATGGACTCGACTCATATAACTGGGATTTCCATGAAATAGATTGTGGGCAAAAATGGGTGATCACTGTACATTTCTCTTCTGTTTCCTATTTGTATTTCTATTTTACCTCCTCAATTTAGCATTATGGACAGGGAAAGACATAATCTAAGAACTGCAAAAAAATATTTTGCCTTCAAATTCATACCGTGATCGTAGCATGCATGGACTCGATTCATATGACTGGGATTTCCATGAAAAAGATTGTGGGCACTAAATGGGTGATCACTGAACATTCCTCTTCTGTTTCCTATTTATATTTATATTTTACTTCCTTAATTTAGCATTATGGATCAGGAAAGACCTAATCTAAATCTGCAAAAAAATATTTATCCTTTAAATTCATACCGTGATAGTAGCATGCATGGACTCAACTCATATGACTGGGATTTCTATGAAAAAGATTGTGGGCAGAAAATGGGTGATCATCGTACATTTCTCTTCTTTTTCCTATTTATATTTCCATATTACCTCCTCAATTTAGCATTATGGAGAGGGAAAGACCTAATCTAAGCACTGCACAAAAATATTTTCCCTTCAAATTCATACCGTGATCGTAGCAAGCGTGGACTCGACTCATATGACTGAGATTTACATGAAAAAGATTGTGGGCCGAAAATGGGTAATCACTGTACATTTCTCTTTTTTTTCCTATTTATATTTCTATTTTACTTCCTTCATTTAGCATTATGGACAGGGAAAGACCTAATCTAAGCTCTGCACAAAAATATTTTGCCTTCAAATTCATACCGTGATCGTAGCAGGTATGGACTCGACTCATATGACTGGGATTACCATGAAAAAGATTGTGGGCCGAAAATGGGTGATCACTGTACATTTCTCTTCTGTTTCCTATTTATATTTCTATTTTACCTCCTCTATTTAGCATTATGGACACAGAAAGACCTAATTTAAGATCTGCAAAAAAATATTTTGCCTTCAAATTCATACCGTGATCGTAGCATGTATGGATTCGACTCATATGACTGGGATTTCCATGAAAAAGATTGAGGGTAGAAAATCGGTGATCACTGTACATTTATCTTCTGTTTCCTATTTATATTTATATTTTACTTCCTTCATTTAGCATTATGGACGGGGAAAGACCTAATCTAAGTTTTGCAAAAAAATATTTTGCCTTCAAATTCATACCGTGATCGTAGCATGCATGGACTTGACTCATATGACTGGGATTTCCATGAAAAAGTTTGTGGGCAGAAATTGGGTGATCACTGTACATTTCTCTTCTGTTTCCTATATATATTTCTATTTTACCTCCTCAATTTTGCATTATGGAGAGAGAAAGACCTAATCTAAGATCTGCACAAAAATATTTTGCCTTCAATTTCATACCGTGATCGTAGCATGCATGGACTCGACTCATATGACTGGGATTTCCATGAAAATGATTGTGGGCAGAAAATGGGTGATCACTGTACATTTCTCTTCAGCTTCCTATTTATATTTCTATTTTACTCCTCAATTTAGTACTATGGACAGGGAAAGACCTAATCTAAAATCTGCACAAAAATATTTTGCCTTCAAATTCATACCGTGATTGTAGCATGCATGAACTCGACTCATATTACTGGGATTTCCATGAAAAAGATTGTGGGCCGAAAATGGGTGATCACTGTACATTTCTCTTCTGTTGCCTATTCATATTTGTATTTTACCTCCTCAATTTAGCATTATGGACTGGGAAAGACCTAATCTATGCTCTGCACAAAAATATTTTGCCTTCAAATTCATACCGTGATCGTAGCATGCATGGACTCGACTCATATGACTGGGATTTCCATGAAAAAGATTGTGGGCCGAAAATGGGTGATCACTGTACATTTCTCTTCTGTTTCCTATTCATATTTGTATTTTACGTCCTCAATTTAGCATTATGGACAGGGAAAGACCTAATCTAAGATCTGCACAAAAATATTTTGCCTTCACATTCATACCTTGATCGTAGCATGCATGGACACGACTCATATGACTGGGATTTCCATGAAAAAGATTGTGGGCCGAAAATGGGTGATCACTGTACATTTCTCTTCTGTTTCCTATTACTATTTCTATTTTACTTCCTTAATTTAGCCTTATAGACAGAGAAAGACCTAATCTAAGATCTGCAAAAAAATATTTTGCCTTCAAATTCATACCGTGGTCGTAGCATGCATGGACTCGACTCATATGACTGGGATTTCCATGAAAAAGATTGTGGGCAGAAAATGGATGATCTCTAAACATTTCTCTTCTGTTTCCCATTACCATTTCTATTTTACTTCCTTAATTTAGCATTATGGACAGGGAAAGACCTAATCTAAGATCAGCAAAATATTTTTTGCCTTCAAATTCATACCGTGATCGTAGCATGCATGGACTCGACTCATATGACTGGGATTTCTATGAAAAAGATTGTGGGCAGAAAATGGGTGATCACTGTACATTTCTCTTCTGTTTCCTATTAATATTTCTATTTTACTTCCTTAATTTAGCATTATGCAGAGGGAAAGACCTAATCGAAGATCTGCAAAAAAATATTTTGCCTTCAAATTCATCCCGTGATCGTAGCATGCATGGAATCGACTCATATGACTGGGATTTCTATGAAAAAGATCGTGAGCAGAAAATGGGTGATCACAGTACATTTCTCTTCTGTTTCCTATTTATATTTATATTTTACTTGCTTAATTTAGCATTATGGACAGGGAAAGACCCAATCTAAAATTTGCAAAAAATATTTTGCCTTCAAATTCATACCGTGATCGTAGCATGAATGGACTCGACTCATATGACTGGGATTTCCATGAAAAAGATTGTGGGCAGAAAATGGGTGATCACTGTACATTTCTCTTCTGTTTCCTATTACTATTTCTATTTTACTTCCTTAATTTAGCATTATGAACAGGGAAAGGCCTAACCTAAGATCTGCAAAAAAATATTTTGCCTTCAAATTCATACCGTGATCGTAGCATGCATGGACTCGACTCATATGACTGGGATTTCCAAGAAAAAGATTGTGGGCAGAAAATGGGTGATGACTGTACATTTCTCTTCTGTTTCCTATTTATATTTCTATTTTACTTCCTTCATTTAGCATTATGGTCAGGGAAAGACCTAATCTAAGATCTGCAAAAAAATATATTGCTTTCAAATTCATACCGTGATCGTAGCATGCATGGACTCGACTCATATGACTAGGATTTCCATGAAAATGATAGTGGGCAGACAATGGGTGATCACTGTACATTTCTCTTCTATTTCCTATTTATATTTATATTTGACTTCTTTAATTTAGCATTATGGACAGGGAAAGACCTAATGTAAGATCTGCAAAAAAATAATTTGCCTTTAAATTGATAACGTAATCGTAGCATGCATGGACTCGACTCATATGACTGGCATTTCTATGAAAAAGATTGTTGGCAGAAAATGGGTGATCACTGTACATTTCTCTTCTGTTTCCTATTTATATTTCTATTTTACTTCCTTAATTTAGCATTATAGACAGAGAAAGACCTAATCTAAGATCTGTAAAAAAATATTTTGCCTTCAAATTCATACCGTGATCGTAGCATGCCTGGACTCGACTCATATGACTGGGATTTCCATGAAAAAGATTGTGGGCAGAAAATGGGTGATCACTGTATATTTCTCTTCTGTTTCCTATTTATATTTATATTTTACTTTCTAAATTTAGCATTGTGCATAGCGAAAGATCTAAACTAAGGTCTGCAAAAAAATATTTTGCCTTCAAATTCATACCGTGATCGTAGCATGCATGGACTCGACACATATGACTGGGATTGCTGTGAAAAAGATTCTGGGCAGAAAATGGTTGATCACTGTACATTTCTCTTCTGTATCCTATTTATATTTATATTTTACTTCTTTAATTTAGCATTATGGACAGGGAAAGACCTAATCTAAGATCTGCAAAAAATATTTTCCCTTCAAATATATATCGTGATCGTAGCATACATTGACTCGACTCATATCACTGGGATTTCCATGAAAAACATTGTGCGCAGAAAATGGGTGATCACTGTACATTTCTTTTCTGTTTCCTATTTATATTTATATTTTACTTCCTTAATTTAGCATTATGGACAGGGAAAGACCTAAACTAAGATCTGCAAAAAAATATTTTGCCTTCAAATTCATACCGTGATCGTAGCATGCATGGACTCGACTCATATGACTGGGATTTGATGAAAAAGATTGTGGGCAGAAAATGGATGATCTCTAAACATTTCTCTTCTGTTTCCCATTACTATTTCTATTTTACTTCCTGAATTTAGCATTATGGACAGGGAAAGACCTAATCTAAGATCTGCAAAAAAATATTTTGCCTTCAACTTCATACCGTGATTGTAGCATGCATGGACTCGTCTCATATGACTGGGATTTCCATGGAAAAATTGTGGGCACAAAATGTGTGATCACTGTACATTTCTCTTCTGTTTCCCATTACTATTTCTATTTTACTTCCTCAATTTAGCATTATGGAGAGGGAAAGACCTAATCTAAGCTCTGTAAAAAAATATTTTACCTTCAAATACATACCGTGATCGTAGCATGCATGGACTCGACTCATATGACTGGGATTTCCATGCAAAAATTGTGGGCACAAAATGGGTGATCACTGTACATTTCTCTTCTGTTTCACATTAATATTTCTATTTTACTTCCTGAATTTAGCATTATGGACAGGGAAAGACCTAATCTAAGATCGGCAAAAAAATATTTTGCCTTCAAATTCATACCGTGATCGTAGCATGCATGGACTCGACTCATATGACTGGGATTTCCATGAAAAAGATTGTGTGCATAAAATGGGTGATCACTGTACATTTCTCTTCTGTTTTTCATTACTATTTCTATTTTACTTCCTCAATTTAGCATTATGGAGAGGGAAAGACCTAATCTAAGCTCTGCAAAAAAATATTTTGCCTTCAAATACATACCGTGATCGTAGCATGCATGGACTCGACTCATATGACTGGGATTTCCATGCAAAAATTGTGGGCACAAAATGGGTGATCACTGTACATTTCTCTTCTGTTTCACATTAATATTTCTATTTTACTTCCTCAATTTAGCATTATGGACAGGGAAAGACCTAATCTAAGATCTGCGAAAAAATATTTTGCCTTCAAATTCATACCGTGATTGTAGCATGCATGGACTCGACTCATATGACTGGGATTTCCATGAAAAAATTGTGGGCACAAAATGGGTGATCACTGTACATTTCTCTTCTGTTTCCCATTACTATTTCTATTTTACTTCCTCAATTCAGCATTATGGACAGGGAAAGACCTAATCTAAGATCTACAAAAAAATATTTTGCCTTCAAATTCATACCGTGATCGTAGCATGCATGGACTCGACTCATATGACTGGGATTTCCATGCAAAAATTGTGGGCACAAAATGGGTGATCACTGTACATTTCTCTTCTGTTTCACATTAATATTTCTATTTTACTTCCTGAATTTAGCATTATGGACAGGGAAAGACCTAATCTAAGATCGGCAAAAAAATATTTTGCCTTCAAATTCATACCGTGATCGTAGCATGCATGGACTCGACTCATATGACTGGGATTTCCATGAAAAAGATTGTGTGCACAAAATGGGTGATCACTGTACATTTCTCTTCTGTTTCCCATTACAATTTCTATTTTACTTCCTGAATTTAGCATTATGGACAGGGAAAGACCTAATCTAAGATCTGCAAAAAAATATTTTGCCTTCAAATTCATACCGTGATTGTAGCATGCATGGACTCGACTCATATGACTGGGATTTCCATGAAAAAATTGTGGGCACAAAATGGGTGATCACTGTACATTTCTCTTCTGTTTCCCATTACTATTTCTATTTTACTTCATCAATTTAGCATTATGGACAGGGAAAGACCTAATCTAACATCTGAAAAAAATATTTTGCCTTCAAAATCATACCGTGAACGTAGCATGTATGGACTCGACTCATATGACTGGGATTTCCATGAAAAAATTGTGGGCACAAAATGGGTGATCACTGTACATTTGTCTTCTGTTTCCCATTACTATTTCTATTTTACTTCCTCAATTCAGCATTATGGACAGGGAAAGACCTAATCTAAGATCTGCAAAAAAATATTTTGCCTTCAAAATCATACCGTGAACGTAGCATGCATGGACTCGTCTCATATGACTGGGATTTCCATGAAAAAATTGTGGGCACAAAATAGGTGATCACTGTACATTTCTCTTCTGTTTCCCATTACTATTTCTATTTTACTTCCTCAATTTAGTATTATGGACAGGGAAAGACCTAATCTAAGATCTACAAAAAAATATTTTGCCTTCAAAGTCATACCGTGATCGTAGCATGCATGGACTCGACTCATAGGACTGGGATTTCCATGAAAAAACTGTCGGCAGAAATTGGTGATCACTGTACATTTCTCTTCTGTTTTCCATTACTATTTCTATTTTACTTCCTCAATTTAGCATTATCGACAGGGAAAGACCTAATCTAAGATCTGCAAAAAAATATTTTGCCTTCAAATTCATACCGTGATCGTAGCATGCATGGACTCGACTCATATGACTGGGATTTCCATGAAAAAGATTGTGGGCAGAAATTGGTGATCCCTGTACATTTCTCTTCTGTTTCCCATTACTATTTTACTTCCTCAATTTAGCATTATGGAAAGGGAAAGACCTAATCTAAGATCTGCAAAAAAATATTTTGCCTTCAAAATCATACCGTGAACGTAGCATGCATGGACTCGACTCATATGACTGGGAATTCCATGAAAAAATTGCAAGCACAAAATGGGTGATCACTGTACATTTCTCTTCTGTTTCCCATTACTATTTCTATTTTACTTCCTCAATTAAGCATTATGAAGAGGGAAAGACCTAATCTAAGATCTGCAAAAAAATATTTTGCCTTCAAATTCATACCGTGATCGTAGCATGCATGGACTCAACTCATATGACTGGGATTTCCATGAAAAAGATTGTGGGCACAAAATGGGTGATCACTGTACATTTCTCTTCTGTTTCCCATTACTATTTCTATTTTACTTACTCAATTTAGCATTATGGACAGGGAAAGAACTAATCTAACATCTGCAAAAAAATATTTTGCCTTCAAATTCATACCGTGATTGTAGCATGCATGGACTCGACTCATATGACTGGGATTTCCATGCAAAAATTGCGGGCACGAAATGGGTGATCACTGTATATTTCTCTTCTGTTTCCCATTATTATTTCTATTTTACGTCCTCAATTTAGCATTATGGAGAGGGAAAGACCTAATCTAAGATCTGCAAAAAAATATTTTGCCTTCAAATTCATACCGTGATCGTTGCATGCATGGACTCGACTCATATGACTGGGATTTCCATGAAAAAGATTGTGGGCACAAAATGGGTGATCACTGTAAATTTCTCTTCTGTTTCCCATTACTATTTCTATTTTACTTCCTCAATTTAGCATTATGGACAGGGAAAGACCTAATCTAAGATCTGCGAAAAAATATTTTGCCTTCAAATTCATACCGTGATTGTAGCATGCATGGACTCGACTCATATGACTGGGATTTCCATGAAAAATATTGTGGGCAGAAATTGGTGATCACTGTAGATTTCTCTTCTGTTTCCCATTACTATTTCTATTTTACTTCCTCAATTTAGCATTATGGACAGGGAAAGACCTAATCTAAGATCTGCAAAAAAATATTTTGCCTTCAAATTCATACCGTGATCGTAGCATGCATGGAATCGACTCATATGACTGGGATTTCCATGAAAGAGATTGTGTGCAAGAAATAGGTGATCACTGTACATTTCTCTACTGTTTCTCATTACTATTTCTATTTTACTTCCTGAATTTAGCATTATGGACAGGGAAAGACCTAATCTAAGATCTGCAAAAAAATATTTTGCCTTCAAATACATACCGTGATCGTAGCATGCATGGACTCGACTCATATGACTGGGATTTCCATGAAAAAATTGTGGGCACAAAATGGGTGATCACTGTACATTTCTCTTCTGTTTCCCATTACTATTTCTATTTTACTTACTCAATTTAGCATTATGAACAGGGAAAGACCTAATCTAAGATCTGCAAAAAAATATTTTGCCTTCAAATACATACCGTGATCGTAGCATGCATGGAGTCGACTCATATGACTGGGATTTCCATGCAAAAATTGTGGGCACAAAATGGTTGATCACTGTACATTTCTCTTCTGTTTCCCATTATTATTTCTATTTTACTTCCTCAATTTAGCATTATGGAGAGGGAAAGACCTAATCTAAGATCTGCAAAAAAATATTTTGCCTTCAAATTCATACCGTGATCGTAGCATGCATGGACTCGACTCATATGACTGGGATTTCCATGAAAAAGATTGTGGGCACAAAATGGGTGATCACTGTAAATTTCTCTTCTGTTTCCCATTACTATTTCTATTTTACTTCCTCAATTTAGCATTATGGACAGGGAAAGACCTAATCTAAGATCTGCAAAAAAATATTTTGCCTTCAAATTCATACCGTGATCGTAGCATGCATGGAATCGACTCATATGACTGGGATTTCCATGAAAGAGATTGTGTGCAAGAAATGGGTGATCACTGTACATTTCTCTACTGTTTCTCATTACTATTTCTATTTTACTTCCTGAATTTAGCATTATGGACAGGGAAAGACCTAATCTAACATCTGCAAAAAAATATTTTGCCTTCAAATTCATATCATGATTGTAGCATGCATGGACTCGACTCATATGACTGGGAATTCCATGAAAAAATTGCGGGCACAAAATGGGTGATCACTGGACATTTCTCTTCTGTTTCCCATTACTATTTCTATTTTACTTCCTCAATTTAGCATTATGAACAGGGAAAGACCTAATCTAAGATCTGCAAAAAATATTTTGCCTTCAAATTCATACCGTGATCGTAGCATGCATGGACTCGACTCATATGACTGGGATTTCCATGAAAAAGATTGTGGGCACAAAATGGGTGATCACTGTACATTTCTCTTCTGTTTCCCATTACTATTTCTATTTTACTTCCTGAATTTAGCATTATGGACAGGGAAAGACCTAAACTAACATCTGCAAAAAAAAAAATTGCCTTCAAATTCATACCGTGATTGTAGCATGCATGGACTCGACTCATATGACTGGGAATTCCATGAAAAAATTGGGGGCACAAAATGGGTGATCACTGTACATTTCTCTTCTGTTTCCCATTACTATTTCTATTTTACTTACTCAATTTAGCATTATGAACAGGGAAAGACTTAATCTAAGATCTGCAAAAAAATATTTTGCCTTCAAATACATACCGTGATCGTAGCATGCATGGACTCGACTCATATGACTGGGATTTCCATGAAGAAATTGTGGGCACAAAATGGGTGATCACTGTACATTTCTCTTCTGTTTCCCATTACTATTTCTATTTTACTTACTCAATTTCGCATTATGAACAGGGAAAGACCTAATCTAAGATCTGCAAAAAAATATTTTGCCTTCAAATACATACCGTGATCGTAGCATCCATGGACTCGACTCATATGACTGGGATTTCCATGAAAAAGATTGTGGGCACAAAATGGGTGATCATTGTACATTTCTCTTCAGTTTCCCATTACTATTTCTATTTTACTTCCTCAATTTAGCATTATGGACAGGGAAAGACCTAATCTAAGATCTGCAAAAAAATATTTTGCCTTCAAATACATACCGTGATCGTAGCATGCATGGAGTCGACTCATATGACTGGGATTTCCATGCAAAAATTGTGGGCACAAAATGGTTGATCACTGTACATTTCTCTTCTGTTTCCCATTATTATTTCTATTTTACTTCCTCAATTTAGCATTATGGAGAGGGAAAGACCTAATCTAAGATCTGCAAAAAAATATTTTGCCTTCAAATTCATACCGTGATCGTAGCATGCATGGACTCGACTCATATGACTGGGATTTTCATGAAAAAGATTGTGTGCACAAAATGGGTGATCACTGTACATTTCTCTTCTGTTTCCCATTACTATTTCTATTTTACTTCCTCAATTTAGCATTATGAACAGGGAAAGACCTAATCTAAGTTCTGCAAAAAATATTTTGCCTTCAAATACATACCGTGATCGTAGCATGCATGGACTCGACTCATATGACTGGGATTTCCATGAAAAAATTGTGGGCACAAAATGGGTGATCACTGTACATTTCTCTTCTGTTTCCCATTACTATTTCTATTTTACTTACTCAATTTAGCATTATGAACAGGGAAAGACCTAATCTAAGTTCTGCATAAAATATTTTGCCTTCAAATACATACCGTGATCGTAGCATCCATGGACTCGACTCATATGACTGGGATTTCCATGAAAAAATTGTGGGCACAAAATGGGTGATCACTGTACATTTCTCTTCTGTTTCCCATTACTATTTCTATTTTACTTACTCAATTTAGCATTATGAACAGGGAAAGACCTAATCTAAGTTCTGCATAAAATATTTTGCCTTCAAATACATACCGTGATCGTAGCATCCATGGTCTCGACTCATATGACTGGGATTTACATGAAAAATATTGTGGGCACAAAATGGGTGATCACTGTACATTTCTCTTCAGTTTCCCATTACTATTTCTATTTTACTTCCTCAATTTAGCATTATGGACAGGGAAAGACCTAATCTAAGATCTGCAAAAAAATATTTTGCCTTCAAATACATACCGTGATCGTAGCATGCATGGAGTCGACTCATATGACTGGGATTTCCATGCAAAAATTGTGGGCACAAAATGGTTGATCACTGTACATTTCTCTTCTGTTTCCCATTATTATTTCTATTTTACTTCCTCAATTTAGCATTATGGAGAGGGAAAGACCTAATCTAAGACCTGCAAAAAAATATTTTGCCTTCAAATTCATACCGTGATTGTAGCATGCATGGACTCGACTCATATGACTGGGAATTCCATGAAAAAATTGGGGGCACAAAATGGGTGATCACTGTACATTTCTCTTCTGTTTCCCATTACTATTTCTATTTTACTTCCTCAATTTAGCATTATGAACAGGGAAAGACCTAATCTAAGTTCTGCAAAAAATATTTTGCCATCAAATACATACCGTGATCGTAGCATGCATGGACTCGACTCATATGACTGGGATTTCCATGAAAAAATTGTGGGCACAAAATGGGTGATCACTGTACATTTCTCTTCTGTTTCCCATTACTCTTTCTATTTTACTTACTCAATTTAGCATTATGAACAGGGAAAGACCTAATCTAAGATCTGCAAAAAAATATTTTGCCTTCAAATACATACCGTAATCGTAGCATCCATGGACTCAACTCATATGACTGGGATTTCCATGAAAAAGATTGTGGGCACAAAATGGGTGATCACTGTACATTTCTCTTCTGTTTCCCATTACTATTTCTATTTTACTTCCTCAATTTAGCATTATGGACAGGGAAAGACCTAATCTAAGATCTGCGAAAAAATATTTTGCCTTCAAATTCATACCGTGATTGTAGCATGCATGGACTCGACTAATATGACTGGGATTTCCATGAAAAATATTGTGGACAGAAATTGGTGATCACTGTACATTTCTGTTCTGTTTCCCATTACTATTTCTATTTTACTTCCTCAATTTAGCATTATGGACAGGGAAAGACCTAATCTAAGTTCTCGAAAAAAATATTTTGCCTTCAAATTCATACTGTGATCGTAGCATGCATGGACTTGATTCATATGACAGGGATTTCCATGAAAAAGATTGTGTGCACAAAATGGATGATCACTGTACATTTCTCTTCTGTTTCCCATTACTATTTCTATTTTACTTCCTGAATTTAGCATTATGGACAGGGAAAGACCTAATCTAACATCTGCAAAAAAATATTTTGCCTTCAAATTCATACCGTGATTGTAGCATGCATGGACTCGACTCATATGACTGGGAATTCCATGAAAAATATTGTGGGCAGAAATTGGTGATCACTGTACATTTCTCTTCTGTTTCCCATTACTATTTCTATTTTACTTCCTCAATTTAGCATTATGAACAGGGAAAGACCTAATCTAAGTTCTGCAAAAAATATTTTGCCTCCAAATACATACCGTGATCGTAGCATGCATGGACTCAACTCATATGACTGAGATTTCCATGAAAAAATTGTGGGCACAAAATGGATGATCACTGTACATTTCTCTTCTGTTTCCCATTACTATTTCTATTTTACTTACTCAATTTAGCATTATGAACAGGGAAAGACCTAATCTAAGATCTGCAAAAAAATATTTTGCCTTCAAATACATACCGTGATCGTAGCATACATGGACTCGACTCATATGACTGGGATTTCCATGAAAAAGATTGTGGGCCCAAAATGGTTGATCACTGTACATTTCTCTTCTGTTTCCCATTACTATTTCTATTTTACATCCTCAATTTAGCATTATGGACAGGGAAAGACCTAATCTAACATCTGCAAAAAAATATTTTGCCTTCAAATACATACCGTGATCGTAGCATGCATGGAATCGACCCATATGACTGGGATTTCTATCAAAAAGATTGTGTGAACAAAATGGGTGATCACTGTACATTTCTCTTCTGTTTCACATTACTATTTCTATTTTACTTCCTCAATTTAGCATTATGAAGAGGGAAAGACCTAATCTAAGATCTGCAAAAAAATATTTTGACTTCAAATTCATACCGTGTTCGTAGCATGCATGGACTCGACTCATATGACTGGGATTTCCATGAAAAAATTGTGGGCACAAAATGGGTGATCACTGTACATTTCTCTTCTGTTTCCCATTAATATTTCTATTTTACTTCCTCAATTTAGCATTACGGACATGGAAAAACCTAATCTAAGATCTGCAAAAAAATATTTTGCCTTCAAATTCATACCATGATCGTAGCATGCATGGACTCGACTCATATGACTGGGATTTCTGTGAAAAAGATTGTGGGCACAAAATGGGTGATCACTGTACATTTCTCTTCTGTTTGCCATTACTATTTCTATTTTACTTCCTCAATTTAGCATTATGGACATGGAAAGAACTAATCTAAGATATGCAAAAAAATATTTTGCCTTGAAATTCATACCGTGATCGTAGCATGCATGGACTCGACTCATATGACTGGGATTTCTATCAAAAAAATTGTGGGCACAAAATGGGTGATCACTGTACATTTCTCTTCTGTTTCCCATTACTCTTTCTATTTTACTTACTCAATTTAGCATTATGAACAGGGAAAGACCTAATCTAAGATCTGCAAAAAAATATTTTGCCTTCAAATACATACCGTAATCGTAGCATCCATGGACTCGACTCATATGACTGGGATTTCCATGAAAAAGATTGTGGGCACAAAATGGGTGATCACTGTACATTTCTCTTCTGTTTCCCATTACTATTTCTATTTTACTTCCTCAATTTAGCATTATGGACAGGGAAAGACCTAATCTAAGATCTGCGAAAAAATATTTTGCCTTCAAATTCATACCGTGATTGTAGCATGCATGGACTCGACTAATATGACTGGGATTTCCATGAAAAATATTGTGGACAGAAATTGGTGATCACTGTACATTTCTGTTCTGTTTCCCATTACTATTTCTATTTTACTTCCTCAATTTAGCATTATGGACAGGGAAAGACCTAATCTAAGTTCTCGAAAAAAATATTTTGCCTTCAAATTCATACTGTGATCGTAGCATGCATGGACTTGATTCATATGACAGGGATTTCCATGAAAAAGATTGTGTGCACAAAATGGATGATCACTGTACATTTCTCTTCTGTTTCCCATTACTATTTCTATTTTACTTCCTGAATTTAGCATTATGGACAGGGAAAGACCTAATCTAACATCTGCAAAAAAATATTTTGCCTTCAAATTCATACCGTGATTGTAGCATGCATGGACTCGACTCATATGACTGGGAATTCCATGAAAAATATTGTGGGCAGAAATTGGTGATCACTGTACATTTCTCTTCTGTTTCCCATTACTATTTCTATTTTACTTCCTCAATTTAGCATTATGAACAGGGAAAGACCTAATCTAAGTTCTGCAAAAAATATTTTGCCTCCAAATACATACCGTGATCGTAGCATGCATGGACTCAACTCATATGACTGAGATTTCCATGAAAAAATTGTGGGCACAAAATGGATGATCACTGTACATTTCTCTTCTGTTTCCCATTACTATTTCTATTTTACTTACTCAATTTAGCATTATGAACAGGGAAAGACCTAATCTAAGATCTGCAAAAAAATATTTTGCCTTCAAATACATACCGTGGTCGTAGCATACATGGACTCGACTCATATGACTGGGATTTCCATGAAAAAGATTGTGGGCCCAAAATGGTTGATCACTGTACATTTCTCTTCTGTTTCCCATTACTATTTCTATTTTACATCCTCAATTTAGCATTATGGACAGGGAAAGACCTAATCTAACATCTGCAAAAAAATATTTTGCCTTCAAATACATACCGTGATCGTAGCATGCATGGAATCGACCCATATGACTGGGATTTCTATCAAAAAGATTGTGTGAACAAAATGGGTGATCACTGTACATTTCTCTTCTGTTTCACATTACTATTTCTATTTTACTTCCTCAATTTAGCATTATGAAGAGGGAAAGACCTAATCTAAGATCTGCAAAAAAATATTTTGACTTCAAATTCATACCGTGTTCGTAGCATGCATGGACTCGACTCATATGACTGGGATTTCCATGAAAAAATTGTGGGCACAAAATGGGTGATCACTGTACATTTCTCTTCTGTTTCCCATTAATATTTCTATTTTACTTCCTCAATTTAGCATTACGGACATGGAAAAACCTAATCTAAGATCTGCAAAAAAATATTTTGCCTTCAAATTCATACCATGATCGTAGCATGCATGGACTCGACTCATATGACTGGGATTTCTGTGAAAAAGATTGTGGGCACAAAATGGGTGATCACTGTACATTTCTCTTCTGTTTGCCATTACTATTTCTATTTTACTTTCTCAATTTAGCATTATGGACATGGAAAGAACTAATCTAAGATATGCAAAAAAATATTTTGCCTTGAAATTCATACCGTGATCGTAGCATGCATGGACTCGACTCATATGACTGGCATTTCTATCAAAAAGATTGTGGGAAAAAAATGGGTGATCACTGTACATTTTTCTGCTGTTTCCCATTACTATTTCTATTTTACTTCCTCAATTTAGCATTATGGACAGGCAAAGACCTAATCTAAGATCTGCAAAAAAATATTTTGCCTTCAAATTCATACCGTGATCGTAGCATGCATGGACTCGACTCATATGACTGGGATTTCCATGAAAAAGAATGTGGGCACAAAATGGGTGATCACTGTACATTTCTCTTCTGTTTCCCATTACCTTTTCTATTTTACTTCCTCAATTTAGCATTATAGACAGGGAAAGACTTAATCTAAGCTCTGCAAAAAAATATTTTGCCTTCAAATTAATACCGTGATCGTAGCATGCATTGACTCGACTCATATGACTCGGATTTCCATGCAAAAATTGTGGGCACAAAATGGGTGATCACTGTACATTTCTCTTCTGTTTCCCATTACTATTTCTATTTTACTTCCTGAATTTAGCATTATGGACAGGGAAAGACTTAATCTAACATCTGCAAAAAAATATTTTGCCTTCAAATTCATACCGTGATCGTAGCATGCATGGACTCGACTCATATGACTGGGAATTCCATGAAAAATATTGTGGGCAGAAATTGGTGATCACTGTACATTTCTCTTCTGTTTCCCATTACTATTTCTATTTTACTTCCTCAATTTAGCTTTATGGACATGGAAAAACCTAATCTAAGATCTGCAAAAAAATATTTTGCCTTCAAATTCATACCATGATCGTAGCATGCATGGACTCGACTCATATGACTGGGATTTCCGTGAAAAAGATTGTGGGCAGAAAATGGGCGATCACTGTACATTTCTCTTCTGTTTCCCATTACTATTTCTATTTTACTTCCTCAATTTGGCATTATGGACATTGAAAGAACTAATCTAAGATCTGCAAAAAAATATTTTGCCTTGAAATTCATACCGTGATCGTATCATGCATGGACTCGACCCATATGACTGGGATTTCTATCAAAAAGATTGTGTGAACAAAATGGGTGATCACTGTACATTTCTCTTCTGTTTCACATTACTATTTGTATTTTACTTCCTCAATTTAGCATTATGAAGAGGGAAAGACCTAATCTAAGATCTGCAAAAAAATATTTTGACTTCAAATTCATACCGTGTTCGTAGCATGCATGGACTCGACTCATATGACTGGGATTTCCATGAAAAAATTGTGGGCACTAAATAGGTGATCACTGTACATTTCTCTTTAGTTTCCCATTAATGTTTCTATTTTACTTCCTCAATTTAGCATTACGGACATGGAAAAACCTAATCTAAGATTTGCAAAAAAATATTTTGCCTTCAAATTCATACCATGATCGTAGCATGCATGGACTCGACTCATATGACTGGGATTTCTGTGAAAAAGATTGTGGGCACAAAATGGATGATCACTGTACATTTCTCTTCTGTTTCCCATTACTATTTCTATTTTACTTCCTCAATTTAGCATTATGGACATGGAAATAACTAATCTAAGATATGCAAAAAAATATTTTGCCTTGAAATTCATACCGTGATCGTAGCATGCATGGACTCGACTCATATGACTGGCATTTCCATCAAAAAGATTGTGGGAAGAAAATGGGTGATCACTGTACATTTTTCTGCTGTTTCCCATTACTATTTCTATTTTACTTCCTCAATTTAGCATTATGGACAGGCAAAGACCTAATCTAAGATCTGCAAAAAAATATTTTGCCTTCAAATTCATACCGTGATCGTAGACTGCATGGACTCGACTCATATGACTGGGATTTCCATGAAAAAGAATGTGGGCACAAAATGGGTGATCACTGTACATTTCTCTTCTGTTTCCCATTACCTTTTCTATTTTACTTCCTCAATTTAGCATAATAGACAGGGAAAGACTTAATCTAAGCTCTGCAAAAAAATATTTTGCCTTCAAATTAATACCGTGATCGTAGCATGCATTGACTCGACTCATATGACTCGGATTTCCATGCAAAAATTGTGGGCACAAAATGGGTGATCACTGTACATTTCTCTTCTGTTTCCCATTACTATTTCTATTTTACTTCCTCAATTTAGCATTATGGACAGGGAAAGACCTAATCTAAGTTCTGCAAAAAAATATTTTGCCTTCAAATTCATACCATGATCGTAGCATGCATGGACTCGACTCATATGACTGGGATTTCCATGAAAAAGATTGTGGGCAGAAAATGGGTGATCACTGTACATTTCTCTTCTGTTTTCTATTTATATTTATATTTTACTTCCTTAATTTAGCATTATGGACAGGGAAAGACCTAATCTAAGATCTGCAAAAAAATATTTTGCCTTGAAATTCATACCGTGATCGTAGCATGCATGGACTCGACTCATATGACTGGGATTTCCATGAAAAAGATTGTGGGGAGAAAATGGGTGATCACTGTACATTTCTCTTATTTTTCCCATTACTATTTCTATTTTACTTCCTGAATTTAGCATTATGGACAGGGAAAGACCTAATCTGAGATCTGCAAAAAAATATTTTGCCTTCAAATTCATACCATGATCGTAGCATGCATGGACTCGACTCATATGACTGGGATTTCCATGAAAAAGATTGTGGGCACAAAATGGGTGATCACTGTACATTTCTCTTCTGTTTCCCATTACTATTTCTATTTTACTTCCTCAATTTAGCATTATGGACAGGGAAAGACCTAATCTAAGTTCTGCAAAAAAATATTTTGCCTTCAAATTCATACCATGATCGTAGCATGCATGGACTCGACTCATATGACTGGGATTTCCATGAAAAAGATTGTGGGCAGAAAATGGGTGATCACTGTACATTTCTCTTCTGTTTTCTATTTATATTTCTATTTTACTTCCTCAATTTAGCATTATGGACAGGGAAAGACCTAATCTAAGATCTGCAAAAAAATATTTTGCCTTGAAATTCATACCGTGATCGTAGCATGCATGGACTCGACTCATATGACTGGGATTTCCATGAAAAAGATTGTGGGGAGAAAATGGGTGATCACTGTACATTTCTCTTATTTTTCCCATTACTATTTCTATTTTACTTCCTGAATTTAGCATTATGGACAGGGAAAGACCTAATCTGAGATCTGCAAAAAAATATTTTGCCTTCAAATTCATACCATGATCGTAGCATGCATGGACTCGACTCATATGACTGGGATTTCCATGAAAAAGATTGTGGGCACAAAATGGGTGATCACTGTACATTTCTCTTCTGTTTCCCATTACTATTTCTATTTTACTTCCTCAATTTAGCATTATGGACAGGGAAAGACCTAATCTGAGATCTGCAAAAAAATATTTTGCCTTCAAATTCATACCATGATCGTAGCATGCATGGACTCGACTCATATGACTGGGATTTCCATGGAAAAGATTGTGGCCACAAAATGTGTGATCACTGTACATTTCTCTTCTGTTTCCCATGACTATTTCGGCAAAAAAATATTTTGCCTTCAAATTCATACCGTGATCGTAGCATACATGGTCTCGACTGATATGACTGGGATTTCCATGAAAAAGATTGTGGGCACAAAATGGGTGATCACTGTACATTTCACTTCTGTTTCCCATTACTATTTCTATTTTACTTCCTCAATTTAGCATTATGGATAGGGAAAGACCTAATCTAAGATCTGCAAATAAATATTTTGCATTGAAATTCATACCGTGATCGTAGCATGCATGGACCTGACTCAGAAGACAGGGATTTCCATGAAAAACATTGAGGGCTGAAAATGGGAGATCACTGTACATTTTTCTTCTGTTTCCTATTTATATTTATATTTTACTTCCTTAATTTAGCATTATAGACAGGGAAAGACCTAATCTAAGATCTGCAAAAAAATATTTTGCCATCAAATTCATACCATGATCGTAGCATGCATGGACTCGACTCATATGACTGGGATTTCCGTGAAAGAGATTCTGGACACAAAATGGGTAATCACTGTACATTTCTCTTCTCTTTCCCATTACTATTTCTATTTTACTTCCTCAATTTAGCATTATGAACAGGGAAAGACCTAATCTAAGATCTGCAAAACAATATTTTGCAGTCAAATTCATACCGTGATCATAGCATGCATGGACTCGACTCATATGACTGGGATTTCCATGAAAAAGATTGTGGGCACAAAATGGTTGATCACTGTACATTTCTCTTCTGTTTCCCATTACTATTTCTATTTTACTTCTTCAATTTAGCATTATGGACAGGGAAAGACCTAATCTAAGCTCTGCAAAAAAATATTTTGCCTTCAAATTCATACCGTGATTGTAGCATGCATGGTCTTGACTCATATGACTGATATTTCCATGAAAAAGATTGTGGGCAGAAAATGGGTGATCACTCTACATTTCTCTTCTGTTTCCCATTACTATTTCTATTTTACTTCTTCAATTTAGCATTATGGACAGGGAAAGACCTAATCTAAGATCTGCAAAAAAATATTTTGCCTTCAAATTCATACCGTGATTGTAGCATGCATGGTCTTGACTCATATGACTGGGATTTCCATGAAAAAGATTGTGGGCACAAAATGGGTGATCACTGTACATTTCACTTCTGTTTCCCGTTACTATTTCTATTTTACTTCCTCAATTTAGCATTATGGACAGGGAAAGACCTAATCTAACATCTGCAAATAAATATTTTGCATTGAAATTCATACCGTGATCGTAGCATGCATGGACTTGACTCAGATGACAGGGATTTCCATGAAAAACATTGAGGGCTGAAAATGGGTGATCACTGTACATTTTTCTTCTGTTTCCTATTTATATTTATATTTTACTTCCTTAATTTAGCATTATGGACAGGGAAAGACCTAATCTAAGATCTGCAAAAAAATATTTTGCCATCAAATTCATACCATGATCGTAGCATGCATGGACTCGACTCATATGACTGGGATTTCCGTGAAAGAGATTCTGGGCAAAAAATGGGTAATCACTGTACATTTCTCTTCTCTTTCCCATTACTATTTCTATTTTACTTCCTGAATTTAGCATTATGGACAGGGAAAGACCTAATCTATGATTTGCAAAACAATATTTTGCCTTGAAATTCATACCGTGATCGTAGCATGCATGGACTCGACTCATATGACTGGGATTTCCATGAAAAAGATTGTGGGCACAAAATGGTTGATCACTGTAAATTTCTCTTCTGTTTCCCATTACTATTTCTATTTTACTTCCTGAATTTAGAATTATGGACAGGGAAAGACCTAATCTAAGATCTGCAAAAAAATATTTTGCCTTCAAATTCATACCGTGATCGTAGCATGCATGGACTCGACTCATATGACTGGGATTTCCATGAAAATGATTGTGGGCACAAAATGGGTGATCACTGTACATTTCTCTTCTGTTTACCATTACTATTTCTATTTTACTTCCTGAATTTAGCATTATGCACAGGGAAAGACCTAATCTAAGATCTGCAAAACAATATTTTGCCTTCAAATACATACCGTGATCGTAGCATGCATGGACTCGACTCATATGACTGGGATTTCCATGAAAAAGATTGTGGGCACAAAATGCGTGATCACTGTACATTTCTCTTCTATTTCCCATTACTATTTCTATTTTTCTTCTTCAATTTAGCATTATTGTCAGGGAAAGACCTAATCTAAGATCTGCAAATAAATATTTTGCCTTCAAATTCATACCTGATCGTAGCATGCATGGACTCGACTCATATGACTGGGATTTCCATGAAAAAGATTGTGGGCAGAAAATGGGTGATCATTGTACATTTCTCTTCTGTTTCCCATTACTATTTCTATTTTACTTCCTCAATTTAGCATTATAGACAGGGAAAGACCTAATCTAAGATCTGCAAAAAAATATTTTGCCTTCAAATTTATACCGTGATCATAGCATGCATGGACTCGACTCATATGACTGGGATTTCCATGAAAAAGATTGTGGGCAGAAAATGGGTGATCACTGTACATTTCTCTTCTATTTCCCATTACTATTTCTATTTTTCTTCTTCAATTTAGCATTATTGTCAGGGAAAGACCTAATCTAAGATCTGCAAATAAATATTTTGCCTTCAAATTCATACCTGATCGTAGCATGCATGGACTCGACTCATATGACTGGGATTTCCATGAAAAAGATTGTGGGCACAAAATGGTTGATCACTGTACATTTCTCTTCTGTTTCCCATTACTATTTCTATTTTACTTCTTCAATTTAGCATTATGGACAGGGAAAGACCTAATCTAAGCTCTGCAAAAAAATATTTTGCCTTCAAATTCATACCGTGATTGTAGCATGCATGGTCTTGACTCATATGACTGATATTTCCATGAAAAAGATTGTGGGCAGAAAATGGGTGATCACTCTACATTTCTCTTCTGTTTCCCATTACTATTTCTATTTTACTTCTTCAATTTAGCATTATGGACAGGGAAAGACCTAATCTAAGATCTGCAAAAAAATATTTTGCCTTCAAATTCATACCGTGATTGTAGCATGCATGGTCTTGACTCATATGACTGGGATTTCCATGAAAAAGATTGTGGGCACAAAATGGGTGATCACTGTACATTTCACTTCTGTTTCCCGTTACTATTTCTATTTTACTTCCTCAATTTAGCATTATGGACAGGGAAAGACCTAATCTAACATCTGCAAATAAATATTTTGCATTGAAATTCATACCGTGATCGTAGCATGCATGGACTTGACTCAGATGACAGGGATTTCCATGAAAAACATTGAGGGCTGAAAATGGGTGATCACTGTACATTTTTCTTCTGTTTCCTATTTATATTTATATTTTACTTCCTTAATTTAGCATTATGGACAGGGAAAGACCTAATCTAAGATCTGCAAAAAAATATTTTGCCATCAAATTCATACCATGATCGTAGCATGCATGGACTCGACTCATATGACTGGGATTTCCGTGAAAGAGATTCTGGGCAAAAAATGGGTAATCACTGTACATTTCTCTTCTCTTTCCCATTACTATTTCTATTTTACTTCCTGAATTTAGCATTATGGACAGGGAAAGACCTAATCTATGATTTGCAAAACAATATTTTGCCTTGAAATTCATACCGTGATCGTAGCATGCATGGACTCGACTCATATGACTGGGATTTCCATGAAAAAGATTGTGGGCACAAAATGGTTGATCACTGTAAATTTCTCTTCTGTTTCCCATTACTATTTCTATTTTACTTCCTGAATTTAGAATTATGGACAGGGAAAGACCTAATCTAAGATCTGCAAAAAAATATTTTGCCTTCAAATTCATACCGTGATCGTAGCATGCATGGACTCGACTCATATGACTGGGATTTCCATGAAAATGATTGTGGGCACAAAATGGGTGATCACTGTACATTTCTCTTCTGTTTACCATTACTATTTCTATTTTACTTCCTGAATTTAGCATTATGCACAGGGAAAGACCTAATCTAAGATCTGCAAAACAATATTTTGCCTTCAAATACATACCGTGATCGTAGCATGCATGGACTCGACTCATATGACTGGGATTTCCATGAAAAAGATTGTGGGCACAAAATGCGTGATCACTGTACATTTCTCTTCTATTTCCCATTACTATTTCTATTTTTCTTCTTCAATTTAGCATTATTGTCAGGGAAAGACCTAATCTAAGATCTGCAAATAAATATTTTGCCTTCAAATTCATACCTGATCGTAGCATGCATGGACTCGACTCATATGACTGGGATTTCCATGAAAAAGATTGTGGGCAGAAAATGGGTGATCATTGTACATTTCTCTTCTGTTTCCCATTACTATTTCTATTTTACTTCCTCAATTTAGCATTATAGACAGGGAAAGACCTAATCTAAGATCTGCAAAAAAATATTTTGCCTTCAAATTTATACCGTGATCATAGCATGCATGGACTCGACTCATATGACTGGGATTTCCATGAAAAAGATTGTGGGCAGAAAATGGGTGATCACTGTACATTTCTCTTCTATTTCCCATTACTATTTCTATTTTTCTTCTTCAATTTAGCATTATTGTCAGGGAAAGACCTAATCTAAGATCTGCAAATAAATATTTTGCCTTCAAATTCATACCTGATCGTAGCATGCATGGACTCGACTCATATGACTGGGATTTCCATGAAAAAGATTGTGGGCACAAAATGGGTGATCACTGTACATTTCTCTTCTGTTTCCCATTACTATTTCTATTTTACTTCCTCAATTTAGCATTATGGACAGGGAAAGACTTAATCTAAGAGCTGCAAATAAATATTTTGCATTGAAATTCATACCGTGATCGTAGCATGCATGGACTTGACTCAGATGACAGGGATTTCCATGAAAAACATTGAGGGCTGAAAATGGGTGATCACTGTACATTTTTCTTCTGTTTCCTATTTATATTTATATTTTACTTCCTTAATTTAGCATTATGGACAGGGAAAGACCTAATCTAAGATCTGCAAAAAAATATTTTGCTATCAAATTCATACCATGATCGTAGCATGCATGGACTCGACTCATATGACTGGGATTTCCGTGAAAGAGATTCTGGGCAAAAAATGGGTAATCACTGTACATTTCTCTTCTCTTTCCCATTACTATTTCTATTTTACTTCCTGATTTTAGCATTATGGACAGGGAAAGACCTAATCTAAGATCTGCAAAAAAATATTTTGCGTTCATATTCATACCGTGATCGTAGCATGCATGGACTCGACTCATATGACTGGGATTTCCATGAAAAATATTGTGGGCACAAAATGGTTGATCACTGTAAATTTCTCTTCTGTTTCCCATTACTATTTCTATTTTACTTCCTGATTTTAGCATTATGGACAGGGAAAGACCTAATCTAAGATCTGCAAAAAAATATTTTGCGTTCATATTCATACCGTGATCGTAGCATGCATGGACTCGACTCATATGACTGGGATTTCCATGAAAAAGATTGTGGGCACAAAATGGGTTATCACTGTACATTTCTCTTCTGTTTCCCATTATTATTTCTATTTTACTTCCTCAATTTAGCATTATGGACAGCGAAAGTCCTAATCTAAGACCTGCAAAAAAATATTTAGCCTTCAAATTCATACCGTGATCATAGCATGCATGGACTCGACTCATATGACTGGGATTTCCATGAAAAAGATTGTGGGCAGAAAATGGGTGATCACTGTACATTTCTCTTCTGTTTCCCATTACTATTTCTATTTTACTTCCTCAATTCAGCATTATCGACAGGGAAGACCTAATCTAAGATCTGCAAAAAAATATTTTGCCTTGAAATTCATACCATGATCGTAGCATGCATGGACTCGACTCATATGACTGGGATTTCCATGAAATGATTGTGGGCAGAAAATGGGTGATCACTGTACATTTCTCTTCTGTTTCCCATTACTATTTCTATTTTACTTCCTCAATTTAGCATTATGGACAGGGAAAGACCTAATCTAAGCTCTGCAAAAAAATATTTTGCCTTCAAATTCATACCGTGAGTGTAGCATGCATGGTCTTGACTCATATGACTGGGATTTCCAGGAAAAATATTGTGGGCACAAAATGGTTGATCACTGTACATTTCTCTTCTGTTTCCCATTACTATTTCTATTTTACTTCCTCAATTTAGCATTATGGACAGGGAAAGACCTAATCTAAGATCTGCAAAAAAATATTTTGCGTTCATATTCATACCGTGATCGTAGCATGCATGGACTCGACTCATATGACTGGGATTTCCATGAAAAAGATTGTGGGCACAAAATGGGTGATCACTGTACATTTCACTTCTGTTTCCCGTTACTATTTCTATTTTACTTCCTCAATTTAGCATTATGGACAGGGAAAGACCTAATCTAACATCTGCAAATAAATATTTTGCATTGAAATTCATACCGTGATCGTAGCATGCATGGACTTGACTCAGATGACAGGGATTTCCATGAAAAACATTGAGGGCTGAAAATGGGTGATCACTGTACATTTTTCTTCTGTTTCCTATTTATATTTATATTTTACTTCCTTAATTTAGCATTATGGACAGGGAAAGACCTAATCTAAGATCTGCAAAAAAATATTTTGCCATCAAATTCATACCATGATCGTAGCATGCATGGACTCGACTCATATGACTGGGATTTCCGTGAAAGAGATTCTGGGCAAAAAATGGGTAATCACTGTACATTTCTCTTCTCTTTCCCATTACTATTTCTATTTTACTTCCTGAATTTAGCATTATGGACAGGGAAAGACCTAATCTATGATTTGCAAAACAATATTTTGCCTTGAAATTCATACCGTGATCGTAGCATGCATGGACTCGACTCATATGACTGGGATTTCCATGAAAAAGATTGTGGGCACAAAATGGTTGATCACTGTAAATTTCTCTTCTGTTTCCCATTACTATTTCTATTTTACTTCCTGAATTTAGAATTATGGACAGGGAAAGACCTAATCTAAGATCTGCAAAAAAATATTTTGCCTTCAAATTCATACCGTGATCGTAGCATGCATGGACTCGACTCATATGACTGGGATTTCCATGAAAATGATTGTGGGCACAAAATGGTTGATCACTGTACATTTCTCTTCTGTTTCCCATTACTATTTCTATTTTACTTCCTGAATTTAGAATTATGGACAGGGAAAGACCTAATCTAAGATCTGCAAAAAAATATTTTGCCTTCAAATTCATACCGTGATCGTAGCATGCATGGACTCGACTCATATGACTGGGATTTCCATGAAAAAGATTGTGGGCACAAAATGCGTGATCACTGTACATTTCTCTTCTATTTCCCATTACTATTTCTATTTTTCTTCTTCAATTTAGCATTATTGTCAGGGAAAGACCTAATCTAAGATCTGCAAATAAATATTTTGCCTTCAAATTCATACCTGATCGTAGCATGCATGGACTCGACTCATATGACTGGGATTTCCATGAAAAAGATTGTGGGCAGAAAATGGGTGATCATTGTACATTTCTCTTCTGTTTCCCATTACTATTTCTATTTTACTTCCTCAATTTAGCATTATAGACAGGGAAAGACCTAATCTAAGATCTGCAAAAAAATATTTTGCCTTCAAATTTATACCGTGATCATAGCATGCATGGACTCGACTCATATGACTGGGATTTCCATGAAAAAGATTGTGGGCAGAAAATGGGTGATCACTGTACATTTCTCTTCTATTTCCCATTACTATTTCTATTTTTCTTCTTCAATTTAGCATTATTGTCAGGGAAAGACCTAATCTAAGATCTGCAAATAAATATTTTGCCTTCAAATTCATACCTGATCGTAGCATGCATGGACTCGACTCATATGACTGGGATTTCCATGAAAAAGATTGTGGGCACAAAATGGGTGATCACTGTACATTTCTCTTCTGTTTCCCATTACTATTTCTATTTTACTTCCTCAATTTAGCATTATGGACAGGGAAAGACTTAATCTAAGAGCTGCAAATAAATATTTTGCATTGAAATTCATACCGTGATCGTAGCATGCATGGACTTGACTCAGATGACAGGGATTTCCATGAAAAACATTGAGGGCTGAAAATGGGTGATCACTGTACATTTTTCTTCTGTTTCCTATTTATATTTATATTTTACTTCCTTAATTTAGCATTATGGACAGGGAAAGACCTAATCTAAGATCTGCAAAAAAATATTTTGCTATCAAATTCATACCATGATCGTAGCATGCATGGACTCGACTCATATGACTGGGATTTCCGTGAAAGAGATTCTGGGCAAAAAATGGGTAATCACTGTACATTTCTCTTCTCTTTCCCATTACTATTTCTATTTTACTTCCTGATTTTAGCATTATGGACAGGGAAAGACCTAATCTAAGATCTGCAAAAAAATATTTTGCGTTCATATTCATACCGTGATCGTAGCATGCATGGACTCGACTCATATGACTGGGATTTCCATGAAAAATATTGTGGGCACAAAATGGTTGATCACTGTAAATTTCTCTTCTGTTTCCCATTACTATTTCTATTTTACTTCCTGATTTTAGCATTATGGACAGGGAAAGACCTAATCTAAGATCTGCAAAAAAATATTTTGCGTTCATATTCATACCGTGATCGTAGCATGCATGGACTCGACTCATATGACTGGGATTTCCATGAAAAAGATTGTGGGCACAAAATGGGTTATCACTGTACATTTCTCTTCTGTTTCCCATTATTATTTCTATTTTACTTCCTCAATTTAGCATTATGGACAGCGAAAGTCCTAATCTAAGACCTGCAAAAAAATATTTAGCCTTCAAATTCATACCGTGATCATAGCATGCATGGACTCGACTCATATGACTGGGATTTCCATGAAAAAGATTGTGGGCAGAAAATGGGTGATCACTGTACATTTCTCTTCTGTTTCCCATTACTATTTCTATTTTACGTCCTCAATTCAGCATTATCGACAGGGAAGACCTAATCTAAGATCTGCAAAAAAATATTTTGCCTTGAAATTCATACCATGATCGTAGCATGCATGGACTCGACTCATATGACTGGGATTTCCATGAAATGATTGTGGGCAGAAAATGGGTGATCACTGTACATTTCTCTTCTGTTTCCCATTACTATTTCTATTTTACTTCCTCAATTTAGCATTATGGACAGGGAAAGACCTAATCTAAGCTCTGCAAAAAAATATTTTGCCTTCAAATTCATACCGTGAGTGTAGCATGCATGGTCTTGACTCATATGACTGGGATTTCCAGGAAAAATATTGTGGGCACAAAATGGTTGATCACTGTACATTTCTCTTCTGTTTCCCATTACTATTTCTATTTTACTTCCTCAATTTAGCATTATGGACAGGGAAAGACCTAATCTAAGATCTGCAAAAAAATATTTTGCGTTCATATTCATACCGTGATCGTAGCATGCATGGACTCGACTCATATGACTGGGATTTCCATGAAAAAGATTGTGGGCACAAAATGGGTTATCACTGTACATTTCTCTTCTGTTTCCCATTACTATTTCTATTTTACTTCCTGATTTTAGCATTATGGACAGGGAAAGACCTAATCTAAGATCTGCAAAAAAATATTTTGCGTTTATATTCATACCGTGATCGTAGCATGCATGGACTCAACTCATATGACTGGGATTTCCATGAAAAAGATTGTGGGCAGAAAATGGGTGATCACTGTACATTTCTCTTCTGTTTCCCATTAATATTTCTATTTTACTTCCTTAATTTAGCATTATGAACAGGGAAAGACCTAATCTAAGATCTGCAAAAAAATATTTTGCCTTCAAATTGATACCGTGATCGTAGCATGCATGGACTCGACTCATATGACTGGGATTTCCATGATAAAGATTGTGGGCAGAAAATGGGTGATCACTGTACATTTCTCTTCTGTTTCCCATTACTATTTCTATTTTACTTCCTCAATTTAGCATTATCGACAGGGAAGACCTAATCTAAGATCTGCAAAAAAATATTTTGCCTGCAAATTCATACCATGATTGTAGCATGCATGGACTCGACTCATATGACTGGGATTTCCATGAAATGATTGTGGGCAGAAAATGGGTGATCACTGTACATTTCTCTTCTGTTTCCCATTACTATTTCTATTTTACTTCCTCAATTTAGCATTATGGACAGGGAAAGACCTAATCTAAGATCTGCAAAAAAATATTTTGCCATCAAATTCATACCATGATCGTAGCATGCATGGACTCGACTCATATGACTGGTATTTCCGTGAAAGAGATTCTGGGCACAATATGGGTGATCACTGTACATTTCTCTTCTGTTTCCTATTACTATTTCTATTTTACTTCCTCAGTTTAGCATTATGGACAGGGAAAGACCTAATCTAAGATCTGCAAAAAAATATTTTGCCTTCAAATTCATACCGTGATCGTAGCATGCATGGACTCGACAAATATGACTGGGATTTCCATGAAAAAGATTGTGGGCACAAAATGGGTGATCACTGTACATTTCTCTTCTGTTTCCCATTACTATTTCTATTTTACTTCGTCAATTTAGCATCATTGACATGGAAAGACCTAATCTAAGATCTGCAAAAAAATATTTTCCCTTCAAATTCAAACCGTGATTGTAGCATGCATGGACTCGACTCATATGACTGGGATTTCCATGAAATGATTGTGGGGAGAAAATGGGTGATCACTGTACATTTCTCTTCTGTTTCCTATTTATATTTATATTTTACCTCCTCAATTTAGCATTATGGACAGTAAAAGACATAATCTAACATCTGCACAAAAATATTTTGCCTTCAAATTCATAGCGTGATCGTAGCATGCATGGACTCGACTCATATGACTTGGATTTCCATGGAAAAGATTGTGGGCAGCAAATGGGTGAACACTGTACATTTCTCTTCTGTTTCCTATTTATATTTATATTTTACCTCCTCAATTTAGCAATATGGAGAGGGAAAGACCTAATCTAAGATCTGCACAAAAATATTTTGCCTTCAAATTCATACCGTGATCGTAGCATGCATAGACTCGACTCATATGACTTGGATTTCCATGAAAAAGATTGTGGGCAGCAAATTGCTGATCACTGTACATTTCTCTTCTGTTTCCTATTTATATTTATATATTAACTCCTAAATTTAGCAATATGGACAGGGAAAGACCTAATCTAAGATCTGCACAAAAATATTTTGCCTTCAAATTCATACCGTGATCGTAGCATGCATGGACTCGACTCATATGACTGGGATTTCCATGAAAAAGATTGTGGGCAGAAAATGGGTGATCACTGTAAATTTCTCTTCTGTTTCCCATTACTATTTCTATTTTACTTCCTGAATTTAGAATTATGGACAGGGAAAGACCTAATCTAAGATCTGCAAAAAAATATTTTGCCTTCAAATTCATACCGTGATCGTAGCATGCATGGACTCGACTCATATGACTGGGATTTCCATGAAAAAGATTGTGTGCACAAAATAGGTGATCACTGTACATTTCTCTTCTGTTTCCCATTACTATTTCTATTTTACTTCCTCAATTTAGCATTATTGTCAGGGAAAGACCTAATCTAAGATCTGCAAATAAATATTTTGCCTTCAAATTCATACCTGATCGTAGCATGCATGGACTCGACTCATATGACTGGGATTTCCATGAAAAAGATTGTGGGCACAAAATGGGTGATCACTGTACATTTCTCTTCTCTTTCCTATTTATATTTATATTTTACTTCCTCAATTTAGCATTATGGACAGTAAAAGACATAATCTAACATCTGCACAAAAATATTTTGCCTTCAAATTCATAGCGTGATCGTAGCATGCATGGACTCGACTCATATGACTTGGATTTCCATGGAAAAGATTGTGGGCAGCAAATGGGTGAACCCTGTACATTTCTCTTCTGTTTCCTATTTATATTTATATTTTACCTCCTCAATTTAGCAATATGGACAGGGAAAGACCTAATCTAAGATCTGCACAAAAATATTTTGCCTTCAAATTCATACCGTGATCGTAGCATGAATAGACTCGACTCATATGACTTGGATTTCCATGAAAAAGATTGTGGGCAGCAAATTGCTGATCACTGTACATTTCTCTTCTGTTTCCTATTTATATTTATATATTAACTCCTAAATTTAGCAATATGGACAGGGAAAGACCTAATCTAAGATCTGCACAAAAATATTTTGCCTTCAAATTCATACCGTGATCGTAGCATGCATGGACTCGACTCATATGACTGGGATTTCCATGAAAAAGATTGTGGGCAGAAAATGGGTGATCACTGTACATTTCTCTTCTGTTTCCTATTTATATTTATATTTTACCTCCTCAATTTAGCATTATGGCCAGGGAAAGACCTAATCTAAGCTCTGCACATAAATATTTTGCTTTCAAATTCATACTGTGATCGTAGCATGCATGGACTCGACTCATATGACTTGGATTTCCATGAAAAAGATAGTGAGCAGGAAATGGGTGATCACTGTACATTTCTCTTCTCTTTCCTATTTATATTTATATTTTACTTCCTCAATTTAGCATTATAGACAGGGAAAGACCTAATCTAAGCTCTACACAAAAATATTTTGCCTTCAAATTCATACCATGATCGTAGCATGCATGGACTCGACTCATATGACTGGGATTTCCGTGAAAAAGATTGTGGGCCAAAAATGGGTGATCACTGTACATTTCTCTTCTGTTTCCTATTTATATTTCTATTTTACCTCCTCAATTTAGCATTATGGACAGGGAAAGACCTAATCTAAGATCTGCACAGAAATATTTTGCCTTCAAATTCATACCGTGATCGTAGCATGCATGGACTGGACTCATATGACTGGGAATTCCATGAAAAAGATTGTGGGCCGAAAATGGGTGATCACTGAACATTTCTCTTCTGTTTCCTATTTATATTTCTATTTTACCTCCTCAATTTAGCATTATGGCCAGGGAAAGACCTAATCTAAGCTCTGCACAAAAATATTTTGCCTTCAAATTCATATCGTGATCGTAGCATGCATAGACTCGACTCATATGACTGGGATTTCCATGAAAAAGATTGTGGGCCGAAAATGGGTGATCACTGTACATTTCTCTTCTGTTTCCTATTCATATTTATATTTTACTTCCTTCATTTAGCATTATGGACAGGGAAAGACCTAATCTAAAATCTGCACAAAAATATTTTACCTTCAAATTCATACCGTGATCGTAGCATGCATGGACTCGACTCATATGACTGGGATTTCCATGAAAAAGATTGTGGGCCGAAAATGGGTGATCACTGAACATTTCTCTTCTGTTTCCTATTTATATTTATTTTACCTCCTCAATTTAGCATTATGGACAGGGAAAGACCTAATCTAAGATCTGCACAAAAATATTTTGCCTTCAAATTCATACTGTGATCGGTGCATGCATGGACTCGACTCATAAGACTGGGATTTCCATGAAAAGATTGTGGGCCAAAAATGGGTGATCACTGTACATTTCTCTTCTGTTTCCTATTTATATTTCTATTTTACCTCCTCAATTTAGCATTATGGACAGGGAAAGACCTAATCTAAAATCTGCACAAAAATATTTTGCCTTCAAATTCATATCGTGATCGTAGCATGCATGGAATCGACTCATATGACTGGGATTTCCATGAAAAAGATTCTGGGCTGAAAATAGGTGATCACTGTACATTTCTCTTCTGTTTCCTATTTATATTTCTATTTTACCTCCTCAATTTAGCAATATGGACAGGGAAAGATCTAATCTAAGATCTGCAAATAAATATTTTGCCTTCAAATTCATACCGTGATCGTAGCATGCATAGACTCGACTCATATGACTTGGATTTCCATGAAAAAGATTGTGGGCAGCAAATTGCTGATCACTGTACATTTCTCTTCTGTTTCCTTTTTATATTTATATTTTAACTCCTCAATTTAGCAATATGGACAGGGAAAGACCTAATCTAAGATCTGCACAAACATATTTTGCCTTCAAATTCATACCGTGATCGTAGCATGCATGGACTCGACTCATATGACTGGGATTTCCATGAAAAAGATTGTGGGCACAAAATGGGTGATTACTGTACATTTCTCATTTATATTTATATTTTACCTCCTCAATTTAGCATTATGGCCAGGGAAAGACCTAATCTAAGCTCTGCACATAAATATTTTGCTTTCAAATTGATACTGTGATCGTAGCATGCATGGACTCGACTCATATGACTTGGATTTCCATGAAAAAGATTGTGGGCAGAAAATGGGTGATCACTGAACATTTCTCTTCTGTTTCCTATTTATATTTCTATTTTACCTCCTCAATTTAGCATTATGGACAGGGAAAGACCTAATCTAAGCTCTGCACAAAAATATTTTGCCTTCAAATTCATACCGTGATCGTAGCATGCATGGACTCGACTCATATGACTGGGATGTCCATGAAAAAGATTCTGGGCCGAAAATGGGTGATCACTGTTCATTTCTCTTCTGTTTCCTATTTATATTTCTATTTTACCTCCTCAATTTAGCATTATGGCCATGGAAAGACCTAATCTAAGCTCTGCAAAAAAATATTTTGCCTTCAAATTCATACCGTGATCGTAGCATGCATGGACTCGACTCATATGACTGGATTTCCATGAAAAAGATTGTGGGCCGAAAATGGGTGATCACTGTACATTTCTCTTCTGTTTCCTATTTATATTTCTATTTTACCTCCTCAATTTAGCATTATGGACAGGGAAAGACCTAATCTAAGCTCTGCACAAAAATATTTTGCCTTCAAATTCATACCGTGATCGTAGCATGCATGGACTCGACTCATATGACTGGGATGTCCATGAAAAAGATTCTGGGCCGAAAATGGGTGATCACTGTACATTTCTCTTCTGTTTCCTATTTATATTTCTATTTTACCTCCTCAATTTAGCATTATGGCCATGGAAAGACCTAATCTAAGCTCTGCAAAAAAATATTTTGCCTTCAAATTCATACCGTGATCGTAGCATGCATGGACTCGACTCATATGACTGGATTTCCATGAAAAAGATTGTGGGCCGAAAATGGGTGATCACTGTACATTTCTCTTCTGTTTCCTATTTATATTTATATTTTACCTCCTCAATTTAGTATTATGGCCTGGGAAAAACCTAAACTAAGCTCTGCACAAAAATATTTTGCCTTCAAATTCATACCGTGATCGTAGCATGCATGGACTCGACTCATATGACTGGGATTTCCGTGAAAAAGATTGTGGGCCAAAAATGGGTGATCACTGTACATTTCTCTTCTGTTTCCTATTTATATTTCTATTTTACCTCCTCAATTTAGCATTATGGACAGGGAAAGACCTAATCTAAGATCTGCACAAAAATATTTTGCCTTCAAATTCATACCTTGATCGTAGCATGCATGGACTGGACTCATATGACTGGGAATTCCATGAAAAAGATTGTGGGCCGAAAATGGGTGATCACTGAACATTTCTCTTCTGTTTCCTATTTATATTTATATTTTACCTCCTCAATTTAGCATTATGGCCAGGGAAAGACCTAATCTAAGCTCTGCACAAAAATATTTTGCCTTCAAATTCATATCGTGATCGTAGCATGCGTAGACTCGACTCATATGACTGGGATTTCCATGAAAAAGATTGTGGGCCGAAAATGGGTGATCACTGAACATTTCTCTTCTGTTTCCTATTTATATTTATTTTACCTCCTCAATTTAGCATTATGGACAGGGAAAGACCTAATCTAAGATCTGCACAAAAATATTTTGCCTTCAAATTCATACCGTGATCGGTGCATGCATGGACTCGACTCATAGGACTGGGATTTCCATGAAAATATTGTGGGCCAAAAATGGGTGATCACTGTACATTTCTCTTCTGTTTCCTATTTATATTTATATTTTACCTCCTCAATTTAGCATCATGGACAGGGAAAGACCTAATCTAAAATCTGCACAAAAATATTTTGCCTTCAAATTCATATCGTGATCGTAGCATGCATGGACTCGACTCATATGACTGGGATGTCCATGAAAAAGATTCTGGGCCGAAAATGGGTGATCACTGTACATTTCTCTTCTGTTTCCTATTTATATTTCTATTTTACCTCCTCAATTTAGCATTATGGACAGGGAAAGACCTAATCTAAGATCTGCACAAAAATATTTTGCCTTCAAATTCATACCTTGATCGTAGCATGCATGGAGTGGACTCATATGACTGGGAATTCCATGAAAAAGATTGTGGGCCGAAAATGGGTGATCACTGAACATTTCTCTTCTGTTTCCTATTTATATTTATATTTTACCTCCTCAATTTAGCATTATGGCCAGGGAAAGACCTAATCTAAGCTCTGCACAAAAATATTTTGCCTTCAAATTCATATCGTGATCGTAGCATGCGTAGACTCGACTCATATGACTGGGATTTCCATGAAAAAGATTGTGGGCCGAAAATGGGTGATCACTGTACATTTCTCTTCTGTTTCCTATTCATATTTATATTTTACTTCCTTCATTTAGCATTATGGACAGGGAAAGACCTAATCTAAAATCTGACACAAAAATATTTTAGCTTCAAATTCATACCGTGATCGTAGCATGCATGGACTCGACTCATATGACTGGGAATTCCATGAAAAAGATTGTGGGCCGAAAATGGGTGATCACTGAACATTTCTCATCTGTTTCCTATTTATATTTCTATTTTACCTCCTCAATTTAGCATTATGGCCAGGGAAAGACCTAATCTAAGCTCTGCACAAAAATATTTTGCCTTCAAATTCATATCGTGATCGTAGCATGCATAGACTCGACTCATATGACTGGGATTTCCATGAAAAAGATTGTGGGCCGAAAATGGGTGATCACTGTACATTTCTCTTCTGTTTCCTATTCATATTTATATTTTACTTCCTTCATTTAGCATTATGGACAGGGAAAGACCTAATCTAAAATCTGCACAAAAATATTTTACCTTCAAATTCATACCGTGATCGTAGCATGCATGGACTCGACTCATATGACTGGGATTTCCATGAAAAAGATTGTGGGCCGAAAATGGGTGATCACTGAACATTTCTCTTCTGTTTCCTATTTATATTTATTTTACCTCCTCAATTTAGCATTATGGACAGGGAAAGACCTAATCTAAGATCTGCACAAAAATATTTTGCCTTCAAATTCATACCGTGATCGGTGCATGCATGGACTCGACTCATAGGACTGGGATTTCCATGAAAAGATTGTGGGCCAAAAATGGGTGATCACTGTACATTTCTCTTCTGTTTCCTATTTATATTTATATTTTACCTCCTCAATTTAGCATTATGGACAGGGAAAGACCTAATCTAAAATCTGCACAAAAATATTTTGCCTTCAAATTCATATCGTGATCGTAGCATGCATGGAATCGACTCATATGACTGGGATTTCCATGAAAAAGATTCTGGGCTGAAAATAGGTGATCACTGTACATTTCTCTTCTGTTTCCTATTTATATTTATATTTTACCTCCTCAATTTAGCATTATGGCCAGGGAAAGACCTAATCTAAGCTCTGCACAAAAATATTTTGCCTTCAAATTCATACCGTGATCGTAGCGTGCATGGACTCGACTCATATGACTGGGATTTCCATGAAAATATTGTGGGCCGAAAATGAGTGAACACTGTATATTTCTCTTCTGTTTCCTATTTATATTTATATTTTACCTCCTCAATTTAGCATTATGGACAGAGAATGACCAAATCTAATATCTGCAGAAAAATATTTTGCCTTCAAATTCATACCGTGATCGGTGCATGCATGGACTCGACTCATAGGACTGGGATTTCAATGAAAAGATTGTGGGCCAAAAATGGGTGATCACTGTACAGTTCTCTTCTGTTTCCTATTTATATTTATATTTTACCTCCTCAATTTAGCATTATGGACAGGGAAAGACCTAATCTAAAATCTGCACAAAAATATTTTGCCTTCAAATTCATATCGTGATCGTAGCATGCATGGAATCGACTCATATGACTGGGATTTCCTTGAAAAAGATTCTGGGCTAAAAATAGGTGATCACTGTACATTTCTCTTCTGTTTCCTATTTATATTTATATTTTACCGCCTCAATTTAGCATTATGGCCTGGGAAAGACGTAATCTAAGCTCTGCACAAAAATATTTTGCCTTCAAATTCATACCGTGATCGTAGCATGCATGGACTCGACTCATATGACTGGGATTTCCATGAAAAAAATTGTGGGAAGAAAATGGGTGATCACTGTACATTTCTCTTCTGTTACCTTTTTATATTTCTATTTTACCTCCTCAATTTAGCATTATGGACAGGGAAAGACCTAATCTAAAATCTGCACAAAAATATTTTGCCTTGAAATTCATACCGTGATTGTAGCATGCATGGACTCGACTCATATGACTGGGATTTCCATGAAAAAGATTGTGGGCCGAAAATGGGTGATCACTGTACATTTCTTTTTCCTATTTATATTTATATTTTACCTCCTCAATTTAGCATTATGGCCAGGGAAAGACCTAATCTAATCTCTGCACAAAAATATTTTGCCTTCAAATTCATACCGTGATCGTAGCGTGCATGGACTCGACTCATATGACTGGGACTTCCATGAAAAAGATTGTGGGCCGAAAATGGGTGATCACTATACATTTCTCTTCTGTTTCCTATTTATATTTCTATTTTACTTCCTCAATTTAGCATTATGGACAGGGAAAGACCCAATCTAAGATCTGCACAAAAATATTTTGCCTTCAAATTCATACCGTGATCGTAGCATGCATGGACTCGACACATATGACTGGGATGTCCATGAAAAGATTGTGGGCCAAAAATAGGTGATCACTGTACATTTCTCTTCTGTTTCCAATTTATATTTCCATTTTACCTCCTCAATTTAGCATTATGGACAGGGAAAGACCTAATCTAAGATCTGCACAAAAATATTTTGCCTTCAAATTCATACCGTGAGCGTAGCATGCATGGACTCGACTCATATGACTGGGATTTCCATGAAAAAGATTTTGGGCCGAAAATGGGTGATCACTGTACATTTTTCTTCTATTTCCTATTTATATTTATATTTTACCTCCTCAATTTAGCATTATGGTCAGGGAAAGACCTAATCTGAAATCTGCACAAAAATATTTTGCCTTCAAATTCATACCGTGATCGTAGCATGCATGGACTCGAATCATATGACTGGGATTTCCATGAAAAAGATTGTGGGCCGAAAATGGGTGATCACTGTACATTTCTCTTCTGTTTCCTATTTATATTTCTATTTTACCTCCTCAATTTAGCATTATGGACAGGGAAAGACGTAATCTAAAATCTGCACAAAAATATTTTGCCTTCAAATTCATACCGTGATCGTAGCATGCATGGACTCGACTCATATGACTGGGATTTCCATGAAAAAGATTGTGGGCAGAAAATGGGTGATCACTGTACATTTCTCTTCTGTTACCTTTTTATATTTCTATTTTACCTCCTCAATTTAGCATTATGGACAGGGAAAGACCTAATCTAAAATCTGCACAAAAATATTTTGCCTTGAAATTCATACCGTGATTGTAGCATGCATGGACTCGACTCATATGACTGGGATTTCCATGAAAAAGATTGTGGGCCGAAAATGGGTGATCACTGTACATTTCTTTTTCCTATTTATATTTCTATTTTACCTCCTCAATTTAGCATTATGGCCAGGGAAAGACCTAATCTAATCTCTGCACAAAAATATTTTGCCTTCAAATTCATACCGTGATCGTAGCGTGCATGGACTCGACTCATATGACTGGGATTTCCATGAAAAAGATTGTGGGCCGAAAATGGGTGATCACTATACATTTCTCTTCTGTTTCCTATTTATATTTCTATTTTACTTCCTCAATTTAGCATTATGGACAGGGAAAGACCCAATCTAAGATCTGCACAAAAATATTTTGCCTTCAAATTCATACCGTGATCGTAGCATGCATGGAATCGACACATATGACTGGGATGTCCATGAAAAGATTGTGGGCCAAAAATAGGTGATCACTGTACATTTCTCTTCTGTTTCCAATTTATATTTCTATTTTACCTCCTCAATTTAGCATTATGGACAGGGAAAGACCTAATCTAAGATCTGCACAAAAATATTTTGCCTTCAAATTCATACCGTGTTCGTAGCATACATGGACTTGACTCATATGACTGGGATTTCCATGAAAAAGATTGTGGGCTGAAAATGGGTGATCACTGTACATTTCTCTTCTGTTTCCTATTTATATTTGTATTTTACCTCCTCAATTTAGCATTATGGCCAGGGAAAGACCTAATCTAAGCTCTCCACAAAAATATTTTGCCTTCAAATTCATACCGTGATCGTAGCGTGCATGGACTCGACTCATATGACTGGGATTTCCTTGAAAAAGATTCTGGGCTAAAAATAGGTGATCACTGTACATTTCTCTTCTGTTTCCTATTTATATTTATATTTTACCGCCTCAATTTAGCATTATGGCCAGGGAAAGACGTAATCTAAGCTCTGCACAAAAATATTTTGCCTTCAAATTCATACCGTGATCGTAGCATGCATGGACTCGACTCATATGACTGGGATTTCCATGAAAAAGATTGTGGGAAGAAAATGGGTGATCACTGTACATTTCTCTTCTGTTACCTTTTTATATTTCTATTTTACCTCCTCAATTTAGCATTATGGACAGGGAAAGACCTAATCTAAAATCTGCACAAAAATATTTTGCCTTGAAATTCATACCGTGATTGTAGCATGCATGGACTCGACTCATATGACTGGGATTTCCATGAAAAAGATTGTGGGCCGAAAATGGGTGATCACTGTACATTTCTTTTTCCTATTTATATTTATATTTTACCTCCTCAATTTAGCATTATGGCCAGGGAAAGACCTAATCTAATCTCTGCACAAAAATATTTTGCCTTCAAATTCATACCGTGATCGTAGCGTGCATGGACTCGACTCATATGACTGGGACTTCCATGAAAAAGATTGTGGGCCGAAAATGGGTGATCACTATACATTTCTCTTCTGTTTCCTATTTATATTTCTATTTTACTTCCTCAATTTAGCATTATGGACAGGGAAAGACCCAATCTAAGATCTGCACAAAAATATTTTGCCTTGAAATTCATACCGTGATTGTAGCATGCATGGACTCGACTCATATGACTGGGATTTCCATGAAAAAGATTGTGGGCCGAAAATGGGTGATCACTGTACATTTCTTTTTCCTATTTATATTTCTATTTTACCTCCTCAATTTAGCATTATGTCCAGGGAAAGACCTAATCTAATCTCTGCACAAAAATATTTTGCCTTCAAATTCATACCGTGATCGTAGCGTGCATGGACTCGACTCATATGACTGGGATTTCCATGAAAAAGATTGTGGGCCGAAAATGGGTGATCACTATACATTTCTCTTCTGTTTCCTATTTATATTTCTATTTTACTTCCTCAATTTAGCATTATGGACAGGGAAAGACCCAATCTAAGATCTGCACAAAAATATTTTGCCTTCAAATTCATACCGTGATCGTAGCATGCATGGACTCGACACATATGACTGGGATGTCCATGAAAAGATTGTGGGCCAAAAATAGGTGATCACTGTACATTTCTCTTCTGTTTCCAATTTATATTTCTATTTTACCTCCTCAATTTAGCATTATGGACAGGGTAAGACCTAATCTAAGATCTGCACAAAAATATTTTGCCTTCAAATTCATACCGTGAGCGTAGCATGCATGGACTCGACTCATATGACTGGGATTTCCATGAAAATGATTTTGGGCCGAAAATGGGTGATCACTGTACATTTTTCTTCTATTTCCTATTTATATTTATATTTTACCTCCTCAATTTAGCATTATGGTCAGGGAAAGACCTAATCTGAAATCTGCACAAAAATATTTTGCCTTCAAATTCATACCGTGATCGTAGCATGCATGGACTCGAATCATATGACTGGGATTTCCATGAAAAAGATTGTGGGCCGAAAATGGGTGATCACTGTACATTTCTCTTCTGTTTCCTATTTATATTTCTATTTTACCTCCTCAATTTAGCATTATGGACAGGGAAAGACGTAATCTAAAATCTGCACAAAAATATTTTGCCTTCAAATTCATACCGTGATCGTAGCATGCATGGACTCGACTCATATGACTGGGATTTCCATGAAAAAGATTGTGGGCAGAAAATGGGTGATCACTGTACATTTCTCTTCTGTTACCTTTTTATATTTCTATTTTACCTCCTCAATTTAGCATTATGGACAGGGAAAGACCTAATCTAAAATCTGCACAAAAATATTTTGCCTTGAAATTCATACCGTGATTGTAGCATGCATGGACTCGACTCATATGACTGGGATTTCCATGAAAAAGATTGTGGGCCGAAAATGGGTGATCACTGTACATTTCTTTTTCCTATTTATATTTCTATTTTACCTCCTCAATTTAGCATTATGGCCAGGGAAAGACCTAATCTAATCTCTGCACAAAAATATTTTGCCTTCAAATTCATACCGTGATCGTAGCGTGCATGGACTCGACTCATATGACTGGGATTTCCATGAAAAAGATTGTGGGCCGAAAATGGGTGATCACTATACATTTCTCTTCTGTTTCCTATTTATATTTCTATTTTACTTCCTCAATTTAGCATTATGGACAGGGAAAGACCCAATCTAAGATCTGCACAAAAATATTTTGCCTTCAAATTCATACCGTGATCGTAGCATGCATGGACTCGACACATATGACTGGGATGTCCATGAAAAGATTGTGGGCCAAAAATAGGTGATCACTGTACATTTCTCTTCTGTTTCCAATTTATATTTCTATTTTACCTCCTCAATTTAGCATTATGGACAGGGAAAGACCTAATCTAAGATCTGCACAAAAATATTTTGCCTTCAAATTCATACCGTGTTCGTAGCATACATGGACTTGACTCATATGACTGGGATTTCCATGAAAAAGATTGTGGGCTGAAAATGGGTGATCACTGTACATTTCTCTTCTGTTTCCTATTTATATTTGTATTTTACCTCCTCAATTTAGCATTATGGCCAGGGAAAGACCTAATCTAAGCTCTCCACAAAAATATTTTGCCTTCAAATTCATACCGTGATCGTAGCGTGCATGGACTCGACTCATATGACTGGGATTTCCATGAAAAAGATTGTGGGCCGAAAATGGGTGATCACTATACATTTCTCTTCTGTTTCCTATTTATATTTCTATTTTACTTCCTCAATTTAGCATTATGGACAGGGAAAGACCCAATCTAATATTTACACAAAAATATTTTGCCTTCAAATTCATACCGTGATCGTAGCATGCATGGACTCGACACATATGACTGGGATGTCCATGAAAAGATTGTGGGCCAAAAATGGGTGATCACTGTACATTTCTCTTCTGTTTCCAATTTATATTTATATTTTACCTCCTCAATTTAGCATTATGGACAGGGAAAGACCTAATCTAAGATCTGCAAAAAAATATTTTGCCTTCAAATTCATACCGTGTTCGTAGCATACATGGACTTGACTCATATGACTGGGATTTCCATGAAAAAGATTGTGGGCTGAAAATGGGTGATCACTGTACATTTCTCTTCTGTTTCCTATTTATATTTCTATTTTTCCTCCTCAATTTAGCATTATGGACAGGGAAAGACCTAATCTAAAATCTGCACAAAAATATTTTGCCTTCAACTTCATATCGTGATCGTAGCATGCATGGAATCGACTCATATGACTGGGATTTCCATGAAAAAGATTGTGGGCCGAAAATGGGTGATCACTGTACATTTCTCTTCTGTTTACTATTTATATTTCTGTTTTACCTCCTCAATTTAGCATTATGGACAGGGAAAGACCTAATCTAAGATCTACACAAAAATATTTTGCCTTCAAATTCATACCGCGATCGTAGCATGCATGGACTCGACTCATATGACTGGGATTTCCATGAAAAGATCGTGGGCCAAAAATGGGTGATCACTGTACATTTCTCTTCTGTTTCCTATTTATATTTCTATTTTACCTCCTCAATTTAGCATTATGGCCAGGGAAAGACCTAATCTAAGCTCTGCACAAAATATTTTGCCTTCAAATTCATACCGTGATCGTAGCGTGCATGGACTCGACACATATGACTGGGATTTCCATGAAAAAGATTGTGGGCCGAAAATGGGTGATCACTATACATTTCTTTTCTGTTTCCTATTTATATTTATATTTTACTTCCTCAATTTAGCATTATGGACAGGGAAATACCCAATCTAAGATCTGCACAAAAATATTTTGCCTTCAAATTCATACCTTGATCGTAGCATGCATGGACTCGACACATATGACTGGGATGTCCAGGAAAAGATTGTGGGCCAAAAATGGGTGATCACTGTACATTTCTCTTCTGTTTCCAATTTATATTTCTATTTTACCTCCTCAATTTAGCATTATGGACAGGGAAAGACCTAATCAAAGATCTGCACAAAAATATTTTGCCTTCAAATTCATACCGTGTTCGTAGCATACATGGACTTGACTCATATGACTGGGATTTCCATGAAAAAGATTGTGGGCTGAAAATGGGTGATCACTGTACATTTCTCTTATGTTTCCTATTTATATTTCTATTTTACCTCCTCAATTTAGCATTATGGACAGGGAAAGACCTAATCTAAGCTCTGCACCAAAATAATTTGCCTTCAAATTCATACCGTGATCGTAGCATGCATGGACTCGACTCATATGACTTGGATTTACATGAAAAAGATTGTGGGCCGAAATGAGTGATCACTGTATATTTCTCTTCTGTCTCCTATTTATATTCATATTTTACCTCCTCAATTTAGCATTATGGACAGAGAAAGACCAAATCTAATATCTGCACAAAAATATTTTGCCTTCAAATTCATACCGTGATCGTAGCATACATGGAATCAACTCATATGACTGGGATTTCCATGAAAAAGATAGTGGGCCGAAAATGGGTGATCACTGTACATTTCTCTTCTGTTTCCTATTTATATTTGTATTTTACCTCCTCAATTTAGCATTATGGACAGGGAAAGACCTAATCTAAGATCTGCACAAAAATATTTTGCCTTCAAATTCATACCGGTGATCGTAGCATGCATGGACTCGACTCATATGACTGGGATTTCCATGAAAAAGATTGTGGGCCGAAAATGGGTGATCACTATACATTTCTCTTCTGTTTCCTATTTATATTTCTATTTTACCTCCTCAATTTAGCATTATGGACAGGGAAAGACCTAATCTAAGATCTGCACAAAAATATTTTGCCCTCAAATTCATACCGTGATCATAGCATGCATGGACTCGACTCATATGACTGGGATTTCCATGAAAAAGTTTGTGGGCCGAAAATGGGTGATCACTGTACATTTCTGTTTCTTATTTATATATCTATTTTACCTCCTCAATTTAGAATTATGGACAGGGAAAGACCTAATCTAAAATCTGCACAAAAATATTTTGCCTTCAAATTCATACCGTGAGCGTAGCATGCATGGACTCGACTCATATGACTGGGATTTGCATGAAAAAGATTTTGGGCCGAAAATGGGTGATCACTGTACATTTTTCTTCTATTTCCTATTTATATATATATTTTACCTCATCAATTTAGCATTATGGTCAGGGAAAGACCTAATCTGAAATCTGCACAAAAATATTATGCCTTCAAATTCATACCGTGATCGTAGCATGCATGGACTCGACTCATATGACTGGTATTTCCATGAAAAAGATTATGGGCACAAAATGGGTGATCACTGTACGTTTCTCTTCTTTTTCGTATTTCTATTTCTATTTTACTTCCTCAATTTAGCATTATGCATAGGGAAAGACCTAATCTAAGATCTGCACAAAAATATTTTGCCTTCAATTTCATACCGTGATCGTAGCATGCATGGACTCGACTCATATGACTGGGATTTCCATGAAAAAGATTGTAAGCCGAAAATGGGTGATCACCGTACATTTCTCTTCTGTTTCCTATTTATATTTCTATTTTACTTCCTCAATTTAGCGTTATGGACAGGGAAAGACCTAATCTAAAATGTGTACAAAAATATTATGCCTTGAAATTCATACCGTGATCGTAGCATGCATGGACTCGACTCATATGACTGGTATTTCCATGAAAAAGATTGTGGGCGGAAAATGGGTGATCACTGTACATTTCTCTTCTGTTTCCTATTTCTATTTTACCTCCTCAATTTAGCATTATGGACAGGGAAAGACCTAATCTAAAATCTGCACAAAAATATTTTGCCTTCAAATTCATACCGTGATCGTAGCATGCATGGACTCGACTCATATGACTGGGATTTCCAATAAAAAGATTGTGAGCCGAAAATGGGTGATCACCGTACATTTCTCTTCTGTTTCCTATTTATATTTATATTTTACTTCCTCAATTTAGCATTATGAACAGGGAAAGACCTAATCTAAAATCTGCACAAAAATATTTTGCCTTCAAATTCATACCGTGTTCGTAGGATGCATGGACTCGACTCATATGACTGGGATTTACATGAAAATGATTGTGGGCAGAAAATGGGTGATCACTGTACATTTCTCTTCTGTTTCCTATTTATATTTATATTTTACCTCCTCAATTTAGCATTATGGACAGGGAAAGACCTAATCTAAAATCTGCACAAAAATATTTTGCCTTCAAATTCATACCGTGATCGTAGCATGCATGGACTCGACTCATATGACTGGGATTTCCATGAAAAAGATTGTGGGCAGAAAATGGGTGATCACTGTACATTTCTCTTCTGTTACCTTTTTATATTTCTATTTTACCTCCTCAATTTAGCATTATGGACAGGGAAAGACCTAATCTAAAATCTGCACAAAAATATTTTGCCTTGAAATTCATACCGTGATTGTAGCATGCATGGACTCGACTCATATGACTGGGATTTCCATGAAAAAGATTGTGGGCCGAAAATGGGTGATCACTGTACATTTCTTTTTCCTATTTATATTTCTATTTTACCTCCTCAATTTAGCATTATGGCCAGGGAAAGACCTAATCTAATCTCTGCACAAAAATATTTTGCCTTCAAATTCATACCGTGATCGTAGCGTGCATGGACTCGACTCATATGACTGGGATTTCCATGAAAAAGATTGTGGGCCGAAAATGGGTGATCACTATACATTTCTCTTCTGTTTCCTATTTATATTTCTATTTTACTTCCTCAATTTAGCATTATGGACAGGGAAAGACCCAATCTAAGATCTGCACAAAAATATTTTGCCTTCAAATTCATACCGTGATCGTAGCATGCATGGACTCGACACATATGACTGGGATGTCCATGAAAAGATTGTGGGCCAAAAATAGGTGATCACTGTACATTTCTCTTCTGTTTCCAATTTATATTTCTATTTTACCTCCTCAATTTAGCATTATGGACAGGGAAAGACCTAATCTAAGATCTGCACAAAAATATTTTGCCTTCAAATTCATACCGTGTTCGTAGCATACATGGACTTGACTCATATGACTGGGATTTCCATGAAAAAGATTGTGGGCTGAAAATGGGTGATCACTGTACATTTCTCTTCTGTTTCCTATTTATATTTGTATTTTACCTCCTCAATTTAGCATTATGGCCAGGGAAAGACCTAATCTAAGCTCTCCACAAAAATATTTTGCCTTCAAATTCATACCGTGATCGTAGCGTGCATGGACTAGACTCATATGACTGGGATTTCCATGAAAAAGATTGTGGGCCGAAAATGGGTGATCACTATACATTTCTCTTCTGTTTCCTATTTATATTTCTATTTTACTTCCTCAATTTAGCATTATGGACAGGGAAAGACCCAATCTAATATTTACACAAAAATATTTTGCCTTCAAATTCATACCGTGATCGTAGCATGCATGGACTCGACACATATGACTGGGATGTCCATGAAAAGATTGTGGGCCAAAAATGGGTGATCACTGTACATTTCTCTTCTGTTTCCAATTTATATTTATATTTTACCTCCTCAATTTAGCATTATGGACAGGGAAAGACCTAATCTAAGATCTGCAAAAAAATATTTTGCCTTCAAATTCATACCGTGTTCGTAGCATACATGGACTTGACTCATATGACTGGGATTTCCATGAAAAAGATTGTGGGCTGAAAATGGGTGATCACTGTACATTTCTCTTCTGTTTCCTATTTATATTTCTATTTTTCCTCCTCAATTTAGCATTATGGACAGGGAAAGACCTAATCTAAAATCTGCACAAAAATATTTTGCCTTCAACTTCATATCGTGATCGTAGCATGCATGGAATCGACTCATATGACTGGGATTTCCATGAAAAAGATTGTGGGCCGAAAATGGGTGATCACTGTACATTTCTCTTCTGTTTACTATTTATATTTCTGTTTTACCTCCTCAATTTAGCATTATGGACAGGCAAAGACCTAATCTAAGATCTACACAAAAATATTTTGCCTTCAAATTCATACCGCGATCGTAGCATGCATGGACTCGACTCATATGACTGGGATTTCCATGAAAAGATCGTGGGCCAAAAATGGGTGATCACTGTACATTTCTCTTCTGTTTCCTATTTATATTTCTATTTTACCTCCTCAATTTAGCATTATGGCCAGGGAAAGACCTAATCTAAGCTCTGCACAAAATATTTTGCCTTCAAATTCATACCGTGATCGTAGCGTGCATGGACTCGACACATATGACTGGGATTTCCATGAAAAAGATTGTGGGCCGAAAATGGGTGATCACTATACATTTCTTTTCTGTTTCCTATTTATATTTATATTTTACTTCCTCAATTTAGCATTATGGACAGGGAAATACCCAATCTAAGATCTGCACAAAAATATTTTGCCTTCAAATTCATACCTTGATCGTAGCATGCATGGACTCGACACATATGACTGGGATGTCCACGAAAAGATTGTGGGCCAAAAATGGGTGATCACTGTACATTTCTCTTCTGTTTCCAATTTATATTTCTATTTTACCTCCTCAATTTAGCATTATGGACAGGGAAAGACCTAATCTAAGATCTGCACAAAAATATTTTGCCTTCAAATTCATACCGTGTTCGTAGCATACATGGACTTGACTCATATGACTGGGATTTCCATGAAAAAGATTGTGGGCTGAAAATGGGTGATCACTGTACATTTCTCTTATGTTTCCTATTTATATTTCTATTTTACCTCCTCAATTTAGCATTATGGACAGGGAAAGACCTAATCTAAGATCTGCACAAAAATATTTTGCCTTCAAATTCATACCGTGATCGTAGCATGCATGGACTCGACTCATATGACTTGGATTTACATGAAAAAGATTGTGGGCCGAAAATGAGTGATCACTGTATATTTCTCTTCTGTCTCCTATTTATATTCATATTTTACCTCCTCAATTTAGCATTATGGACAGAGAAAGACCAAATCTAATATCTGCACAAAAATATTTTGCCTTCAAATTCATACCGTGATCGTAGCATACATGGAATCAACTCATATGACTGGGATTTCCATGAAAAAGATAGTGGGCCGAAAATGGGTGATCACTGTACATTTCTCTTCTGTTTCCTATTTATATTTGTATTTTACCTCCTCAATTTAGCATTATGGACAGGGAAAGACCTAATCTAAGATCTGCACAAAAATATTTTGCCTTCAAATTCATACCGGTGATCGTAGCATGCATGGACTCGACTCATATGACTGGGATTTCCATGAAAAAGATTGTGGGCCGAAAATGGGTGATCACTATACATTTCTCTTCTGTTTCCTATTTATATTTCTATTTTACCTCCTCAATTTAGCATTATGGACAGGGAAAGACCTAATCTAAGATCTGCACAAAAATATTTTGCCCTCAAATTCATACCGTGATCATAGCATGCATGGACTCGACTCATATGACTGGGATTTCCATGAAAAAGTTTGTGGGCCGAAAATGGGTGATCACTGTACATTTCTGTTTCTTATTTATATATCTATTTTACCTCCTCAATTTAGAATTATGGACAGGGAAAGACCTAATCTAAAATCTGCACAAAAATATTTTGCCTTCAAATTCATACCGTGAGCGTAGCATGCATGGACTCGACTCATATGACTGGGATTTGCATGAAAAAGATTTTGGGCCGAAAATGGGTGATCACTGTACATTTTTCTTCTATTTCCTATTTATATTTATATTTTACCTCATCAATTTAGCATTATGGTCAGGGAAAGACCTAATCTGAAATCTGCACAAAAATATTATGCCTTCAAATTCATACCGTGATCGTAGCATGCATGGACTCGACTCATATGACTGGTATTTCCATGAAAAAGATTATGGGCACAAAATGGGTGATCACTGTACATTTCTCTTCTTTTTCGTATTTCTATTTCTATTTTACTTCCTCAATTTAGCATTATGCATAGGGAAAGACCTAATCTAAGATCTGCACAAAAATATTTTGCCTTCAATTTCATACCGTGATCGTAGCATGCATGGACTCGACTCATATGACTGGGATTTCCATGAAAAAGATTGTAAGCCGAAAATGGGTGATCACCGTACATTTCTCTTCTGTTTCCTATTTATATTTCTATTTTACTTCCTCAATTTAGCGTTATGGACAGGGAAAGACCTAATCTAAAATGTGTACAAAAATATTATGCCTTGAAATTCATACCGTGATCGTAGCATGCATGGACTCGACTCATATGACTGGTATTTCCATGAAAAAGATTGTGGGCGGAAAATGGGTGATCACTGTACATTTCTCTTCTGTTTCCTATTTCTATTTTACCTCCTCAATTTAGCATTATGGACAGGGAAAGACCTAATCTAAAATCTGCACAAAAATATTTTGCCTTCAAATTCATACCGTGATCGTAGCATGCATGGACTCGACTCATATGACTGGGATTTCCAATAAAAAGATTGTGAGCCGAAAATGGGTGATCACCGTACATTTCTCTTCTGTTTCCTATTTATATTTATATTTTACTTCCTCAATTTAGCATTATGAACAGGGAAAGACCTAATCTAAAATCTGCACAAAAATATTTTGCCTTCAAATTCATACCGTGTTCGTAGGATGCATGGACTCGACTCATATGACTGGGATTTACATGAAAATGATTGTGGGCAGAAAATGGGTGATCACTGTACATTTCTCTTCTGTTTCCTATTTATATTTCTATTTTACCTCCTCAATTTAGCATTATGGACAGGGAAAGACCTAATCTAAGATCTGCACAAAAATATTTTGCCTTCAAATTCATACCGTGATCGTAGCATGCATGGACTCGACTCATATGACTGGGATTTCCATGAAAAAGATTGTGGGCCGAAAATAGGTGATCACTGTACATTTCTCTTCTGTTTCCTATTTATATTTATATTTACCTTCTCAATTTAGCATTATGTACAGGGAAAAACCTAATCTAAGATCTGCACAAAAATATTTTGCCTTCAAATTCATACCGTGAGAGTAGCATGCATGGACTCGACTCATATGACTAGGATTTCCATGAAAAAGGTTGTGGGCCGAAAATGGGTGATCACTGTACATTTCTCTTCTGTTTCCTATTTCTATTTTACCTCCTCAATTTAGCATTATGGACAGGGAAAGACCTAATCTAAAATCTGCACAAAAATATTTTGCCTTCAAATTCATACCGTGATAGTAGCATGCATGGATTCGACTCATATGACTGGGATTTCCATGAAAAAGATTGTGGGCAGAAAATGGGTGATCACTGTACATTTCTCTTCTGTTTCCTATTTATATTTCTATTTTACTTCTTCAATTTAGCATTATGTACAGGGAAAGACCTAATCTAAAATCTGCACAAAAATATTATGCCTTGAAATTCATACCGTGATCGTAGCATGCATGGACTCGACTCATATGACTGGTATTTCCATGAAAAAGATTGTGGGCAGAAAATGGGTGATCACTGTACATTTCTCTTCTGTTTCCTATTTCTATTTTACCTCGTCAATTTAGCATTATGGACAGGGAAAGACCTAATCTAAAATCTGCACAAAAATATTTTGCCTTCAAATTCATACCGTGATCGTAGCATGCATGGACTCGACTCATATGACTGGGATTTCCAATAAAAAGATTGTGAGCCGAAAATGGGTGATCACCGTACATTTCTCTTCTGTTTCCTATTTATATTTATATTTACCTTCTCAATTTAGCATTATGGACAGGGAAAGACCTAATCTAAGATCTGCACAAAAATATTTTGCCTTCAAATTCATACCATGATCGTAGCATACATGGATTTGATTCTTATGACTGGGATTTCCATGAAAAAGATTGTGGGCCGAAAATGGGTGATCACTGTACATTTCTCTTCTGTTTCCTATTTATATTTATATTTTACCTCCTCAATTTAGCATTATGGATAGGGAAAGACCTAATCTAAAATCTGCACAAAAATATTTTGCCTTCAAATTCATACCGTGATCGTAGCATGCATGGACTCGACTCATATGACTGGGATTTCCATGAAAAAGATTGTGGGCCGAAAATGGGTGATCACTGTACATTTCTCTTCTGTTTCCTATTTATATTTATATTTTACCTCCTCAATTTAGCATTATGGACAGGGAAAGACCTAATCTAAGATCTGCACAAAAATATTTTGCCTTCATATTCATACCGTGATCGTAGCATGCATGGACTCGACTCATATGACTGGGATTTCCATGAAAAAGATCGTGGGCCGAAATTAGGTGATCACTGTACATTTCTCTTCTGTTTCCTATTTATATTTATATTTTACCTCCTCAATTTAGCATTATGGACAGGGAAAGACCTAAACTAAGATCTGCACAAAAATATTTTCCCTTCAAATTCATACCATGATCGTAGCATACATGGATTTGACGCTTATGACTGGGATTTCCATGAAAAAGATTGTGGGCCGAAAATGGGTGATCACTGTACATTTCTCTTCTGTTTCCTATTTATATTTATATTTTACCTCCTCAATTTAGCATTATGGACAGGGAAAGACCTAATCTAAGCACTGCACAAAAATATTTTGCCTTCAAATTCATACCGTGATCGTAGCATGCATGGACTCGACTCATATGACTGGGATTTCCATGAAAAAGATTGTGGGCCGAAAATGGGTGATCACTTTAGATTTCTCTTCTGTTTCCTATTTATATTTATTTTACTTCCTCAATTTAGCATTATGGACTGGGAAATACCTAATCAAGATCTGCACAAAAATATTTTGCCTTCAAATTCATACCGTGATCGTAGCATGCATGGACTCGACTCATATGACTGGGATTTCCATGAAAAAGATTGTGGGCCGAAAATTGGTGATCACTGTACATTTCTCTTCTGTTTCCTATTTATATTTCTATATTACCTCCTGAATTTATCATTATAGACAGGGAAAGACCTAATCTAAAATCTGCACAAAAATATTTTGCTTTCAAATTCATACCGTGATCGTAGCATGCATGGACTCGACTCATATGACTGGGATTTCCATGAAAAAGTTTGTTTACCGAAAATGGGTGATCACTGTACATTTCTCTTCTGTTTCCTATTTATATTTATATTTTACCTCCTCAATTTAGCATTATGGACAGGGAAAGACCTAATCTAAGCTCTGCACAAAAATATTTTGCCATCAAATTCATACCGTGATCGTAGCATGCATGGACTCGACTCATATGACTGGGATTTCCATGAAAAAGATTGTGGGCCGAAAATGGGTGATCACTGTACATTTCTCTTCTGTTTCCTATTTATATTTATATTTTACCTCCTGAATTTATCATTATGGCCATTGAAAGACCTAATCTAAGCTCTGCACAAAAATATTTTGCCATCAAATTCATACCGTGATCGTAGCATGCATGGACTCGACTCATATGACCGGGATTTCCATGAAAAAGATTGTGGGCCGAAAATGGGTGATCACTGTACATTTCTCTTCTGTTTCCTATTTATATTTCTATTTTACCTCCTGAATTTATCATTATGGCCAGGGAAAGACCTAATCTAAGCTCTGAACAAAAATATTTTGCCTTCAAATTCATACCGTGATCGTAGCATGCATGGACTCGACTCATATGACTGGGATTTCCATGAAAAAGATTGTGGGCCAAAAATGGGTGATCACTGTACATTTCTCTTCTGTTTCCTATTTATATTTCTATTTTACCTCCTCAATTTAGCATTATGGCCAGGGAAAGACCTAATCTAAGCTCTGAACAAAAATGTTTTGCCTTCAAATTCATACCGTGATCGTAGCATGCATGGACTCGACTCATATGACTGGGATTTCCATGAAAAAGATTGTGGGCCGAAAATGGGTGATCACTGTACATTTCTCTTCTGTTTCCTATTTATATTTATATTTTACCTCCTGAATTTATCATTATGGCCAGGGAAAGACCTAATCTAAGCTCTGAACAAAAATATTTTGCCTTGAAATTCATACCGTGATCGTAGCATGCATGGACTCGACTCATATGACTGGGATTTCCATGAAAAAGATTGTGGGCAGAAAATGGGTGATCACTGTACATTTCTCTTCTATTTCCTATTTATATTTCTATTTTACTTCCTCAATTTAGCATTATGGACAGGGAAATACCTAATCAAGATCTGCACAAAAATATTTTGCCTTCAAATTCATACCGTGATCGTAGCATGCATGGACTTGACTCATATGACTGGGATTTCCATGAAAAAGATTGTGGGCCGAAAATGGGTGATCACTGTACATTTCTCTTCTGTTTCGTATTTATATTTATATTTTACCTCCTCAATTTAGCATTATGGACAGGGAAAGACCTAATCTAAGCTCTGCACCAAAATATTTTGCCTACAAATTCATACCGTGATTGCAGCATGCATGGACTCGACTCATATGACTTGGATTTCCATGAAAAAGATTGTGGGCCGAAAATGGGTGATCTCTGTACATTTCTCTTCTGTTTTCTATTTATATTTATATTTTACCTCCTCAATTTAGCATTATAGACAGGGAAAGATCTAATCTAAAATCTGCACAAAAATATTTTGCTTTCAAATTCATACCGTGATCGTAGCATGCATGGACTCGACTCATATGACTGGGATTTCCAGGAAAAAGTTTGTTTGCCGAAAATGGGTGATCACTGTACATTTCTCTTCTGTTTCCTATTTATATTTATATTTTACCTCCTCAATTTAGCATTATGGACAGGGAAAGACCTAATCTAAGCTCTGCACAAAAATATTTTGCCATCAAATTCATACCGTGATCGTAGCATGCATGGACTCGACTCATATGACTGGGATTTCTATGAAAAAGATTGTGGGCCGAAAATGGGTGATCACTGTACATTTCTCTTCTGTTTCCTATTTATATTTATATTTTACCTCCTGAATTTATCATTATGGCCATGGAAAGACCTAATCTAAGCTCTGCACAAAAATATTTTGCCATCAAATTCATACCGTGATCGTAGCATGCATGGACTCGACTCATATGACTGGGATTTCCATGAAAAAGATTGTGGGCCGAAAATGGGTGATCACTGTACATTTCTCTTCTGTTTCCTATTTATATTTCTATTTTACCTCCTGAATTTATCATTATGGCCAGGGAAAGACCTAATCTAAGCTCTGAACAAAAATATTTTGCCTTCAAATTCATACCGTGATCGTAGCATGCATGGAATCGACTCATATGACTTGGATTTCCATGAAAAAGATTGTGGGCCGAAAATGGGTGATCACTTTAGATTTCTCTTCTGTTTCCTATTTATATTTATTTTACTTCCTCAATTTAGCATTATGGACAGGGAAATACCTAATCAAGATCTGCACAAAAATATTTTGCCTTCAAATTCATACCGTGATCGTAGCATGCATGGACTCGACTCATATGACTGGGATTTCCATGAAAAAGATTGTGGGCCGAAAATGGGTGATCACTGTACATTTCTCTTCTGTTTCCTATTTATATTTCTTTTTTACCTCCTGAATTTATCATTATGGCCAGGGAAAGACCTAATCTAAGCTCTGAACAAAAATATTTTGCCTTGAAATTCATACCGTGATCGTAGCATGCATGGACTCGACTCATATGACTGGGATTTCCATGAAAAAGATTGTGGGCAGAAAATGGGTGATTACTGTACATTTCTCTTCTATTTCCTATTTATATTTCTATTTTACTTCCTCAATTTAGCATTATGGACAGGGAAATACCTAATCAAGATCTGCACAAAAATATTTTGCCTTCAAATTCATACCGTGATCGTAGCATGCATGGACTTGACTCATATGACTGGGATTTCCATGAAAAAGATTGTGGGCCGAAAATGGGTGATCACTGTACAATTCTCTTCTGTTTCGTATTTATATTTATATTTTACCTCCTCAATTTAGCATTATGGACAGGGAAAGACCTAATCTAAGCTCTGCACCAAAATATTTTGCCTACAAATTCATACCGTGATTGCAGCATGCATGGACTCGACTCATATGACTTGGATTTCCATGAAAAAGATTGTGGGCCGAAAATGGGTGATCTCTGTACATTTCTCTTCTGTTTTCTATTTATATTTATATTTTACCTCCTCAATTTAGCATTATAGACAGGGAAAGACCTAATCTAAAATCTGCACAAAAATATTTTGCTTTCAAATTCATACCGTGATCGTAGCATGCATGGACTCGACTCATATGACTGGGATTTCCATGAAAATTTGTTTGCCGAAAATGGGTGATCACTGTACATTTCTCTTCTGTTTCCTATTTATATTTATATTTTACCTCCTCAATTTAGCATTATGGACAGGGAAAGACCTAATCTAAGCTCTGCACAAAAATATTTTGCCATCAAATTCATACCGTGATCGTAGCATGCATGGACTCGACTCATATGACTGGGATTTCCATGAAAAAGATTGTGGGCCGAAAATGGGTGATCACTGTACATTTCTCTTCTGTTTCCTATTTATATTTATATTTTACCTCCTGAATTTATCATTATGGCCATGGAAAGACCTAATCTAAGCTCTGCACAAAAATATTTTGCCATCAAATTCATACCGTGATCGTAGCATGCATGGACTCGACTCATATGACTGGGATTTCCATGAAAAAGATTGTGGGCCGAAAATGGGTGATCACTGTACATTTCTCTTCTGTTTCCTATTTATATTTCTATTTTACCTCCTGAATTTATCATTATGGCCAGGGAAAGACCTAATCTAAGCTCTGAACAAAAATATTTTGCCTTCAAATTCATACCGTGATCGTAGCATGCATGGACTCGACTCATATGACTGGGATTTCCATGAAAAAGATTGTGGGCCGAAAATGGGTGATCACTATACATTTCTCTTCTGTTTTCTATTTATATTTCTATTTAACTTCCTCAATTTAGCATTATGGACAGGGAAAGACCTAATCAAGATCTGCACAAAAATATTTTGCCTTCAAATTCATACCGTGATCGTAGCATGCATGGACTCGACTCATATGACTGGGATTTCCATGAAAAAGATTGTGGGCCGAAAATGGGTGATCACTGTACATTTCTCTTCTGTTTCCTATTTATATTTCTATTTTACCTCCTGAATTTATCATTATGGCCAGGGAAAGACCTAATCTAAGCTCTGCACAAAAATATTTTGCCTCCAAATTCATACCGTGATCGTAGCATGCATGGACTCGACACATATGACTTGGATTTCCATGAAAAAGATTGTGGGCAGCAAATGGGTGATCACTGTACATTTCTCTTCTGTTCCCTATTTATATTTATATTTTAACTCCTCAATTTAGCATTATAGACAGGGAAAGACCTAATCAAAATCTGCACAAAAATGTTTTGCTTTCAAATTCATACCGTGATCGTAGCATGCATGGACTCGACTCATATGACTGGGATTTCCATGAAAAAGTTTGTTTGCCGAAAATGGGTGATCACTGTACATTTCTCTTCTGTTTCCTATTTATATTTATATTTTACCTCCTCAATTTAGCATTATGGACAGGGAAAGACCTAATCTAAGCTCTGCACAAAAATATTTTGCCATCAAATTCATACCGTGATCGTAGCATGCATGGACTCGACTCATATGGCTGGGATTTCTATGAAAAAGATTGTGGGCCGAAAATGGGTGATCACTGTACATTTCTCTTCTGTTTCCTATTTATATTTATATTTTACCTCCTGAATTTATCATTATGGCCATGGAAAGACCTAATCTAAGCTCTGCACAAAAATATTTTGCCATCAAATTCATACCGTGATCGTAGCATGCATGGACTCGACTCATATGACTGGGATTTCCATGAAAAAGATTGTGGGCCGAAAATGGGTGATCACTGTACATTTCTCTTCTGTTTCCTATTTATATTTCTATTTTACCTCCTGAATTTATCATTATGGCCAGGGAAAGACCTAATCTAAGCTCTGATCAAAAATGTTTTGCCTTCAAATTCATACCGTGATCGTAGCATGCATGGACTCGACTCATATGACTGGGATTTCCATGAAAAAGATTGTGGGCCGAAAATGGGTGATCACTTTAGATTTCTCTTCTGTTTCCTATTTATATTTATTTTACTTCCTCAATTTAGCATTATGGACAGGGAAATACCTAATCAAGATCTGCACAAAAATATTTTGCCTTCAAATTCATACCGTGATCGTAGCATGCATGGACTCGACTCATATGACTGGGATTTCCATGAAAAAGATTGTGGGCCGAAAATGGGTGATCACTGTACATTTCTCTTCTGTTTCCTATTTATATTTATATTTTACCTCCTGAATTTATCATTATAGACAGGGAAAGACCTAATCTAAAATCTGCACAAAAATATTTTGCTTTCAAATTCATACCGTGATCGTAGCATGCATGGACTCGACTCATATGACTGGGATTTCCATGAAAAAGTTTGTTTGCCGAAAATGGGTGATCACTGTACATTTCTCTTCTGTTTCCTATTTATATTTATATTTTACCTCCTCAATTTAGCATTATGGACAGGGAAAGACCTAATCTAAGCTCTGCACAAAAATATTTTGCCATCAAATTCAAACCGTGATCGTAGCATGCATGGACTCGACTCATATGACTGGGATTTCCATGAAAAAGATTGTGGGCCGAAAATGGGTGATCACTGTACATTTCTCTTCTGTTTCCTATTTATATTTATATTTTACCTCCTGAATTTATCATTATGGCCATGGAAAGACCTAATCTAAGCTCTGCACAAAAATATTTTGCCATCAAATTCATACCGTGATCGTAGCATGCATGGACTCGACTCATATGACTGGGATTTCCATGAAAAAGATTGTGGGCCGAAAATGGGTGATCACTGTACATTTCTCTTCTGTTTCCTATTTCTATTTCTATTTTACCTCCTGAATTTATCATTATGGCCAGGGAAAGACATAATCTAAGCTCTGAACAAAAATATTTTGGCTTCAAATTCATACCGTGATCGTAGCATGCATGGACTCGACTCATATGACTGGGATTTCCATGAAAAAGATTGTGGGCCGAAAATGGGTGATCACTATACATTTCTCTTCTGTTTTCTATTTATATTTCTATTTAACTTCCTCAATTTAGCATTATGGACAGGGAAAGACCTAATCAAGATCTGCACAAAAATATTTTGCCTTCAAATTCATACCGTGATCGTAGCATGCATGGACTCGACTCATATGACTGGGATTTCCATGAAAAAGATTGTGGGCCGAAATTGGGTGATCACTGTACATTTCTCTTCTGTTTCCTATTTATATTTCTATTTTAGCTCCTCAATTTATCATTATGGCCAGGGAAAGACCTAATCTAAGCTCTGCACAAAAATATTTTGCCATCAAATTCATACCGTGATCGTAGCATGCATGGACTCGACTCATATGACTGGGATTTCCATGAAAAAGATTGTGGGCCGAAAATGGGTGATCACTGTACATTTCTCTTCTGTTTCCTATTTCTATTTCTATTTTACCTCCTGAATTTATCATTATGGCCAGGGAAAGACCTAATCTAAGCTCTGAACAAAAATATTTTGCCTTCAAATTCATACCGTGATCGTAGCATGCATGGACTCGACTCATATGACTGGGATTTCCATGAAAAAGATTGTGGGCCGAAAATGGGTGATCACTATACATTTCTCTTCTGTTTTCTATTTATATTTCTATTTAACTTCCTCAATTTAGCATTACGGACAGGGAAAGACCTAATCAAGATCTGCACAAAAATATTTTGCCTTCAAATTCATACCGTGATCGTAGCATGCATGGACTCGACTCATATGACTGGGATTTCCATGAAAAAGATTGTGGGCCGAAAATGGGTGATCACTTTAGATTTCTCTTCTGTTTCCTATTTATATTTATTTTACTTCCTCAATTTAGCATTATGGACAGGGAAATACCTAATCAAGATCTGCACAAAAATATTTTGCCTTCAAATTCATACCGTGATCGTAGCATGCATGGACTCGACTCATATGACTGGGATTTCCATGAAAAAGATTGTGGGCCGAAAATGGGTGATCACTGTACATTTCTCTTCTGTTTCCTATTTATATTTATATTTTACCTCCTGAATTTATCATTATGGCCAGGGAAAGACCTAATCTAAGCTCTGAACAAAAATATTTTGCCTTGAAATTCATACCGTGATCGTAGCATGCATGGACTCGACTCATATGACTGGGATTTCCATGAAAAAGATTGTGGGCAGAAAATGGGTGATCACTGTACATTTCTCTTCTATTTCCTATTTATATTTATATTTTACTTCCTCAATTTAGCATTATGGACAGGGAAATACCTAATCAAGATCTGCACAAAAATATTTTGCCTTCAAATTCATACCGTGATCGTAGCATGCATGGACTTGACTCATATGACTGGGATTTCCATGAAAAAGATTGTGGGCCGAAAATGGGTGATCACTGTACATTTCTCTTCTGTTTCGTATTTATATTTATATTTTACCTCCTCAATTTAGCATTATGGACAGGGAAAGACCTAATCTAAGCTCTGCACCAAAATATTTTGCCTACAAATTCATACCGTGATTGCAGCATGCATGGACTCGACTCATATGACTTGGATTTCCATGAAAAAGATTGTGGGCCGAAAATGGGTGATCTCTGTACATTTCTCTTCTGTTTTCTATTTATATTTATATTTTACCTCCTCAATTTAGCATTATAGACAGGGAAAGATCTAATCTAAAATCTGCACAAAAATATTTTGCTTTCAAATTCATACCGTGATCGTAGCATGCATGGACTCGACTCATATGACTGGGATTTCCATGAAAAAGTTTGTTTGCCGAAAATGGGTGATCACTGTACATTTCTCTTCTGTTTCCTATTTATATTTATATTTTACCTCCTCAATTTAGCATTATGGACAGGGAAAGACCTAATCTAAGCTCTGCACAAAAATATTTTGCCATCAAATTCATACCGTGATCGTAGCATGCATGGACTCGACTCATATGACTGGGATTTCTATGAAAAAGATTGTGGGCCGAAAATGGGTGATCACTGTACATTTCTCTTCTGTTTCCTATTTATATTTATATTTTACCTCCTGAATTTATCATTATGGCCATGGAAAGACCTAATCTAAGCTCTGCACAAAAATATTTTGCCATCAAATTCATACCGTGATCGTAGCATGCATGGACTCGACTCATATGACTGGGATTTCCATGAAAAAGATTGTGGGCCGAAAATGGGTGATCACTGTACATTTCTCTTCTGTTTCCTATTTATATTTATATTTTACCTCCTGAATTTATCATTATGGCCAGGGAAAGACCTAATCTAAGCTCTGAACAAAAATATTTTGCCTTCAAATTCATACCGTGATCGTAGCATGCATGGACTCGACTCATATGACTGGGATTTCCATGAAAAAGATTGTGGGCCGAAAATGGGTGATCACTTTAGATTTCTCTTCTGTTTCCTATTTATATTTATATTTTACCTCCTCAATTTAGCATTATGGACAGGGAAAGACCTAATCTAAGCTCTGCACAAAAATATTTTGCCATCAAATTCATACCGTGATCGTAGCATGCATGGACTCGACTCATATGACTGGGATTTCTATGAAAAAGATTGTGGGCCGAAAATGGGTGATCACTGTACATTTCTCTTCTGTTTCCTATTTATATTTATATTTTACCTCCTGAATTTATCATTATGGCCATGGAAAGACCTAATCTAAGCTCTGCACAAAAATATTTTGCCATCAAATTCATACCGTGATCGTAGCATGCATGGACTCGACTCATATGACTGGGATTTCCATGAAAAAGATTGTGGGCCGAAAATGGGTGATCACTGTACATTTCTCTTCTGTTTCCTATTTATATTTATATTTTACCTCCTCAATTTAGCATTATGGACAGGGAAAGACCTAATCTAAGCTCTGAACAAAAATATTTTGCCTTCAAATTCATACCGTGATCGTAGCATGCATGGACTCGACTCATATGACTGGGATTTCCATGAAAAAGATTGTGGGCCGAAAATGGGTGATCACTTTAGATTTCTCTTCTGTTTCCTATTTATATTTATTTTACTTCCTCAATTTAGCATTATGGACAGGGAAATACCTAATCAAGATCTGCACAAAAATATTTTGCCTTCAAATTCATACCGTGATCGTAGCATGCATGGACTCGACTCATATGACTGGGATTTCCATGAAAAAGATTGTGGGCCGAAAATGGGTGATCACTGTACATTTCTCTTCTGTTTCCTATTTATATTTCTATTTTACCTCCTGAATTTATCATTATGGCCAGGGAAAGACCTAATCTAAGCTCTGAACAAAAATATTTTGCCTTGAAATTCATACCGTGATCGTAGCATGCATGGACTCGACTCATATGACTGGGATTTCCATGAAAAAGATTGTGGGCAGAAAATGGGTGATCACTGTACATTTCTCTTCTATTTCCTATTTATATTTATATTTTACTTCCTCAATTTAGCATTATGGACAGGGAAATACCTAATCAAGATCTGCACAAAAATATTTTGCCTTCAAATTCATACCGTGATCGTAGCATGCATGGACTCGACTCATATGACTGGGATTTCCATGAAAAAGATTGTGGGCCAAAAATGGGTGATCACTGTACATTTCTCTTCTGTTTCCTATTTATATTTCTATTTTACCTCCTGAATTTAGCATTATGGCCATGGAAAGATCTAATCTAAGCTCTGCACAAAAATATTTTGCCATCAAATTCATACCGTGATCGTAGCATGCATGGACTCGACTCATATGACTGGGATTTCCATGAAAAAGATTGTGGGCCGAAAATGGGTGATCACTGTACATTTCTCTTCTGTTTCCTATTTATATTTCTATTTTACCTCCTGAATTTATCATTATGGCCAGGGAAAGACCTAATCTAAGCTCTGCACATAAATATTTTGCCTCCAAATTCATACCGTGATCGTAGCATGCATGGACTCGACACATATGACTTGGATTTCCATGAAAAAGATTGTGGGCAGCAAATGGGTGATCACTGTACATTTCTCTTCTGTTTTCTATTTATATTTATATTTTAACTCCTCAATTTAGCATTATAGACAGGGAAAGACCTAATCAAAATCTGCACAAAAATGTTTTGCTTTCAAATTCATACCGTGATCGTAGCATGCATGGATTCGACTCATATGACTGGGATTTCCATGAAAAAGTTTGTTTGCCGAAAATGGGTGATCACTGTACATTTCTCTTCTGTTTCCTATTTATATTTATATTTTACCTCCTCAATTTAGCATTATGGACAGGGAAAGACCTAATCTAAGCTCTGCACAAAAATATTTTGCCATCAAATTCATACCGTGATCGTAGCATGCATGGACTCGACTCATATGACTGGGATTTCCATGAAAAAGTTTGTTTGCCGAAAATGGGTGATCACTGTACATTTCTCTTCTGTTTCCTATTTATATTTATATTTTACCTCCTCAATTTAGCATTATGGACAGGGAAAGACCTAATCTAAGCTCTGCACAAAAATATTTTGCCATCAAATTCATACCGTGATCGTAGCATGCATGGACTCGACTCATATGGCTGGGATTTCTATGAAAAAGATTGTGGGCCGAAAATGGGTGATCACTGTACATTTCTCTTCTGTTTCCTATTTATATTTATATTTTACCTCCTCAATTTAGCATAATGGACAGGGAAAGACCTAATCTAAGATCTGCACCAAAATATTTTGCCTTCAAATTCATACCGTGATCGTAGCATGCATGGACTCGACTCATATGACTGGGATTTCCATGAAAAAGTTTGTGGGCCAAAAATGGGTGATCACTATACATTTCTCTTCTGTTTCCTATTTATATTTCTATTTTACTTCCTCAATTTAGCATTATGGACAGGGAAAGAACAAATCTAAGATCTGCACAAAAATATTTTGCCTTCAAATTCATACCGTGATCGTAGCATACATGGACTCGACTCATATGACTGGGATTTCCATGAAAAAGATTGTGGGCCGAAAATGGGTGATCACTGTACATTTCTCTTCTGTTTCCTATTTATATTTCTATTTTACCTCCTCAATTTAGCATTATGGACAGGGAAAGACCTAATCTAAAATCTGCACAAAAATATTTTGCCTTCAAATTCATATCGTGATTGTAGCATGCATGGAATCGACTCATATGACTGGGATTTCCATGAAAAAGATTGTGGGCTGAAAATGGGTGATCACTGTACATTTCTCTTCTGTTTCCTAGTTATATTTCTATTTTGCCTCCTCAATTTAGCATTATGGCCAGGGAAAGACCTAATCTAAGCTCTGCACAAAAATAATTTGCCTTCAAATTCATGCCGTGATCGTAGCATGCATGGACTCGACTCATATGACTGGGATTTCCATGAAAAAGATTGTGGGCCGAAAAGGGGTGATCACTGTACATTTCTCTTCTGTTTCCTATTTATATTTATATTTTACCTCCTCAATTTAGCATTATGGCCAGGCAAAGACCTAATCTAAGCTCTGCACCAAAATAATTTGCCTTCAAATCCATACCGTGATCGTAGCATGCATGGACTCGACTCATATGACTGGGATTTCCATGAAAAAGATTGTCGGCGGAAAATGGGTGATCACTGTACATTTCTCTTCTGTTTCCTATTTATATTTCTCTTTTACCTCCTCAATTTAGCATTATGGACAGTGAAAGACCTAATCTAAGATCTGCACAAAAATATTTTGCCTTCAAATTCATACCTTGATCGTAGCATACATGGACTCAACTCATATGACTGGTATTTCCATGAAAAAGATTGTGGGCCGAAAATGGGTGATCACCGTACATTTCTCTGCTGTTTCCTATTTATATTTATATTTTACCTCCTCAATTTAGCATTACGGACAGGGAAATACCTGGTCTAAGTTGTGCACAAAAATATTTTACCTTCAAATTCATACCGTGATCGTAGCATGCATGGACTCGACTCATATGACTGGGATTTCCATGAAAAAGATTGTGGGCGGAAAATGGGTGATCACTGTACGTTTCTCTTCTGTTTCCTATTTATATTTATTTTACCTCCTCAATTTAGCATTATGGACAGGGAAAGACCTAATCTAAGCGCTGCACCAAAATAATTTGCCTTCAAATTCATACCGTGATCGTAGCATGCATGGACTCGACTCATATGACTGGGATTTCCATGAAAAGATTGAGTGCGAAAAATGGATGATCACTGTACATTTCTCTTCTGTTTCCAATTTATATTTATATTTTACCTCCTCAATTTAGCATTATGGACAGAGAAAGACCAAATCTAAGATCTGCACAAAAATATTTTGCCTTCAAATTCATACCGTGATCGTAGCATGCATGGACTCGACTCATATGACTGGGATTTCCATGAAAAAGATTGTGGGCCAAAAATGGGTGATCACTATACATTTCTCTGCTGTTTCCTATTTATATTTATATTTTACCTCCTCAATTTAGCATAATGGACAGGGAAAGACCTAATCTAAGATCTGCACCAAAATATTTTGCCTTCAAATTCATACCGTGATCGTAGCATGCATGGACTCGACTCATATGACTGGGATTTCCATGAAAAAGATTGTGGGCCAAAAATGGGTGATCACTATACATTTCTCTTCTGTTTCCTATTTCTATTTCTATTTTACTTCCTCAATTTAGCATTATGGACAGGGAAAGAACAAATCTAAGATCTGCAGAAAAATATTTTGCCTTCAAATTCATACCGTGATCGTAGCATACATGGACTCGACTCATATGACTGGGATTTCCATGAAAAAGATTGTGGGCCGAAAATGGGTGATCACTGTACATTTCTCTTCTGTTTCCTATTTATATTTCTATTTTACCTCCTCAATTTAGCATAATGGACAGGGAAAGACCTAATCTAAGCTCTGCACAAAAATATTTTGCCTTCAAATTCATACCGTGATCGTAGCATGCATGGACTCGACTCATATGACTGGGATTTCCATGAAAAAGATTGTGGGCGGAAAATGGGTGATCACTGTACGTTTCTCTTCTGGTTCCTATTTATATTTATTTTACCTCCTCAATTTAGCATTATGGACAGGGAAAGACCTAATCTAAGCGCTGCACCAAAATAATTTGCCTTCAAATTCATACCGTGATCGTAGCATGCATGGACTCGACTCATATGACTGGGATTTCCATGAAAAGATTGTGTGCGAAAAATGGATGATCACTGTACATTTCTCTTCTGTTTCCAATTTATATTTATATTTTACCTCCTCAATTTAGCATTATGGACAGAGAAAGACCAAATCTAAGATCTGCACAAAAATATTTTGCCTTCAAATTCATACCGTGATCGTAGCATACATTGACTTGACTCATATGACTGGGATTTCCATGGAAAAGATTGTGGGCCGAAAATGGGTGATCACTGTACATTTCTCTGCTGTTTCCTATTTATATTTATATTTTACCTCCTCAATTTAGCATAATGGACAGGGAAAGACCTAATCTAAGATCTGCACCAAAATATTTTGCCTTCAAATTCATACCGTGATCGTAGCATGCATGGACTCGACTTATATGACTGGGATTTCCATGAAAAAGATTGTGGGCCAAAAATGGGTGATCACTATACATTTCTCTTCTGTTTCCTATTTCTATTTCTATTTTACTTCCTCAATTTAGCATTATGGACAGGGAAAGAACAAATCTAAGATCTGCACAAAAATATTTTGCCTTCAAATTCATACCGTGATCGTAGCATACATGGACTCGACTCATATGACTGGGATTTCCATGAAAAAGATTGTGGGCCGAAAATGGGTGATCACTGTACATTTCTCTTCTGTTTCCTATTTATATTTCTATTTTACCTCCTCAATTTAGCATTATGGACAGGGAAAGATCTAATCTAAAATCTGCACAAAAATATTTTGCCTTCAAATTCATATCGTGATTGTAGCATGCATGGAATCGACTCATATGACTGGGATTTCCATGAAAAAGATTGTGGGCTGAAAATGGGTGATCACTGTACATTTCTCTTCTGTTTCCTAGTTATATTTCTATTTTGCCTCCTCAATTTAGCATTATGGTCAGGGAAAGACCTAATCTAAGCTCTGCACCAAAATAATTTGCCTTCAAATTCATACCGTGATCGTAGCATGCATCGACTCGACGCATATGACTGGGATTTCCATGAAAAAGATTGTGGGCCGAAAAGGGGTGATCACTATACATTTCTCTTCTGTTTCCTATTAATATTTATATTTTACTTCCTCAAATTAGCATTATGGACAGGGAAATACCTAAGCAAGATCTGCACAAAAATATTTTGCCATCAAATTCATACCGTGATCGTAGCATGCATGGACTCGACTCATATGACTGGGATTTCCATGAAAAAGATTGTGGGCCGAAAATGGGTGATCACTGTACATTTCTCTTCTGTTTCCTATTTATATTTCTATTTTACCTCCTGAATTTATCATTATGGCCAGGGAAAGACCTAATCTAAGCTCTGCACATAAATATTTTGCCTCCAAATTCATACCGTGATCGTAGCATGCATGGACTCGACACATATGACTTGGATTTCCATGAAAAAGATTGTGGGCAGCAAATGGGTGATCACTGTACATTTCTCTTCTGTTTTCTATTTATATTTATATTTTAACTCCTCAATTTAGCATTATAGACAGGGAAAGACCTAATCAAAATCTGCACAAAAATGTTTTGCTTTCAAATTCATACCGTGATCGTAGCATGCATGGATTCGACTCATATGACTGGGATTTCCATGAAAAAGTTTGTTTGCCGAAAATGGGTGATCACTGTACATTTCTCTTCTGTTTCCTATTTATATTTATATTTTACCTCCTCAATTTAGCATTATGGACAGGGAAAGACCTAATCTAAGCTCTGCACAAAAATATTTTGCCATCAAATTCATACCGTGATCGTAGCATGCATGGACTCGACTCATATGACTGGGATTTCCATGAAAAAGTTTGTTTGCCGAAAATGGGTGATCACTGTACATTTCTCTTCTGTTTCCTATTTATATTTATATTTTACCTCCTCAATTTAGCATTATGGACAGGGAAAGACCTAATCTAAGCTCTGCACAAAAATATTTTGCCATCAAATTCATACCGTGATCGTAGCATGCATGGACTCGACTCATATGGCTGGGATTTCTATGAAAAAGATTGTGGGCCGAAAATGGGTGATCACTGTACATTTCTCTTCTGTTTCCTATTTATATTTTACCTCCTCAATTTAGCATAATGGACAGGGAAAGACCTAATCTAAGATCTGCACCAAAATATTTTGCCTTCAAATTCATACCGTGATCGTAGCATGCATGGACTCGACTCATATGACTAGGATTTCCATGAAAAAGTTTGTGGGCCAAAAATGGGTGATCACTATACATTTCTCTTCTGTTTCCTATTTATATTTCTATTTTACTTCCTCAATTTAGCATTATGGACAGGGAAAGAACAAATCTAAGATCTGCACAAAAATATTTTGCCTTCAAATTCATACCGTGATCGTAGCATACATGGACTCGACTCATATGACTGGGATTTCCATGAAAAAGATTGTGGGCCGAAAATGGGTGATCACTGTACATTTCTCTTCTGTTTCCTATTTATATTTCTATTTTACCTCCTCAATTTAGCATTATGGACAGGGAAAGACCTAATCTAAGCTCTGCACCAAAATAATTTGCCTTCAAATTCATACCGTGATCGTAGCATGCATCGACTCGACGCATATGACTGGGATTTCCATGAAAAAGATTGTGGGCCGAAAAGCGGTGATCACTATACATTTCTCTTCTGTTTCCTATTGATATTTATATTTTACTTCCTCAAATTAGCATTATGGACAGGGAAATACCTAAGCAAGATCTGCACAAAAATATTTTGCCTTCAAATTCATACCGTGATCGTAGCATGCATGGACTCGACTCATATGACTGGGATTTCCATGAAAAAGATTGTGGGCCAAAAATGGGTGATCACTATACATTTCTCTTCTGTTTCCTATTTATATTTCTATTTTACTTCCTCAATTTAGCATTATGGACAGGGAAAGAACAAATCTAAGATCTGCACAAAAATATTTTGCCTTCAAATTCATACCGTCATCGTAGCATACATGGACTCGACTCATATGACTGGGATTTCCATGAAAAAGATTGTGGGCGGAAAATAGGTGATCACTGTACATTTCTCATCTGTTTCCTATTTATATTTATATTTTACCTCCTCAATTTAGCATTATGGACAGAGAAAGACCATATCTAAATCTGCACAAAAATATTTTGCCATCAAATTCATACCGTGATCGTAGCATACATGGACTCGACTCATATGACTGGGATTTCCATGAAAAAGATTGTGGGCCGAAAATGGGTGATCACTGTAAATTTCTCTGTTGTTTTCTATTTATATTTCTATTTTACCTCCTCAATTTAGCATAATGGACAGGGAAAGACCTAATCTAAGATCTGCACAAAAATATTTTGCCTTCAAATTCATATCGTAATCGTAGCATGCATGGAATCGACTCATATGACTGGGATTTCCATGAAAAAGATTGTCGGCCGAAAATGGGTGATCACTGTACATTTCTATTCTGTTTCCTATTTATATTTCTCTTTTACCTCCTCAATTTAGCATTATGGACAGTGAAAGACCTAATCTAAGATCTGCACAAAAATATTTTGCCTTCAAATACATACCGTGATCGTAGCATACATGGACTCAACTCATATGACTGGTATTTCCATGAAAAAGATTGTGGGCTGAAAATGGGTGATCACTGTACATTTCTCTTCTGTTTCCTAGTTATATTTCTATTTTGCCTCCTCAATTTAGCAATATGGCCAGGGAAAGACCTAATCTAAGCTCTGCACCAAAATAATTTGCCTTCAAATTCATACCGTGATCGTAGCATGCATGGACTCGACGCATATGACTGGGATTTCCATGAAAAAGATTGTGGGCCGAAAAGGGGTGATCACTATACATTTCTCTTCTGTTTCCTATTGATATTTATATTTTACTTCCTCAAATTAGCATTATGGACAGGGAAATACCTAATCAAGATCTGCACAAAAATATTTTGCCATCAAATTCATACCGTGATCGTAGCATGCATGGACTCGACTCATATGACTGGGATTTCCATGAAAAGATTGTGGGCCGAAAATGGGTGATCACTGTACATTTCTCTTCTGTTTCCTATTTATATTTATATTTTACCTCCTCAATTTAGCATTATGGCCAGGCAAAGACCTAATCTAAGCTCTGCACCAAAATAATGTGCCTTCAAATTGATACCGTGATCGTAGCATGCATGGACTCGACTCATATGACTGGGATTTCCATGAAAAAGATTGTGGGCGGAAAATAGGTGATCACTGTACATTTCTCATCTGTTTCCTATTTATATTTATATTTTACCTCCTCAATTTAGCATTATGGACAGAGAAAGACCATATCTAAATCTGCACAAAAATATTTTGCCTTCAAATTCATACCGTGATCGTAGCATACATGGACTCGACTCATATGACTGGGATTTCCATGAAAAAGATTGTGGGCCGACAATGAGTGATCACTGTACATTTCTCTTCTGTTTCCTATTTATATCTATATTTTACCTCCTCAATTTAGCATTATGGACAGTGAAAGACCTAATCTAAGATCTGCACAAAAATATTTTTCCTTCAAATTCATACCGTGATCGTAGCATACATGGACTCAACTCATATGACTGGTATTTCCATGAAAAAGATTGTGGGCCGAAAATGGGTGATCACCGTACATTTCTCTGCTGTTTCCTATTTATATTTATATTTTACCTCCTCAATTTAGCATTATGGACAGGGAAATACCTAGTCTAAGTTGTGCACAAAAATATTTTGCCTTCAAATTCATACCGTGATCGTAGCATGCATGGACTCGACTCATATGACTGGGATTTCCATGAAAAAGATTGTGGGCGGAAAATGGGTGATCACTGTACGTTTCTCTTCTGTTTCCTATTCATATTTATTTTACCTCCTCAATTTAGCATTATGGACAGGGAAAGACCTAATCTAAGCGCAGCACCAAAATAATTTGCCTTCAAATTCATACCGTGATCGTAGCATGCATGGACTCGACTCATATGACTGGGATTTCCATGAAAAGATTGTGTGCGAAAAATGGATGATCACTGTACATTTCTCTTCTGTTTCCAATTTATATTTATATTTTACCTCCTCAATTTAGCATTATGGACAGAGAAAGACCAAATCTAAGATCTGCACAAAAATATTTTGCCTTCAAATTCATACCGTGATCGTAGCATACATTGACTTGACTCATATGACTGGGATTTCCATGGAAAAGATTGTGGGCCGAAAATGGGTGATCACTGTACATTTCTCTGCTGTTTCCTATTTATATTTATATTTTACCTCCTCAATTTAGCATAATGGACAGGGAAAGACCTAATCTAAGATCTGCACCGAAATATTTTGCCTTCAAATTCATACCGTGATCGTAGCAGGCATGGACTCGACTCATATGACTGGGATTTCCATGAAAAAGATTGTGGGCCAAAAATGGGTGATCACTATACATTTCTCTTCTGTTTCCTATTTATATTTCTATTTTACTTCCTCAATTTAGCATTATGGACAGGGAAAGAACAAATCTAAGATCTGCACAAAAATATTTGGCCTTCAAATTCATACCGTGATCGTAGCATACATGGACTCGACTCATATGACTGGGATTTCCATGAAAAAGATTGTGGGCCGAAAATGGGTGATCACTGTACATTTCTCTTCTGTTTCCTATTTATATTTATATTTTACCTCCTCAATTTAGCATTATGGACAGGGAAAAACCTAATCTAAAATCTGCACAAAAATATTTTGCCTTCAAATTCATATCGTGATTGTAGCATGCATGGAATCGACTCATATGACTGGGTTTTCCATGAAAAGGATTGTGGGCTGAAAATGGGTGATCACTGTACATTTCTCTTCTGTTTCCTAGTTATATTTCTATTTTGCCTCCTCAATTTAGCATTATGGCCAGGGAAAGACCTATTCTAAGCTCTGCACCAAAATAATTTGCCTTCAAATTCATACCGTGATCGTAGCATACATGGACTTGACTCATATGACTGGGATTTCCATGAAAAAGATTGTGGGCCGAAAATGGGTGATCACTGTACATTTCTCTGCTGTTTCCTATTTATATTTATTTTACCTCCTCAATTTAGCATTATGGACAGGGAAAGACCTAATCTAAGATCTGCACAAAAATATTTTGCCTTCAAATTCATACCGTGATCGTAGCATGCATGGACTCGACTCATATGACTGGGATTTCCATGAAAAAGATTGTGGGCCGAAAATGGTTGATCACTGTACATTTCTCTTCTGTTTCCTATTTATATTTATATTTTACCTCCTCAATTTAGCATTATGGACAGGGAAAGACCTAATCTAAGCTCTGCACCAAAGTATTTTGCCATCAAATTCATACCGTGATCGTAGCATGCATGGACTCGACTCATATGACTGGGATTTCCATGAAAAAGATTGTGGGCCGAAAATGGGTGATCACTGTACATTTCTCTTCTGTTTCCTATTTATATTTCTCTTTTACCTCCTCAATTTACCATTATGGACAGGGAAAGACCTAATCTAAGATCTGCACAAAAATATTTTGCCTTCAAATTCATACCGTGATCGTAGCATACATGGACTTGACTCATATGACTGGGATTTCCATGAAAAGATTGTGGGCCAAAAATGGGTGATCACTGTACATTTCTCTTCTGTTTCCAATTTATATTTCTATTTTACTTCCTCAATTTAGCATTATGGACAGGGAAAGACCAAATCTAAGATCTGCACAAAAATATTTTGCCTTCAAATTCATACCGTGATCGTAACATACATGGACTCGACTCATATGACTGGGATTTCCATGAAAAAGATTGTGGGCGGAAAATGGGTGATCACTGTACGTTTCTCTTCTGTTTCCTATTTATATTTATTTTACCTCCTCAATTTAGCATTATGGACAGGGAAAGACCTAATGTAAGCGCTGCACCAAAATAATTTGCCTTCAAATTCATACCGTGATCGTAGCATGCATGGACTCGACTCATATGACTGGGATTTCCATGAAAAGATTGTGTGCGAAAAATGGATGATCACTGTACATTTCTCTTCTGTTTCCAATTTATATTTATATTTTACCTCCTCAATTTAGCATTATGGACTGAGAAAGACCAAATCTAAGATCTGCACCAAAATATTTTGCCTTCAAATTCATACCGTGATCGTAGCATGCATGGACTCGACTCATATGACTGGGATTTCCATGAAAAAGATTGTGGGCCAAAAATGGGTGATCACTATACATTTCTCTTCTGTTTCCTATTTATATTTCTATTTTACTTCCTCAATTTAGCATTATGGACAGGGAAAGAACAAATCTAAGATCTGCACAAAAATATTTTGCCTTCAAATTCATACCGTGATTGTAGCATGCATGGAATCGACTCATATGACTGGGATTTCCATGAAAAAGATTGTGGGCTGAAAATGGGTGATCACTGTACATTTCTCTTCTGTTTCCTAGTTATATTTCTATTTTGCCTCCTCAATTTAGCATTATGGCCAGGGAAAGACCTATTCTAAGCTCTGCACCAAAATAATTTGCCTTCAAATTCATACCGTGATCGTAGCATACATGGACTTGACTCATATGACTGGGATTTCCATGAAAAAGATTGTGGGCCGAAAATGGGTGATCACTGTACATTTCTCTGCTGTTTTCTATTTATATTTCTATTTTACCTCCTCAATTTAGCATAATGGACAGGGAAAGACCAAATCTAAGATCTGCACAAAAATATTTTGCCTTCAAATTCATACCGTGATCGTAGCATGCATGGACTCGACTCATATGACTGGGATTTCCATGAAAAAGATTGTGGGGAGAAAATGCGTGATCACTGTACATTTCTCTTCTGTTTCCTATTTATATTTATTTTACCTCCTCAATTTAGCATTATGGACAGGGAAAGACCTAATCTAAGATCTGCACAAAAATATTTTGCCTTCAAATTCATACCGTGATCGTAGCATACATGGACTCGACTCATATGACTGGGATTTCCATGAAAAAGATTGTGGGCCGAAAATGGTTGATCACTGTACATTTCTCTTCTGTTTCCTATTTATATTTATATTTTACCTCCTCAATTTAGCATTATGGACAGGGAAAGACCTAATCTAAGCTCTGCACCAAAGTATTTTGCCTTCAAATTCATACCGTGATCGTAGCATGCATGGACTCGACTCATATAACTGGGATTTCCATGAAAAAGATTGTGGGCCGAAAATGGGTGATCACTGTACATTTCTCTTCTGTTTCCTATTTATATTTCTCTTTTACTTCCTCAATTTAGCATTATGGACAGGGAAAGAACAAATCTAAGATCTGCACAAAAATATTTTGCCTTCAAATTCATACCGTGATCGTAGCATACATGGACTCGACTCATATGACTGGGATTTCCATGAAAAAGATTGTGGGCTGAAAATGGGTGATCACTGTACATTTCTCTTCTGTTTCCTAGTTATATTTCTATTTTACCTCCTCAATTTAGCATTATGGACAGGGAAAGACCTAATCTAAGCTCTGCACCAAAATAATTTGCCTTCAATTCATACCGTGATCGTAGAATGCATGGACTCGACGCATATGACTGGGATTTCCATGAAAAAGATTGTGGGCCGAAAAGGGGTGATCACTATACATTTCTCTTCTGTTTCCTATTTATATTTCTATTTTACTTCCTCAATTTAGCATTATGGACAGGGAAAGACCAAATCTAAGATCTGCACAAAAATATTTTGACTTCAAATTCATACCGTGATCGTAGCATACATGGACTCGACTCATATGACTGGGATTTCCATGAAAAAGATTGTGGGCCGAAAATGGGTGATCACTGTACATTTCTCTGCTTTTTTGTATTTATATTTCTATTTTACCTCCTCAATTTAGCATAATGGACAGGGAAAGACCTAATCTAAGATCTGCACAAAAATATTTTGCCTTCAAATTCATACCGTGATCGTAGCATGCATGGACTCGACTTATATGACTGGGATTTCCATGAAAAAGACTGTGGGCGGAAAATGGGTGATCACTGTACATTTCTCTTCTGTTTCCTATTTATATTTATTTTACCTCCTCAATTTAGCATTATGGACAGGGAAAGACCTAATCTAAGATCTGCACAAAAATATTTTGCCTTCAAATTCATACCGTGATCGTAGCATGCACAGACTCGACTCATATGACTGGGATTTCCATGAAAAGATTGTGTGCCAAAAATGGGTGATCACTGTACATTTCTCTTCTGTTTCCAATTTATATTTCTATTTTACTTCCTCAATTTAGCATAATGGAGAGGGAAAGACCTAATCTAAGATCTGCACAAAAATATTTTGCCTTCAAATTCATACCGTGATCATAGCATGCATGGACTCGACTCATATGACTGGGATTTCCATGAAAAAGATTGTGGGCCGAAAATGGTTGATCACTGTACATTTCTCTTCTGTTTCCTATTTATATTTATATTTTACCTCCTCAATTTAGCATTATGGCCAGGGAAAGACCTAATCTAAGATCTGCACAAAAATATTTTGCCTTCAAATTCATACCGTGATCGTAGCATACATGGACTCGACTCATATGACTGGGATTTCCATGAAAAAGATTGTGGGCCAAAAATGGGTGATCACTATACATTTGTCTTCGGTTTCCTATTTATATTTCTATTTTACTTCCTCAATTTAGCATTATGGACAGGGAAAGAACAAATCTAAGATCTGCACAAAAATATTTTGCCTTCAAATTCATACCGTGATCGTAGCATACATGGACTCGACTCATATGCCTGGGATTTCCATGAAAAAGATTGTGGGCTGAAAATGGGTGATCACTGTACATTTCTCTTCTGTTTCCTAGTTATATTTCTATTTTACCTCCTCAATTTAGCATTATGGACAGGGAAAGACCTAATCTAAGCTCTGCACCAAAATAATTTGCCTTCAATTCATACCGTGATCGTAGCATGCATGGACTCGACGCATATGACTGGGATTTCCATGAAAAAGATTGTGGGCCGAAAAGGGGTGATCACTATACATTTCTCTTCTGTTTCCTATTTATATTTCTATTTTACTTCCTCAATTTAGCATTATGGACAGGGAAAGACCAAATCTAAGATCTGCACAAAAATATTTTGACTTCAAATTCATACCGTGATCGTAGCATACATGGACTCGACTCATATGACTGGGATTTCCATGAAAAAGATTGTGGGCCGAAAATGGGTGATCACTGTACATTTCTCTGCTTTTTTGTATTTATATTTCTATTTTACCTCCTCAATTTAGCATAATGGACAGGGAAAGACCTAATCTAAGATCTGCACAAAAATATTTTGCCTTCAAATTCATACCGTGATCGTAGCATGCATGGACTCGACTTATATGACTGGGATTTCCATGAAAAAGACTGTGGGCGGAAAATGGGTGATCACTGTACATTTCTCTTCTGTTTCCTATTTATATTTATTTTACCTCCTCAATTTAGCATTATGGACAGGGAAAGACCTAATCTAAGATCTGCACAAAAATATTTTGCCTTCAAATTCATACCGTGATCGTAGCATGCACAGACTCGACTCATATGACTGGGATTTCCATGAAAAGATTGTGTGCCAAAAATGGGTGATCACTGTACATTTCTCTTCTGTTTCCAATTTATATTTCTATTTTACTTCCTCAATTTAGCATAATGGAGAGGGAAAGACCTAATCTAAGATCTGCACAAAAATATTTTGCCTTCAAATTCATACCGTGATGATAGCATGCATGGACTCGACTCATATGACTGGGATTTCCATGAAAAAGATTGTGGGCCGAAAATGGTTGATCACTGTACATTTCTCTTCTGTTTCCTATTTATATTTATATTTTACCTCCTCAATTTAGCATTATGGCCAGGGAAAGACCTAATCTAAGATCTGCACAAAAATATTTTGCCTTCAAATTCATACCGTGATCGTAGCATGCATGGACTCGACTCATATGACTGGGATTTCCATGAAAAGATTGTGGGCCAAAAATGGGTGATCACTGCACATTTCTCTTCTGTTTCCAATTTATATTTCTATTTTACCTCCTCAATTTAGCATTATGGACAGGGAAAGACCTAATCTAAGATCTGCACAAAAATATTTTGCCTTCAAATTCATACCGTGATCGTAGCATGCACGGACTCGACTCATATGACTGGGATTTCCATGAAAAGATTGTGTGCCAAAAATGGGTGATCACTGTACATTTCTTTTCTGTTTCCAATTTATATTTATATTTTACTTCCTCAATTTAGCATTATGGCCAGGGAAAGACCTAATCTAAGATCTGCACAAAAATATTTTGCCTTCAAATTCATACCGTGATCGTAGCATGCATGGACTCAACTCATATGACTGGGATTTCCATGAAAAAGATTGTGGGCCAAAAATGCGTGATCACTGTACATTTCTCTGCTGTTTCCTATTTATATTTCTATTTTACCTTTTCAATTTAGCATTATGGCCAGGGAAGACCTAATCTAAGATCTGCACAAAAATATTTTGCCTTCAAATTCATATTGTGATCGGAGCATGCATGGAATCGACTCATATGACTGGGATTTCCATGAAAAAGATTGTGGGCTGAAAATGGGTGATCACTGTACATTTCTCTTCTGTTTCCTAGTTATATTTCTATTTTACCTCCTCAATTTAGCATTATGGCCAGGGAAATACCTAATCTAAGATCTGCACAAAAATATTTTGCCTTCAAATTCATACCGTGATCGTAGCATGCATGGACTCGACTCATATGACTGGGATTTCCATGAAAAAGATTGTGGACCGAAAATGGGTGATCACTGTACATTTTTCTTCTGTTTCCTATTTATATTTCTATTTTACCTCCTCAATTTAGCATTATGGACAGGGAAAGACCTAATCTAAAATCTGCACAAAAATATTTTGCCTTCAAATTCCTACCGTGATCGTAGCATGCATGGACTCGACTCATATGACTGGGATTTCCATGAAAAAGATTGTGGGCCGAAAATGGGTGATCACTGTACATTTCTCTTCTATTTCCTATTTATATTTATATTTTTCCTCCTCAATTTAGCTTTATGGACAGGGAAAGACCTAATCTAAGATCTGCTCAAAAATATTTTGCCTTCAAATTCATACCGTGATCGTAGCATGCATGGACTCGACTCATATGACTGGGATTTCCATGAAAAAGATTGTGGGCGGAAAATGCTTGATCACTGTACATTTCTCTTCTTTTTCCGATTTATATTTATATTTTACCTCCTCAATTTAGCATTATTGACAGGGAAAGATCTAATCTAAGATCTGCACAAAAATATTTTGCCTTCAAATTCATACCGTGATCGTAGCATGCATGGACTCGACTCATATGACTGGGATTTCCATGAAAAAGATTGGGGGTAGAAAATGGGTGATCACTGTACATTTCTCTTCTGTTTCCTATTTATATTTATATTTTACCTCCTCAATTTACCATTATGGACAGGGAAAGACCTAATCTACAATCTGCACAAAAATATTTTGCCTTCAAATTCATATCGTGATTGTAGCATGCATGGACTCAACTCATATGACTGGGATTTCCATGAAAAAGATTGTGGCCAGAAAATGAGTGATCACTGTACATTTCTCTTCGGTTTCCTATTTATATCTATATTTTACCTCCTCAATTTAGCATTATGGACAGAGAAAGACCATATCTAAGATCTGCACAAAAATATTTTGCCTTCAAATTCATACCGTGATTGTAGCATGCATGGACTCAACTCATATGACTGGGATTTCCATGAAAAAGATTGTGGGCCAAAAATGCGTGATCACTGTACATTTCTCTGCTGTTTCCTATTTATATTTATATTTTACCTACTCAATTTAGCATTATGGCCAGGGAAAGGCCTAATCTAAGATCTGCACAAAAATATTTTGCCTTCAAATTCATATCGTGATCGTAGCATACATGGACTCGACTCATATGACTGGGATTTCCATTAAAAAGATTGTAGGCCGAAAATGGGTGATCACTGTACATTTCTCTGCTGTTTTCTATTTATATTTCTATTTTACCTCCTCAATTTAGCATTATGGACAGGGAAAGACCTAATCTAAGATCTGCACCAAAATATTTTGCCTTCAAATTCATACCGTGATCGTAGCATGCATAGACTCGACTCATATGACTGGGATTTCCATGAAAAAGATTGTGGGCCGAAAATGGGTGATCACTGTACATTTCTCTTCTATTTCCTATTTATATTTATATTTTTCCTCTTCAATTTAGCATTATGGACAGGGAAAGACCTAATCTAAGATCTGCACAAAAATATTTTGCCTTCAAATTCATACCGTGATCGTAGCATGCATGGACTCGACTCATATGACTGGGATTTCCATGAAAAAGATTGTGGGCGGAAAATGGGTGATCACTGTACATTTCTCTTCTGTTTCCGATTTATATTTATATTTTACCTCCTCAATTTAGCATTATTGACAGGGAAAGACCTAATCTAAGATCTGCACAAAAATATTTTGCCTTCAAATTCATACCGTGATCGTAGCATGCATGGACTCGACTCATATGACTGGGATTTCCATGAAAAAGATTGGGGGTAGAAAATGGGTGATCACTGTACATTTCTCTTCTGTTTCCTATTTATATTTATATTTTACCTCCTCAATTTACCATTATGGACAGGGAAAGACCTAATCTAAAATCTGCACAAAAATATTTTGCCTTCAAATTCATACCGTGATCGTGGCATGCATGGACTAGACTCATATGACTGGGATTTCCATGAAAAAGATTGTGGGCCGAAAATGGGTGATCACTGTACATTTCTCTGCTGTTTCCTATTTATATTTCTATTTTAACTCCTCAATTTAGCATTATGGACAGGGAAAGACCTAATCTAAAATCTGCACAAAAATATTTTTCCTTCAAATTCATACCATGATCGTAGCATGAATGGACTCGACTCATATGACTGGGATTTCCATGAAAAAGATTGTGGGCCGAAAATGGGTGATCACTGTACTTTTCTCTTCTGTTTCCTATTTATATTTCTCTTTTACCTCCTCAATTTAGCATTATGGACAGGGAAAGACCTAATCTAAGATCTGCACAAAAATATTTTACCTTCAAATTCATACCGTGATCGTAGCATACATGGACTTGACTCATATGACTGGGATTTCCATGAAAAGATTGTGGGCCAAAAATGGGTGATCACTGTACATTTCTCTTCTGTTTCCAATTTATATTTCTATTTTACCTCCTCAATTTAGCATTATGGACAGGGAAAGACCTAATCTAAAATCTGCACAAAAATATTTTGCCTTCAAATTCATATCGTGATTGTAGCATGCATGGAATCGACTCATATGACTGGGATTTCCATGAAAAAGATTGTGGGCTGAAAATGGTTGATCACTGTACATTTCTCTTCTGTTTCCTAGTTATATTTCTATTTTACCTCCTCAATTTAGCATTATGGCCAGGGAAAGACCTAATCTAAGCTCTGCACCAAAATAATTTACCTTCAAATTTATACCGTGATCGTAGCATGCATGGACTCGACGCATATGACTGGGATTTCCATGAAAAAGATTGTGGGCCGAAAAGGGGTGATCACTATACATTTCTCTCCTGTTTCCTATTTATATTTATATTTTACTTCCTCAATTTAGCATTATGGACAGGGAAAGACCAAATCTAAGATCTGCACAAAAATATTTTGCCTTCAAATTCATACCGTGATCGTAGCATACATGGACTCGACTCATATGACTGGGATTTCCATGAAAAAGATTGTGGGCCGAAAATGGGTGATCACTGTACATTACTCTGCTGTTTTCTATTTATATTTCTATTTTACCTCCTCAATTTAGCATTATGGACAGGGAAAGACCTAATCTAAGATCTGCACCAAAATATTTTGCCTTCAAATTCATACCGTGATCGTAGCATGCATAGACTCGACTCATATGACTGGGATTTCCATGAAAAAGATTGTGGGCCGAAAATGGGTGATCACTGTACATTTCTCTTCTGTTTTCTATTTATATTTATATTTTCCCTTCTCAATTCAGCATTATGGACAGGGAAAGACCTAATGTAAGATCTGCACAAAAATATTTTGCCTTCAAATTCATACCGTGATCGTAGCATGCATGGACTCGACTCATATGACTGGGATTTCCATGAAAAAGATTGTGGGCCGAAAATGGGTGATTACTGTACATTTCTCTTCTGTTTCCTATTTATATTTCTATTTTACCTCCTCAATTAGCATTATGGACAGGGAAAGACCTAATCTAAGATCTGCACAAAAATATTTTGCCTTCAAATTGATACCGTGATCGTAGCATGCATGGACTCGACTCATATGACTGGGATTTCCATGAAAAAGATTGTGGACCGAAAATGGGTGATCACTGTACATTTTTCTTCTGTTTCCTATTTATATTTATATTTTACCTCCTCAATTTAGCATTATGGACAGGGAAAGACCTAATCTAAAATCTGCACAAAAATATTTTGCCTTCAAATTCCTACCGTGATCGTAGCATGCATGGACTCGACTCATATGACTGGGATTTCCATGAAAAATATTAGGGGTAGAAAATGGGTGATCACTGTACATTTCTCTTCTGTTTCCTATTTATATTTATATTTTACCTCCTCAATTTACCATTATGGACAGGGAAAGACCTAATCTAAAATCTGCACAAAAATATTTTGCCTTCAAATTCATACCGTGATCGTGGCATGCATGGACTCGACTCATATGACTGGGATTTCCATGAAAAAGATTGTGGGCCGAAAATCGGTGATCACTGTACATTTCTCTTCTGTTTCCTATTTATATTTCTATTTTACCTACTCAATTTAGCATTATGGACAGGGAAAGACCTAATCTAAGCTCTGCACAAAAATATTTTGCCTTCAAATTCATACCGGTGATCGTAGCATGCATGGACTCGACTCATATGACTGGGATTTCCATGAAAAGATTGTGGGCCAAAAATGGGTGATCACTGTACATTTCTCTTCTGTTTCCAATTTATATTTCTATTTTACCTCCTCAATTTAGCATTATGGACAGGGAAAGACCTAATCTAAAATCTGCACAAAAATATTTTGCCTTCAAATTCATATCGTGATTGTAGCATGCATGGAATCGACTCATATGACTGGGATTTCCATGAAAAAGATTGTGGGCTGAAAATGGTTGATCACTGTACATTTCTCTTCTGTTTCCTAGTTATATTTCTATTTTACCTCCTCAATTTAGCATTATGGCCAGGGAAAGACCTAATCTAAGCTCTGCACCAAAATAATTTACCTTCAAATTTATACCGTGATCGTAGCATGCATGGACTCGACGCATATGACTGGGATTTCCATGAAAAAGATTGTGGGCCGAAAAGGGGTGATCACTATACATTTCTCTCCTGTTTCCTATTTATATTTATATTTTACTTCCTCAATTTAGCATTATGGACAGGGAAAGACCAAATCTAAGATCTGCACAAAAATATTTTGCCTTCAAATTCATACCGTGATCGTAGCATACATGGACTCGACTCATATGACTGGGATTTCCATGAAAAAGATTGTGGGCCGAAAATGGGTGATCACTGTACATTTCTCTGATGTTTTCTATTTATATTTCTATTTTACCTCCTCAATTTAGCATTATGGACAGGGAAAGACCTAATCTAAGATCTGCACCAAAATATTTTGCCTTCAAATTCATACCGTGATCGTAGCATGCATAGACTCGACTCATATGACTGGGATTTCCATGAAAAAGATTGTGGGCCGAAAATGGGTGATCACTGTACATTTCTCTTCTGTTTTCTATTTATATTTATATTTTCCCTTCTCAATTCAGCATTATGGACAGGGAAAGACCTAATGTAAGATCTGCACAAAAATATTTTGCCTTCAAATTCATACCGTGATCGTAGCATGCATGGACTCGACTCATATGACTGGGATTTCCATGAAAAAGATTGTGGGCCGAAAATGGGTGATTACTGTACATTTCTCTTCTGTTTCCTATTTATATTTCTATTTTACCTCCTCAATTAGCATTATGGACAGGGAAAGACCTAATCTAAGATCTGCACAAAAATATTTTGCCTTCAAATTGATACCGTGATCGTAGCATGCATGGACTCGACTCATATGACTGGGATTTCCATGAAAAAGATTGTGGACCGAAAATGGGTGATCACTGTACATTTTTCTTCTGTTTCCTATTTATATTTATATTTTACCTCCTCAATTTAGCATTATGGACAGGGAAAGACCTAATCTAAAATCTGCACAAAAATATTTTGCCTTCAAATTCCTACCGTGATCGTAGCATGCATGGACTCGACTCATATGACTGGGATTTCCATGAAAAATATTAGGGGTAGAAAATGGGTGATCACTGTACATTTCTCTTCTGTTTCCTATTTATATTTATATTTTACCTCCTCAATTTACCATTATGGACAGGGAAAGACCTAATCTAAAATCTGCACAAAAATATTTTGCCTTCAAATTCATACCGTGATCGTGGCATGCATGGACTCGACTCATATGACTGGGATTTCCATGAAAAAGATTGTGGGCCGAAAATCGGTGATCACTGTACATTTCTCTTCTGTTTCCTATTTATATTTCTATTTTACCTACTCAATTTAGCATTATGGACAGGGAAAGACCTAATCTAAGCTCTGCACAAAAATATTTTGCCTTCAAATTCATACCGGTGATCGTAGCATGCATGGACTCGACTCATATGACTAGGATTTCCATGAAAAAGATTCTGGGCCGAAAATGGGTGATCACTGTACATTTCTCTTCTGTTTCCTATTTATATTTATATTTTCCCTTCTCAATTCAGCATTATGGACAGGGAAAGACCTAATCTAAGATCTGCACAAAAATATTTTGCCTTCAAATTCATCCCGTGATCGTAGCATGCATGGAATCGACTCATATGACTGGGATTTCCATGAAAAAGATTGTGGGCCAAAAATGGGTGATTACTGTACATTTCTCTTCTGTTTCCTATTTATATTTCTATTTTACCTCCTCAATTAGCATTATGGACAGGGAAAGACCTAATCTAAGATCTGCACAAAAATATTTTGCCTTCAAATTGATACCGTGATCGTAGCATGCATGGACGCGACTCATATGACTGGGATTTCCATGAAAAAGATTGTTGACCGAAAATGGGTGATCACTGTACATTTTTCTTGTGTTTTCTATTTATATTTCTATTTTACCTCCTCAATTTAGCATTATGGACAGGGAAAGACCTAATCTAAAATCTGCACAAAAATATTTTTCCTTCAAATTCCTACCGTGATCGTAGCATGCATGGACTCGACTCATATGACTGGGATTTCCATGAAAAAGATTGGGGGTAGAAAATGGGTGATCACTGTACATTTCTCTTCTGTTTCCTATTTATATTTATATTTTACCTCCTCAATTTACCATTATGGACAGGGAAAGACCTAATCTAAAATCTGCACAAAAATATTTTGCCTTCAAATTCATACCGTGATCGTAGCATGCATGGACTCGACTCATATGACTGGGATTTCCATGAAAAAGATTGTGGGCGGAAAATGGGTGATCACTGTACATTTCTCTTCTGTTTCCTATTTATATTTATATTTTACCTCCTCAATTTAGCATTATTGACAGGGAAAGACCTAATCTAAAATCTGCACAAAAATATTTTGCCTTCAAATTCATATCGTGATTGTAGCATGCATGGAATCGACTCATATGACTGGGATTTCCATGAAAAAGATTGTGGGCCGAAAATCGGTGATCACTGTACATTTCTCTTCTGTTTCCTATTTATATTTATATTTTACCTACTCAATTTAGCATTATGGACAGGGAAAGACCTAATCTAAGCTCTGCACAAAAATATTTTGCCTTCAAATTGATACCGTGATCGTAGCATTCATGGACTCGACTCATATGACTGGGATTTCCATGAAAAAGATTGTTGACCGAAAATGGGTGATCACTGTACATTTTTCTTGTGTTTCCTATTTATATTTCTATTTTACCTCCTCAATTTAGCATTATTGACAGGGAAAGACCTAATCTAAAATCTGCACAAAAATATTTTGCCTTCAAATTCCTACCGTGATCGTAGCATGCATGGACTCGACTCATATGACTGGGATTTCCATGAAAAAGATTGGGGGTAGAAAATGGGTGATCACTGTACATTTCTCTTCTGTTTCCTATTTATGTTTATATTTTACCTCCTCAATTTACCATTATGGACAGGGAAAGACCTAATCTAAAATCTGCACAAAAATATTTTGCCTTCAAATTCATGCCGTGATCGTAGCATGCATGGACTCGACTCATATGACTGGGATTTCCATGAAAAAGATTGTGGGCGGAAAATGGGTGATTCATGTACATTTGTCTTCTGTTTCCTATTTATATTTATATTTTACCTCCTCAATTTAGCATTATTGACAGGGAAAGACCTAATCTAAGATCTGCACAGAAATATTTTGCCTTCAAATTCATACCGTGATCGTAGCATGCATGGACTCGACTCATATGACTGGGATTTCCATGAAAAAGATTGGAGGTAGAAAATGGGTGATCACTGTACATTTCTCTGCTGTTTCCTATTCATATTTCTATTTTAACTCCTCAATTTAGCATTATGGCCAGGGAAAGACCTAATCTGAGCTCTGCACCAAAATAATTTGCCTTCAAATTCATACCGTGATCGTAGCATGCATGGACTCGACTCATATGACTGGGATTTCCATGAAAAAGATTGTGGGCGGAAAATGGGTGATCACTGTACATTTCTCTTCTGTTTCCTATTTATATTTATTTTACCTCCTCAATTTAGCATTATGGACAGGGAAAGACCTAATCTAAGATCTGCACAAAAATATTTTGCCTTCAAATTCATATCGTGATCGTAGCATTAACGGACTCGACTCATATGACTGGGATTTCAATGAAAAGATTGTGTGCCAAAAATGGGTGATCACTGTACATTTCTCTTCTTTTTCCAATTTATATTTCTATTTTACTTCCTCAATTTAGCATTATGGACACGGAAAGAACAAATCTAAGATCTGCACAAAAATATTTTGCCTTCAAATTCATACCGTGATCGTAGCATACATGGAATCGACTCATATGACTGGGATTTCCATGAAAAAGATTGTGGGCTGAAAATGGGTGATCACTGTACATTTCTCTTCTGTTTCCTATTTATATTTCTTTTTTACATCCTCAATTTAGCATTATGGCCAGGGAAAGACCTAATCTAAGCTCTGCACCAAAATAATTTGCCTTCAAATTCATACCGTGATCGTAGCATGCATGGACTCGACTCATATGACTGGGATTTCCATGAAAAAGATTGTGGGCTGAAAAGGGGTGATCACTATACATTTCTCGTCTATTTCCTATTTATATTTCTATTTTACTTCCTCAATTTAGCATTATGTACAGGGAAAGAACAAATCTAAGATTTGCACAAAAATATTTTGCCTTCAAATTCATACCGTGATCGTAGCATGCATGGACTCGACGCATATGACTGGGATTTCCATGAAAAAGATTGTGGGCCGAAAAGGGGTGATCACTATACATTTCTCTTCTGTTTCCTATTTATATTTATATTTTACTTCCTCAATTTACCATTATGGACAGGGAAAGACCAAATCTAAGATCTGCACAAAAATATTTTGCCTTCAAATTCATACCGTGATCGTAGCATACATGGACTCGACTCATATGACTGGGATTTCCATGAAAAAGATTGTGGGCCGAAAATGGGTGATCACTGTACATTTCTCTGCTGTTTTCTATTTATATTTCTATTTTACCTCCTCAATTTAGCATTATGGACAGGGAAAGACCTAATCTAAGATCTGCACAGAAATATTTTGCCTTCAAATTCATACCGTGATCGTAGCATGCATGGACTCGACTCATATGACTGGGTTTTCCATGAAAAAGATTGTGGGCCGAAAATGGGTGATCACTGTACATTTCTCCTCTGTTTCCTATTTATATTTCTCTTTTACCTCCTCAATTTAGCATTATGGACAGGGAAAGACCTAATCTAAAATCTGCACAAAAATATTTTGCCTTCAAATTCATATCGTGATCGTAGCATGCATGGACTCGACTCATATGACTGGGATTTCCATGAAAAAGATTGTGGGCTGAAAATGGGTGATCACTGTACATTTCTCTTCTGTTTCCTATTTATATTTCTATTTTACCTCCTCAATTTAGCATTATGGCCAGAGAAAGACCTAATCTAAGCTCTGCACCAAAATAATTTGCCCTGAAATTCATACCGTGATCGTAGCATGCATGGACTCGACTCATATGACTGGGATTTCCATGAAAAAGATTGTGGGCCGAAAAGGGGTGATCACTATACATTTCTCTTCTGTTTCCTATTTATATTTCTATTTTACTTCCTCAATTTAGCATTATGGACAGGGAAAGACCAAATCTAAGATCTGCACAAAAATATTTTGCCTTCAAATTCATACCGTGATCGTAGCATACATGGACTCGACTCATATGACTGGGATTTCCATGAAAAAGATTGTGGGCCGAAAATGGGTGATCACTGTACATTTCTCTGCTGTTTTCTATTTGTATTTCTATTTTACCTCCTCAATTTAGCATAATGGACAGGGAAAGACCTAATCTAAGATCTGCACAAAAATATTTTGCCTTCAAATTCATACCGTGATCGTAGCATGCATGGACTCGACTCATATGACTGGGATTTCCATGAAAAAGATTGTGGGCAGAAAATGGGTGACCACTGAACATTTCTCTTCTGTTTCCTATTTATATTTATTTTACCTCCTCAATTTAGCATTATGGACAGGGAAAGACCTAATCTAAGATCTGCACAAAAATATTTTGCCTTCAAATTCATACCGTGATCGTAGCATACATGGAATCGACTCATATGACTGGGATTTCCATGAAAAAGATTGTGGGCTGAAAATGGGTGATCACTGTACATTTCTCTTCTGTTTCCTAGTTATATTTCTATTTTACCTCCTCAATTTAGCATTATGAACAGGGAAAGACCTAATGTAAGATCTGCACAAAAATATTTTGCCTTCAAATTCATACCGTGATCGTAGCATGCATGGACTCGACGCATATGACTGGGATTTCCATGAAAAAGATTGTGGGCCGAAAAGGGGTGATCACTATACATTTCTCTTCTGTTTCCTATTTATATTTCTATTTTACTTCCTCAATTTAGCATTATGGACAGGGAAAGACCTAATCTAAAATCTGCACAAAAATATTTTGCCTTCAAATTCATATCGTGATCGTAGCATGCATGGACTCGACTCATATGACTGGGATTTCCATGAAAAAGATTGTGGGCTGAAAATGGGTGATCACTGTACATTTCTCTTCTGTTTCCTATTTATATTTCTATTTTACATCCTCAATTTAGCATTATGGCCAGGGAAAGACCTAATCTAAGCTCTGCACCAAAATAATTTGCCTTCAAATTCATACCGTGATCGTAGCATGCATGGACTCGACTCATATGACTGGGATTTCCATGAAAAAGATTGTGGGCTGAAAAGGGGTGATCACTATACATTTCTCTTCTATTTCCTATTTATATTTCTATTTTACTTCCTCAATTTAGCATTATGTACAGGGAAAGAACAAATCTAAGATTTGCACAAAAATATTTTGCCTTCAAATTCATACCGTGATCGTAGCATACATGGAATCGACTCATATGACTGGGATTTCCATGAAAAAGATTGTGGGCCGAAAATGGGTGATCACTGTACATTTCTCTGCTGTTTCCTATTTATATTTATATTTTACCTCCTCAATTTAGCATTATGGACAGGGAAAGACCTAATCTAAGATCTGCACAAAAATATTTTGCCTTCAAATTCATACCGTGATCGTAGCATGCATGGACTCGACTCATATGACTGGGATTTCCATGAAAAGATTGTGTGCCAAAAATTGGTGATCACTGTACATTTCTCTTCTGTTTCCAATTTATATTTCTATTTTACTTCCTCAATTTAGCATTATGGAGGGGAAAGACCAAATCTAAGATCTGCACAAAAATATTTTGCCTTCAAATTCATACCGTGATTGTAGCATACATGGACTCGACTCATATGACTGGGATTTCCATGAAAAAGATTGTGGGCAGAAAATGGGTGATCACTGTACCTTTCTCTGATGTTTCCTATTTATATTTCTATTTTACCTCCTCAATTTAGCATAATGGACAGGGAAAGACCTAATCTAAGATCTGCACAAAAATATTTTGCCTTCAAATTCATACCGTGATCGTAGCATGCATGGACTCGACTCATATGACTGGGATTTCCATGAAAAAGATTGTGGGCCGAAAATGGGTGATCACTGTACATTTCTCTACTGTTTCCTATTTATATTTCTCTTTTACCTCCTCAATTTAGCATTATGGACAGGGAAAGACCCAATCTAAGATCTGCACAAAAATATTTTGCCTTCAAATTCATACCGTGATCGTAGCAGGCATGGACTCGACTCATATGACTGGGATTTCCATGAAAAGATTGTGGGCCAAAAATGGGTGATCACTGTACATATCTCTTCTGTTTCCAATTCATATTTCTATTTTACCTCCTCAATTTAGCATTATTGACAGGGAAACACCTAATCTAAGATCTGCACAAAAATATTTTGCCTTCAAATTCATACCGTGATCGTAGCATGCATGGACTCGACTCATATGACTGGGATTTCCATGAAAAAGATTGGAGGTAGAAAATGGGTGATCACTGTACATTTCTCTGCTGTTTCCTATTTATATTTCTATTTTAACTCCTCAATTTAGCATTATGGCCAGGGAAAGACCTAATCTGAGCTCTGCACCAAAATAATTTGCCTTCAAATTCATACCGTGATCGTAGCATGCATGGACTCGACTCATATGACTGGGATTTCCATGAAAAAGATTGTGGGCGGAAAATGGGTGATCACTGTACATTTCTCTTCTGTTTCCTATTTATATTTATTTTACCTCCTCAATTTAGCATTATGGACAGGGAAAGACCTAATCTAAGATCTGCACAAAAATATTTTGCCTTCAAATTCATACCGTGATCGTAGCATGCACGGACTCGACTCATATGACTGGGATTTCCATGAAAAGATTGTGTGCCAAAAATTGGTGATCACTGTACATTTCTCTTCTGTTTCCAATTTATATTTCTATTTTACCTCCTCAATTTAGCATTATGGACAGGGAAAGACCTAATCTAAGATCTGCACAAAAATATTTTGCCTTCAAATTCATACCGTGATCGTAGCATACATGGACTCAACTCATATGACTGGGATTTCCATGAAAAAGATGGTGGGCCGAAAATGGGTGATCACTGTACATTTCTCTTCTGTTTCCTATTTATATTTCTATTTTACCTCCTCAATTTAGCATTATGGACAGGGAAAGACCTAATCTAAAATCTGCACAAAAATATTTTGCCTTCAAATTCATATCGTGATCGTAGCATGCATGGACTCGACTCATATGACTGGGATTTCCATGAAAAAGATTGTGGGCTGAAAATGGGTGATCACTGTACATTTCTCTTCTGTTTCCTATTTATATTTCTATTTTACCTCCTCAATTTAGCATTATGGCCAGAGAAAGACCTAATCTAAGCTCTGCACCAAAATAATTTGCCCTGAAATTCATACCGTGATCGTAGCATGCATGGACTCGACTCATATGACTGGGATTTCCATGAAAAAGATTGTGGGCCGAAAAGGGGTGATCACTATACATTTCTCTTTTGTTTCCTATTTATATTTATATTTTACTTCCTCAATTTAGCATTATGGACAGGGAAAGACCAAATCTAAGATCTGCACAAAAATATTTTGCCTTCAAATTCATACCGTGATCGTAGCATACATGGACTCAACTCATATGTCTGGGATTTCCATGAAAAAGATTGTGGGCCGAAAATGGGTGATCACTGTACATTTCTCTGCTGTTTTCTATTTATATTTCTATTTTACCTCCTCAATTTAGCATAATGGACAGGGAAAGAACTAATCTAAGATCTGCACAAAAATATTTTGCCTTCAAATTCATACCGTGATCGTAGCATGCATGGACTCGACTCATATGACTGGGATTTCCATGAAAAATATTGTGGGCAGAAAAAGGGTGACCACTGTACATTTCTCTTCAGTTTCCTATTTACATTTATTTTACCTCCTCAATTTAGCATTATGGACAGGGAAAGATCTAATCTAAGATCTGCACAAAAATATTTTGCCTTCAAATTCATACCGTGATCGTAGCATACACGGACTCGACTCATATGACTGGGATTTCCATGAAAAGATTGTGTGCCAAAAATTGGTGATCACTGTACATTTCTCTTCTGTTTCCAATTTATATTTCTATTTTACTTCCTCAATTTAGCATTATGGAGGGGAAAGACCAAATCTAAGATCTGCACAAAAATATTTTGCCTTCAAATTCATAACGTGATTGTAGCATACATGGACTCGACTCAAATGACTGGGATTTCCATGAAAAAGATTGTGGGCAGAAAATGGGTGATCACTGTACCTTTCTCTTCTGTTTCCTATTTATATTTATATTTTACCTCCTCAATTTAGCATTATGGCCAGGGAAAGAACTAATCTAAGCTCTGCACCAAAATAATTTCCCTTCAAATTCATACCGTGATCGTAGCATGCATGGACTCGACTCATATGACTGGGATTTCCATGAAACAGATTGTGGCCCGAAAATGAGTGATCACTGTACATTTCTCTTCTGTTTCCTATTTATATCTATATTTTACCTCCTCAATTTAGCATTATGGACAGAGAAAGACCATATCTAAGATCTGCACAAAAATATTTTGCCTTCAAATTCATACCGTGATCGTAGCATGCATGGACTCGACTCATATGACTGGGATTTCCATGAAAGAGATTGTGGGCCGAAAATGGGTGATCACTGTACATTTCTCTTCTGTTTCCTATTTATATTTATATTTTACGTCCTCAATTTAGCATTATGGACAGGGAAAGACCTAATCTAAAATCTGCACAAAAATATTTTGCCTTCAAATTCATATCGTGATCGTAGCATGCATGGAATCGACTCATATGACTGGGATTTCCATGAAAAAGATTGTGGGCCGAAAATGGGTGATCACTGTACATTTCTCTTCTGTTTCCTATTTATATTTCTATTTTACCTACTCAATTTAGCATTATGGACAGGGAAAGACCTAATCTAAGATCTGCACAAAAATATTTTGCCTTCAAATTCCTACCGTGATCGTAGCATGCATGGACTCGACTCATATGATTGGGAATTACATGAAAAAGATTGTGGGCGGAAAATGGGTGATCACTGTACATTTCTCTGATGTTTCCTATTTATATTTCTATTTTACCTCCTCAATTTAGCATTATTGACAGGGAAAGACCTAATCTAAAATCTGCACAAAAATATTTTGCCTTCAAATTCATACCGTGATCGTAGCATGCATGGACTCGACTCATATGACTGGGATTTCCATGAAAAAGATTGTGGGCGGAAAATGGGTGATCACTGTACATTTCTCTTGTGTTTCCTATTTATATTTCTATTTTCCTTCTTTAATTTAGCATTATCGACAGGGAAAGACCAAATCTAAGATCTCCAAAAAAATATTTTGCCTTCAAATTCATACCGTGATCGTAGCATGCATGGACTCGTCTCATATGACTGGGATTTCAATGAAAAAGAATGTCGGCCGCAAATGGGTGATCACTGTACATTTCTCTTCTGTTTCCTATTTATATTTATATTTTACCTCCTCAATTTAGCATTATGGACAGGGAAAGACCTAATCTAAAATCTGCAGAAAAATATTTTGCCTTCAAATTCATACCGTGATCGTAGCATGCGTGGACACGACTCATATGACTGGGATTTCCATGAAAAAGATTGTGGGCCGAAAATGGGTGATCACTGTACATTTCTCTTCTTTTTCCTATTTATATTTCTATTTTACTTCTTCAATTTAGCATTATGGACAGGGAAAGACCTAATCTAAGCCCTGCACAAAAATATTTTGCCTTCAAATTCATGCCGTGATTGTAGCATGCATGGACTCGAATCATATGACTGTGATTTCCATGAAAAAGATTGCGGGCCGAAAATGGGTGATCACTGTACATTTCTCTGCTGTTTTCTATTTATATTTCTATTTTACCTCCTCAATTTAGCATAATGGACAGGGAAAGACCTAATCTAAGATCTGCACAAAAATATTTTGCCTTCAAATTCATACCGTGATCGTAGCATGCATGGACTCGACTCATATGACTGGGATTTCCATGAAAAATATTGTGGGCAGAAAAAGGGTGACCACTGTACATTTCTCTTCAGTTTCCTATTTACATTTATTTTACCTCCTCAATTTAGCATTATGGACAGGGAAAGATCTAATCTAAGATCTGCACAAAAATATTTTGCCTTCAAATTCATACCGTGATCGTAGCATACACGGACTCGACTCATATGACTGGGATTTCCATGAAAAGATTGTGTGCCAAAAATTGGTGATCACTGTACATTTCTCTTCTGTTTCCAATTTATATTTCTATTTTACTTCCTCAATTTAGCATTATGGAGGGGAAAGACCAAATCTAAGATCTGCACAAATATATTTTGCCTTCAAATTCATAACGTGATTGTAGCATACATGGACTCGACTCAAATGACTGGGATTTCCATGAAAAAGATTGTGGGCAGAAAATGGGTGATCACTGTACCTTTCTCTTCTGTTTCCTATTTATATTTATATTTTACCTCCTCAATTTAGCATTATGGCCAGGGAAAGAACTAATCTAAGCTCTGCACCAAAATAATTTCCCTTCAAATTCATACCGTGATCGTAGCATGCATGGACTCGACTCATATGACTGGGATTTCCATGAAACAGATTGTGGCCCGAAAATGAGTGATCACTGTACATTTCTCTTCTGTTTCCTATTTATATCTATATTTTACCTCCTCAATTTAGCATTATGGACAGAGAAAGACCATATCTAAGATCTGCACAAAAATATTTTGCCTTCAAATTCATACCGTGATCGTAGCATGCATGGACTCGACTCATATGACTGGGATTTCCATGAAAGAGATTGTGGGCCGAAAATGGGTGATCACTGTACATTTCTCTTCTGTTTCCTATTTATATTTATATTTTACGTCCTCAATTTAGCATTATGGACAGGGAAAGACCTAATCTAAAATCTGCACAAAAATATTTTGCCTTCAAATTCATATCGTGATCGTAGCATGCATGGAATCGACTCATATGACTGGGATTTCCATGAAAAAGATTGTGGGCCGAAAATGGGTGATCACTGTACATTTCTCTTCTGTTTCCTATTTATATTTCTATTTTACCTACTCAATTTAGCATTATGGACAGGGAAAGACCTAATCTAAGATCTGCACAAAAATATTTTGCCTTCAAATTCCTACCGTGATCGTAGCATGCATGGACTCGACTCATATGATTGGGATTTACATGAAAAAGATTGTGGGCGGAAAATGGGTGATCACTGTACATTTCTCTGATGTTTCCTATTTATATTTCTATTTTACCTCCTCAATTTAGCATTATTGACAGGGAAAGACCTAATCTAAAATCTGCACAAAAATATTTTGCCTTCAAATTCATACCGTGATCGTAGCATGCATGGACTCGACTCATATGACTGGGATTTCCATGAAAAAGATTGTGGGCGGAAAATGGGTGATCACTGTACATTTCTCTTGTGTTTCCTATTTATATTTCTATTTTCCTTCTTCAATTTAGCATTATCGACAGGGAAAGACCAAATCTAAGATCTCCAAAAAAATATTTTGCCTTCAAATTCATACCGTGATCGTAGCATGCATGGACTCGTCTCATATGACTGGGATTTCAATGAAAAAGAATGTCGGCCGCAAATGGGTGATCACTGTACATTTCTCTTCTGTTTCCTATTTATATTTATGTTTTACCTCCTCAATTTAGCATTATGGACAGGGAAAGACCTAATCTAAAATCTGCAGAAAAATATTTTGCCTTCAAATTCATACCGTGATCGTAGCATGCGTGGACACGACTCATATGACTGGGATTTCCATGAAAAAGATTGTGGGCCGAAAATGGGTGATCACTGTACATTTCTCTTCTTTTTCCTATTTATATTTCTATTTTACTTCTTCAATTTAGCATTATGGACAGGGAAAGACCTAATCTAAGCCCTGCACAAAAATATTTTGCCTTCAAATTCATGCCGTGATTGTAGCATGCATGGACTCGAATCATATGACTGTGATTTCCATGAAAAAGATTGCGGGCCGAAAATGGGTGATCACTGTACATTTCTCGTCTGTTTACTATTTATATTTCTATTTTACCTCCTCAATTTAGCATTATGAACAGGGAAAGACCTAATCTAAAATCTGCACAAAAATATTTTGCTTTCAAATTCATACCGTGATCGTAGCATGCATGGACTCGACTCATATGACTGGGATTTCCATGAAAAAGATTATGGGCACTAAATGGGTGATCACTTCACATTCCTCTTCTGTTTCCTATTTATATTTCTATTTTACTTCTTCAATTTAGCATTATGGACAGGGAAAGACCAAATCTATGGTCTGCACAAAAATATTTTGCCTTCAAATTCATACCGTGATCGTAGCATGCATGGACTCGACTCATATGACTGGGATTTCCATGAAAAAGATAGTGGGCCGAAAATGGGTGATCACTGCACATTTCTCTTCTGTTTCTTATTTATATTTTACTTTTTCAATTTAGCATTATGGACAGGGAAAGACCTAATCTAAAATCTGCACAAAAATATTTTGCCTTCAAATTCATACCGTGATCGTAGCATGCGTGGACTCGACTCATATGACTGGGATTTCCATGAAAAACATTGTGGGCCGAAAATGGGTAATCACTGTACATTTCTCTTCTGTTTCCTATTTATATTTCTATTTTACTTCCTTCATTTAGCATTATGGACGGGGAAAGACGTAATCTAAGCCCTGCACACAAATATTTTGCCTTCAAATACATACCGTGATCGTAGCATGCATGGACTAGATTCATATGACTGGGATTTCCATGAAAAAAATGGGTGATCACTGAACATTTCTCTTTTCTTTCCTATTTATATTCCTATTTTACCTCCTTAATTTAGCATTATGGGCAGGGAAAGACCTAATCTAAGATCTGCAAAAAAATATTTTGCCTTCAAATTCATACCGTGATCGTAGCATGCATGGACTCGACTCATATGACTGGGATTTCCATGAAAAAGATTGTGGGCAGAAAATGGGTGATCACTGTACATTTGTCTTCTGTTTCCTATTTATATTTATATTTTACTTCCTTCATTTAGCATTATGGACAGGGAAAGACATAATCTAAGTTCTGCAAAAAAATATTTTGCCTTCAAATTCATACCGTGATCGTATCATGCATGGACTCGACTCATATGACTGGGATTTCCATGAAAAAGATTCTGGGCAGAAAATGGGTGATCACTGTACATTTCTCTTCTGTTTCCTATTTATATTTATATTTTACTTCCTTCATTTAGCATTATGGACAGGGAAAGACCTAATCTAAGCTTTGCAAAAAAATATTTTGCCTTCAAATTCATACCGTGATCGTAGCATGTATGGACTCGACTCATATGATTGGGATTACCATGAAAAAGATTGTGGGCAGAAAATGGGTGATCACTGTACATTTCTCTTCTGTTTCCGTATTATATTTCTATTTTACTTCCTCAATTTAGCATTATGTGACAGGGAAAGGCCTAATCTAAGATCTGCAAAAAAATATTTTGCCTTCAAATTCATACCGTGATCGTAGCATGCATGGACTCGACTCATATGACTGGGATTTCCAGGAAAAAGATTGTGGGCAGAAAATGGGTGGTCACTGTACATTTCTCTTCTTTTTCCTTTTTATATTTCTTTTTTACTTCCTCAATTTAGCATTATGGACAGGGAAAGACCTAATCTAAGATCTGCAAAAAAATATTTTGCCATCAAATTCATACCGTGATCGTAGCATGCATGGACTCGACTCATATGACTGGGATTTCCATGAAAAAGATTGTGGACAGAAAATGGGTGATCACTGTACATTTCTCTTCTGTTTCCTATTTATATTTATATTTTACTTCCTTCATTTAGCATTATGGACAGGGAAAGACCTAATCTGAGCTCTGCAAAAAAATATTTTGCCTTCAAATTCATACCGTGATCGTAGCATGTATGGACTCGACACATATGTTTGGGATTACCATGAAAAAGATTGTGGGGAGAAAATGGGTGATCACTTTACATTTCTCTTCTGTTTCCTATTTATATTTATATTTTACCTTCTCAATTTAGCATTATGGACAGGGAAAGACCTAATCTAAGATCTGCAAAAAAATATGTTGCCTTCAAATTCATACCGTGATCGTAGCATGCATGGACTCGACTCATATGACTGGGATTTCCATGAAAAAGATAGTGGGCAGAAAATGGGTGATCACTGTACTTTTCTCTTCTGTTTCCTATTTATATTCCTATTTTACATCCTCAATTTAGCATTATGGCCAGGGAGAGACCTAATCTAAGATCTGCAAAAAAATATTTTGCCTTCAAATTCATACCGTGATCGTAGCATGCATGGACTCGACTCATATGACTGGGATTTCCATGATAAAGATTGTGGGCAGAAAATGGGTGGTCACTGTACATTTCTCTTCTGTTTCCTTTTTATATTTGTCTTTTACTTCCTCAATTTAGCATTATGGACAGGGAAAGACCTAATCTAAGATCTGCAAAAAAATATTCTGCTTCAAATTCATACCGTGATCGTATCATGTATGGACTCGACTCATATGATTGGGATTACGATGAAAAAGATTGTGGGCAGAAAATGGGTGATCACTGTACATTTCTCTTCTGTTTCCTTATTATATTTCTATTTTACTTCCTCAATTTAGCATTATGTGACAGGGAAAGGCCTAATCTAAGATCTGCAAAAAAATATTTTGCCTTCAAATTCATACCGTGATCGTAGCATGCATGGAATCGACTCATATGACTGGGATTTCCAGGAAAAAGATTGTGGGCAGAAAATGGGTGGTCACTGTACATTTCTCTTCTTTTTCCTTTTTATATTTCTTTTTTACTTCCTCAATTTAGCATTATGGACAGGGAAAGACCTAATCTAAGATCTGCAAAAAAATATTTTGCCTTCAAATTCATACCGTGATCGTAGCATGCATGGACTCGACTCATATGACTGGGATTTCCATGAAAAAGATTGTGGACAGAAAATGGGTGATCACTGTACATTTCTCTTCTGTTTCCTATTTATATTTATATTTTACTTCCTTCATTTAGCATTATGGCCAGGGAGAGAACTAATCTAAGATCTGCAAAAAAATATTTTGCCTTCAAATTCATACCGTGATCGTAGCATGCATGGACTCGACTCATATGACTGGGATTTCCATGAAAAAGATTGTGGGCAGAAAATGGGTGGTCACTGTACATTTCTCTTCTGTTTCCTTTTTATATTTCTCTTTTACTTCCTCAATTTAGCATTATGGACAGGGAAAGACCTAATCTAAGATCTGCAAAAAAATATTCTGCTTCAAATTCATACCGTGATCGTATCATGTATGGACTCGACTCATATGACTGGGATTTCCATGAAAAAGATTGTGGACCGGAAATGGATGATCACTGTACATTTCTCTTCTGTTTCCTATTTATATTTCTATTTTACCTCCTCAATTTAGCATTATGGCCAGGGAAAGACCTAATCTAAGATCTGCACAAAAATATTTTGCCTTCAAATTCATACCGTGATCGTAGCATGCATGGACTCGACTCATATGACTGGGATTTCCATGAAAAAGATTGTGGGCAGAAAATGGATGATCACTGTACATTTCTCTTCGGTTTTCTATTTATATTTCTATTTTACCTCCTCAATTTAGCATTATGGACAGGGAAAGACCTAATCTAAAATCTGCAAAAAAATATTTTGCCTTCAAATTCATACCGTAATCGTAGCATGCATGGACTCGACTCATATGACTGGGATTTCCATGAAAAAGATTGTGGGCAGAAAATGGGTGATCACTGTACATTTCTCTTCTGTTTCCTATTTATATTTATATTTTACCTCCTCAATTTAGCATTATGGAGAGGGAAAGACCTAATCTAAGATCTGCACAAAAATATTTTGCCTTCAAATTCATACCGTGATCGTAGCATGCATGGACACGACTCATATGACTGGGATTTCCATGAAAAAAATGGGTGATCACTGAACATTTCTCTTCTCTTTCCTATTTATATTCCTATTTTACCTCCTCAATTTAGCATTATGGACAGGGAAAGACATAATCTAAAAGCTGCACAAAAATATTTTGCCTTCAAATTCATACCGTGATCGTAGCATGCATGGACACGACTCATATGACTGGGATTTCCATGAAAAAGATTGTGGGCCGAAAATGGGTGATCACTGTACATTTCTCTTCTGTTTCCTATTTATCTTTCTATTTTACCTCCTCAATTTAGCATTATGGACAGGGAAAGACCTAATCTAAAATCTGCAAAAAAATATTTAGCCTTCAAATTCATACCGTGATCGTAGCATGCATGGACACGACTCATATGACTGGGATTTCCATGAAAAAGATTGTGGGCCGAAAATGGGTGATCACTGAACATTTCTCTTCTCTTTCCTATTTATATTCCTATTTTACCTCCTCAATTTAGCATTATGGACAGGGAAAGACATAATCTAAAAGGTGCACAAAAATATTTTGCCTTCAAATTCATACCGTGATCGTAGCATGCATGGACTCGACTCATATGACTGGGATTTCCATGAAAAAGATTGTGGGCCGAAAATGGGTGATCACTGTACATTTCTCCTCTGTTTCCCATTACTATTTCTATTTTACTTCCTCAATTTAGCATTATGGACAGGGAAAGACCTAATCTAAGATCTGCAAAAAATATTTTGCCTTCAAATTCATACCGTGATCGTAGCATTCACGGACTCGACTCATATGACTGGGATTTCCATGAAAAAGATTGTGGGCCGAAAATGGGTGATCACTGAACATTTCTCTTCTCTTTCCTATTTATATTCCTATTTTACCTCCTCAATTTAGCATTATGGACAGGGAAAGACATAATCTAAAAGGTGCACAAAAATATTTTGCCTTCAAATTCATACCGTGATCGTAGCATGCATGGACTCGACTCATATGACTGGGATTTCCATGAAAAAGATTGTGGGCCGAAAATGGGTGATCACTGTACATTTCTCTTCTGTTTCCTATTTATATTTCTATTTTACCTCCTCAGTTTAGCATTATGGCCAGGGAAAGACCTAATCTAAGATCTGCACAAAAATATTTTGCCTTCAAATTCATACCGTGATCGTAGCATGCATGGACTCGACTCATATGACTGGGATTTCCATGAAAAAGATTGTGGGCAGAAAATGGGTGGTCACTGTACATTTCTCTTCTGTTTCCTTTTTATATTTCTCTTTTACTTCCTCAATTTAGCATTATGGACAGGGAAAGACCTAATCTAAGATCTGCAAAAAAATATTCTGCTTCAAATTCATACCGTGATCGTATCATGTATGGACTCGACTCATATGACTGGGATTTCCATGAAAAAGATTGTGGACCGGAAATGGATGATCACTGTACATTTCTCTTCTGTTTCCTATTTATATTTCTATTTTACCTCCTCAATTTAGCATTATGGCCAGGGAAAGACCTAATCTAAGATCTGCACAAAAATATTTTGCCTTCAAATTCATACCGTGATCGTAGCATGCATGGACTCGACTCATATGACTGGGATTTCCATGAAAAAGATTGTGGGCAGAAAATGGATGATCACTGTACATTTCTCTTCGGTTTTCTATTTATATTTCTATTTTACCTCCTCAATTTAGCATTATGGACAGGGAAAGACCTAATCTAAAATCTGCAAAAAAATATTTTGCCTTCAAATTCATACCGTAATCGTAGCATGCATGGACTCGACTCATATGACTGGGATTTCCATGAAAAAGATTGTGGGCAGAAAATGGGTGATCACTGTACATTTCTCTTCTGTTTCCTATTTATATTTATATTTTACCTCCTCAATTTAGCATTATGGAGAGGGAAAGACCTAATCTAAGATCTGCACAAAAATATTTTGCCTTCAAATTCATACCGTGATCGTAGCATGCATGGACACGACTCATATGACTGGGATTTCCATGAAAAAAATGGGTGATCACTGAACATTTCTCTTCTCTTTCCTATTTATATTCCTATTTTACCTCCTCAATTTAGCATTATGGACAGGGAAAGACATAATCTAAAAGCTGCACAAAAATATTTTGCCTTCAAATTCATACCGTGATCGTAGCATGCATGGACACGACTCATATGACTGGGATTTCCATGAAAAAGATTGTGGGCCGAAAATGGGTGATCACTGTACATTTCTCTTCTGTTTCCTATTTATCTTTCTATTTTACCTCCTCAATTTAGCATTATGGACAGGGAAAGACCTAATCTAAAATCTGCAAAAAAATATTTAGCCTTCAAATTCATACCGTGATCGTAGCATGCATGGACACGACTCATATGACTGGGATTTCCATGAAAAAGATTGTGGGCCGAAAATGGGTGATCACTGAACATTTCTCTTCTCTTTCCTATTTATATTCCTATTTTACCTCCTCAATTTAGCATTATGGACAGGGAAAGACATAATCTAAAAGGTGCACAAAAATATTTTGCCTTCAAATTCATACCGTGATCGTAGCATGCATGGACTCGACTCATATGACTGGGATTTCCATGAAAAAGATTGTGGGCCGAAAATGGGTGATCACTGTACATTTCTCCTCTGTTTCCCATTACTATTTCTATTTTACTTCCTCAATTTAGCATTATGGACAGGGAAAGACCTAATCTAAGATCTGCAAAAAATATTTTGCCTTCAAATTCATACCGTGATCGTAGCATTCACGGACTCGACTCATATGACTGGGATTTCCATGAAAAAGATTGTGGGCCGAAAATGGGTGATCACTGAACATTTCTCTTCTCTTTCCTATTTATATTCCTATTTTACCTCCTCAATTTAGCATTATGGACAGGGAAAGACATAATCTAAAAGGTGCACAAAAATATTTTGCCTTCAAATTCATACCGTGATCGTAGCATGCATGGACTCGACTCATATGACTGGGATTTCCATGAAAAAGATTGTGGGCCGAAAATGGGTGATCACTGTACATTTCTCTTCTGTTTCCTATTTATATTTCTATTTTACCTCCTCAGTTTAGCATTATGGCCAGGGAAAGACCTAATCTAAGATCTGCACAAAAATATTTTGCCTTCAAATTCATACCGTGATCGTAGCATGCATGGACTCGACTCATATGACTGGGATTTCCATGAAAAAGATTGTGGGCAGAAAATGGATGATCACTGTACATTTCTCTTCTGTTTCCTATTTATATTTTATTTTACCACCTCAATTTAGCCTTATGAAGAGGGAAAGACCTAATCTAAGATCTGCACAAAAATATTTTGCCTTCAAATTCATACCGTGATCGTAGCATGCATGGACACGACTCATATGACTGGGATTTCCATGAAAAAGATTGTGGGCCGAAAATGGGTGATCACTGTACATTTCTCCTCCGTTTCCCATTACTATTTCTATTTTACTTCCTCAATTTAGCATTATGGACAGGGAAAGACCTAATCTAAGATCTGCAAAAAATATTTTGCCTTCAAATTCATACCGTGATCGTAGCATGCACGGACTCGACTCATATGACTGGGATTTCCATGAAAAAGATTGTGGGCCGAAAATGGGTGATCACTGAACATTTCTCTTCTCTTTCCTATTTATATTTATATTTTACCTCCTCAATTTAGCATTATGGACAGGGAAAGACATAATCTAAAAGCTGCACAAAAATATTTTGCCTTCAAATTCATACCGTGATCGTAGCATGCATGGACTCGACTCATATGACTGGGATTTCCATGGAAAAGATTGTGGGACGAAAATGGGTGATCACTGTACATTACTCTTCTATTTCATATTTATATTTCTATTTTACCTCCTCAATTTAGCATTATGGACAGGGAAAGACCTAATCTAAAATCTGCAAAAAAATATTTTGCCTTCAAATTCATACCGTAATCGTAGCATGCATGGACTCGACTCATATGACTGGGATTTCCATGAAAAAGATTGTGGGCAGAAAATGGGTGATCACTGTACATTTCTCTTCTGTTTCCTATTTATATTTATATTTTACCTCATGGAGATGGAAAGACCTAATCTAAGATCTGCACAAAAATATTTTGCCTTCAAATTCATACCGTGATCGTAGCATGCATGGACTCGACTCATATGACTGGGATTTCCATGAAAAAAATGGGTGATCACTGAACATTTCTCTTCTCTTTCCTATTTATATTCCTATTTTACCTCCTCAATTTAGCATTATCGACAGGGAAAGACCTAATCTAAAATCAGCACAAAAATATGTTGCCTTCAAATTCATACCGTGATCGTAGCATGCATGGACTCGACTCATATGACTGGGATTTCCATGAAAAAGATTGTGGGCAGAAAATGGGTGATCACTGTACTTTTCTCTTCTGTTTCCTATTTATATTTCTATTTTACATCCTCAATTTAGCATTATGGCCAGGGAGAGACCTAATCTAAGATCTGCAAAAAAATATTTTGCCTTCAAATTCATACCGTGATCGTAGCATGCATGGACTCGACTCATATGACTGGGATTTCCATGAAAAAGATTGTGGGCAGAAAATGGGTGGTCACTGTACATTTCTCTTCTGTTTCCTTTTTATATTTCTCTTTTACTTCCTCAATTTAGCATTATGGACAGGGAAAGACCTAATCTAAGATCTGCAAAAAAATATTCTGCTTCAAATTCATACCGTGATCGTATCATGTATGGACTCGACTCATATGACTGGGATTTCCATGAAAAAGATTGTGGACCGGAAATGGATGATCACTGTACATTTCTCTTCTGTTTCCTATTTATATTTCTATTTTACCTCCTCAATTTAGCATTATGGCCAGGGAAAGACCTAATCTAAGATCTGCACAAAAATATTTTGCCTTCAAATTCATACCGTGATCGTAGCATGCATGGACTCGACTCATATGACTGGGATTTCCATGAAAAAGATTGTGGGCAGAAAATGGATGATCACTGTACATTTCTCTTCGGTTTTCTATTTATATTTCTATTTTACCTCCTATATTTAGCATTATGGAGAGGGAAAGACATAATCTAAGATCTGCACAAAAATATTTTGCCTTCAAATTCATACCGTGATCGTAGCATGGACGGACTCGACTCATATGACTGGGATTTCCATGAAAAAGATTGTGGGCCGAAAATGGGTGATCACTGAACAATTCTCTTCTCTTTCCTATTTATATTCCTATTTTACCTCCTGAATTTAGCATTATGGACAGGGAAAGACATAATCTAAAAGCTGCACAAAAATATTTTGCCTTCAAATTCATACCGTGATCGTAGCATGCATGGACTCGACTCATATGACTGGGATTTCCATGAAAAAGATTGTGGGCCGAAAATGGGTGATCACTGTACATTTCTCTTCTGTTTCCTATTTATATTTATATTTTACCTCCTCAATTTAGCATTATGGACAGGGAAAGACCTAATCTAAAATCTGCAAAAAAATATTTTGCCTTCAAATTCATACCGTAATCGTAGCATGCATGGACTCGACTCATATGACTGGGATTTCCATGAAAAAGATTGTGCGCAGAAAATGGGTGATCACTGTACATTTCTCTTCTGTTTCCTATTTATATTTATATTTTACCTCCTCAATTTAGCATTATGGAGAGGGAAAGACCTAATCTAAGATCTGCACAAAAATATATTGCCTTCAAATTCATACCGTGATCGTAGCATGCATGGACACGACTCATATGACTGGGATTTCCATGAAAAAAATGGGTGATCACTGAACATTTCTCTTCTCTTTCCTATTTATATTCCTATTTTACCTCCTCAATTTAGCATTATGGACAGGGAAAGACATAATCTAAAAGCTGCACAAAAATATTTTGCCTTCAAATTCATACCGTGATCGTGGCATGCATGGACACGACTCATATGACTGGGATTTCCATGAAAAAGATTGTGGGCCGAAAATGGGTGATCACTGTACATTTCTCTTCTGTTTCCTATTTATCTTTCTATTTTACCTCCTCAATTTAGCATTATGGACAGGGAAAGACCTAATCTAAAATCTGCAAAAAAATATTTAGCCTTCAAATTCATACCGTGATCGTAGCATGCATGGACACGACTCATATGACTGGGATTTCCATGAAAAAGATTGTGGGCCGAAAATGGGTGATCACTGAACATTTCTCTTCTCTTTCCTATTTATATTCCTATTTTACCTCCTCAATTTAGCATTATGGACAGGGAAAGACATAATCTAAAAGCTGCACAAACATATTTTGCCTTCAAATTCATACCGTGATCGTAGCATGCATGGACTCGACTCATATGACTGGGATTTCCATGAAAAAGATTGTGGGTCGAAAATGGGTGATCACTGTACATTTCTCTTCTGTTTCCTATTTATATTTCTATTTTACCTCCTCAATTTAGCATTATGGCCAGGGAAAGACCTAATCTGAGATCTGCACAAAAATATTTTGCCTTCAAATTCATACCGTGATCGTAGCATGCATGGACTCGACTCATATGACTGGGATTTCCATGAAAAAGATTGTGGGCAGAAAATGGATGATCACTGTACATTTCTCTTCTGTTTCCTATTTATATTTATATTTTACCTCCTCAATTTAGCATTATGGAGAGGGAAAGACCTAATCTAAGATCTGCACAAAAATATTTTGCCTTCAAATTCATACCGTGATCGTAGCATGCATGGACACGACTCATATGACTGGGATTTCCATGAAAAAGATTGTGGGCTGAAAATGGGTGATCACTGTACATTTCTCCTCTGTTTCCCATTACTATTTCTATTTTACTTCCTCAATTTAGCATTATGGACAGGGAAAGACCTAATCTAAGATCTGCAAAAAATATTTTGCCTTCAAATTCATACCGTGATCGTAGCATTCACGGACTCGACTCATATGACTGGGATTTCCATGAAAAAGATTGTGGGCCGAAAATGGGTGATCACTGAACATTTCTCTTCTCTTTCCTATTTATATTCCTATTTTACCTCCTCAATTTAGCATTATGGACAGGGAAAGACATAATCTAAAAGCTGCACAAAAATATTTTGCCTTCAAATTCATACCGTGATCGTAGCATGCATGGACTCGACTCATATGTCTGGGATTTCCATGAAAAAGATTGTGGGCCGAAAATGGGTGATCACTGTACATTTCTCTTCTGTTTCCTATTTATATTTCTATTTTACCTCCTCAGTTTAGCATTATGGCCAGGGAAAGACCTAATCTAAGATCTGCACAAAAATATTTTGCCTTCAAATTCATACCGTGATCGTAGCATGCACGGACTCGACTCATATGACTGGGATTTCCATGAAAAAGATTGTGGGCCAAAAATGGGTGATCACTGAACATTTCTCTTCTCTTTCCTATTTATATTTATATTTTACCTCCTCAATTTAGCATTATGGACAGAAAAAGACATAATCTAAAAGCTGCACAAAAATATTTTGCCTTCAAATTCAGACCGTGATCGTAGCATGCATGGACTCGACTCATATGACTGGGATTTCCATGGAAAAGATTGTGGGACGAAAATGGGTGATCACTGTACATTACTCTTCTATTTCCTATTTATATTTCTATTTTACCTCCTCAATTTAGCATTATGGACAGGGAAAGACCTAATCTAAAATCTGCAAAAAAATATATTGCCTTCAAATTCATACCGTAATCGTAGCATGCATGGACTCGACTCATATGACTGGGATTTCCATGAAAAAGATTGTGGGCAGAAAATGGGTGATCACTGTACATTTCTCTTCTGTTTCCTATTTATATTTATATTTTACCTCATGGAGAGGGAAAGACCTAATCTAAGATCTGCACAAAAATATTTTGCCTTCAAATTCATACCGTGATCGTAGCATGCATGGACTCGACTCATATGACTGGGATTTCCATGAAAAAAATGGGTGATCACTGAACATTTCTCTTCTCTTTCCTATTTATATTCCTATTTTACCTCCTCAATTTAGCATTATCGACAGGGAAAGACCTAATCTAAAATCAGCACAAAAATATTTTGCCTTCAAATTCATACCGTGATTGTAGCATGCATGGACTCGACTCATATGACTGGGATTTCCATGAAAAAGATTGTGGGCTGAAAATGGGTGATCACTGTACATTTCTCTTCTGTTTCCTATTTATATTTATATTTTACCTCCTCAATTTAGCATTATGGGCAGGGAAAGACCTAATCTAAGATCTGCAAAAAAATATTTTGCCTTCAAATTCATACCGTGATCGTAGCATGCATGGACTGGACTCATATGACTGGGATTTCCATGAAAAAGATTGTGGGCAGAAAATGGGTGATCACTGTACATTTCTCTTCTGTTTCCTATTTATATTTATATTTTACCTCCTTAATTTAGCATTATGGACCAGGAAAGACCTAATCTAAAATCTGCAAAAAAATATTTTGCCTTCAAATTCATACCGTGATCGTAGCTTGCATGGACTCGACTCTTATGACTGGGATTTCCATGAAAAAGAATGTGGGCTGAAAATGGGTAAATCACTGTACATTTCTCTTCTGTTTCCTATTTATATTTATATTTTACTTCCTTAATTTAGCATTATGGACCAGGAAAGACCTAATCTAAGATCTGCAAAAAAATATTTTGCCTTCAAATTCATACCGTGATCGTAGCATGCATGGACTCGACTCATATGACTGGGATTTCCATGAAAAAGATTGGGGGCAGAAAATGGGTGATCACTGTACATTTCTCTTCTGTTTCCTATTTATATTTCTATTTTACTTCTTTAATTTAGCATTATGGACAGGGAAAACCTAATCTAAGATCTGCAAAAAAATATTTTGCCTTCAAATTCATACCGTGATCGTAGCATGCATGGACTCGACTCATATGACTGGGATTTCCATGAAAAAGATTGGGGGCAGAAAATGGGTGATCACTGTACATTTCTTTTCTGTTTCTTATTTATATTTATATTTTACTTCCTGAATTTAGCATTATGGACAGGGAAAGACCTAATCTAAGCTCTGCAAAAGAATATTTTGCCTTCAAATTCATACCGTGATCGTAGCATGCATGGACTCGACTCATATGACTGGGATTTCCATGAAAAAGATTGTGGGCAGAAAATGGGTGATCACTGTACATTTCTCTTTTGTTTCCTATTTATATTTCTATTTTACTTCCTTCATTTAGCATTATTGACAGGGAAAGACCTCATCTAAGCTCTGCAAAAAAATATTTTGCCTTCAAATTCATACCGTGATCGTAGCATGTATGGACTCGACTCATATGATTGGGATTACCATGAAAAAGATTGTGGGCAGAAAATGGGTGATCACTGTACATTTCACTTCTGTTTCCTATTTATATTTTACTTCCTCAATTTAGCATTATGGACAGGGAAAGACCTAATCTAAGATCTGTAAAAAAATATTTTGACTTCAAATTCATACCGTGATCGTAGCATGGATGGACTCGACTCATATGACTGGGATTTCCATGAAAAAGATTGTGGGCAGAAAATGGGTGATCACTGTATATTCCTCTTCTGTTTCCTATTTATATTTCCATTTTACCTCCTCAATTTAGCAATATGAACAGGGAAAAACCTAATCGAAGAACTGTAAAAAAATATTTTCCCTTCAAATTCATACCGTGATCGTAGCATGCATGGACTCGACTCATATGACTGGGATTTCCATGAAAAAGATCGTGGGCAGAAAATGGGTGATCACTGTACATTTCTCTTCTGTTTCCTATTTATATTTCAATTTTACTTCCTTAATTTAGCATTATGGACCAGGAAAGACCAAATCTAAAATCTGCAAAAAAATATTTTGCCTTCAATTTCATACCGTGATCGTAGCTTGCATGGACTCGACTCTTATGACTGGGATTTCCATGAAAAAGAATGTGGGCTGAAAATGGGTAAATCACTGTACATTTCTCTTCTGTTTCCTATTTATATTTATATTTTACTTCCTTAATTTAGCATTATGGACCAGGAAAGACCTAATCTAAGATCTGCAAAAAAATATTTTGCCTTCAAATTCATAACGTGGTCGTAGCATGCATGGACTCGACTCATATAACTGGGATTTCCATGAAAAAGATTGTGGGCAGAAAATGGGTGATCACTGTACATTTCTCTTCTGTTTCCTATTTATATTTATATTTTACTTCTTTAATTTAGCATTATGGACCAGGAAAGACCTAATCTAAGCTCTGCAAAAGAATATTTTGCCTTCAAAGTCATACCGTGATCGTAGCATGCATGGACTCGACTCATATGACTGGGATTTCCATGAAATAGATTGTGGGCAGAAAATGGGTGATCACTGTACATTTCTTTTCTGTTTCTGATTTATATTTATATTTTACTTCCTGAATTTAGCATTATTGACAGGGAAAGACCTCATCTAAGCTCTGCAAAAAAATATTTTGCCTTCAAATTCATACCGTGATCGTAGCATGTATGGACTCGACTCATATGATTGGGATTACCATGAAAAAGATTGTGGGCAGAAAATGGGTGATCACTGTACATTTCTCTTCTGTTTCCTATATATATTTCTATTTTACCTTCTCAATTTAGCATTATGGACAGTGAAAGACCTAATCTAAGATCTGCAAAAAAATATTTTGCCTTCAAATTCATACCGTGATCGTAGCATGCATGGACTCGACTCATATGACTGGGATTTCCATGAAAAAGATTGTGGGCAGAAAATGGGTGATCAATGTATATTTCTCTTCTGTTTCCTATTTATATTTCAATTTTACTTCCTTAATTTAGCATTATGGACCAGGTAAGACCTAATCTAAGATCTGCAAAAAAATATGTTGCCTTCAAATTCATAACGTGGTCGTAGCATGCATGGACTCGACTCATATGACTGGGATTTCCATGAAAAAGATTGTGGGCAGAAAATGGGTGATCACTGTACATTTCTCTTCTGTTTCCTATTTATATTTATATTTTACTTCCTTCATTTAGCATTATGGACAGGGAAAGACGTAATCTAAGCTCTGCAAAAAAATATTTTGCCTTCAAATTCATACCGTGATCGTAGCATGTATGGACTCTACTCATTTGATTGGGATTACCATGAAAAAGATTGTGGGGAGAAAATGGGTGATCACTGTAGATTTCTCTACTGTTTCCTATTTATATTTCTAATTCACCTCCTCAATTTAGCATTATGGATAGGGAAAGATCTAATCTAAGATCTGCAAAAAAATATTTTGCATTCAAATTCATACTGTGATCGTAGAATGCATGGACTGGACTCATATGACTGGGATTTCCATGAAAAAGATTGTCGGCACAATATGGGTGATCACTGTACAATTCTCTTCTGTTTCCTATTTATATTTATATTTTACTTCCTTAATTTAGCATTATGGACAGGGAAAAACCTAATCTAAGATCTGCAAAAAATATTTTGCCATCAAATTCACAGCGTGATCGTAGCATGCATGGACTCGACTCATATGACTGGTATATCCATGAAAAAGATTGTGGGCTGAAAATTGGGGATCACTGTACAATTCTCTTCTGTTTCCTATTTATTTTTATTTTTTACTTCCTTAATTTAGCATTATGGACAAGAAAAGACCTAATCTAAGATCTCCAAAAAAATATTTTGCCTTCAAATTCATACCGTGATCGTAGCATGCATGTACTCGACTCATATGACTATGATTTCCATGAAAAAGATTGTGGGGAGAAAATGGGTGATCACTGTACATTTCTCTTCTGTTTCCTATTTATTTTTATTTTTTACTTCCTTAATTTAGCATTATGGACAAGGAAAGACCTAATCTAAGATATGCAAAAAAATATTTTGCCATCAAATTCATACGGTGATCGTAGCATGTATGGTCTCGACTCATATGACTGGGATTTCCATGAAAAAGATTGTGGGCAGAAATTGGTGATCACCGTACATTTCTCTTCTGTTTCCTATTTATATTTATATTTTACTTCTTTAATTTAGCATTATGGACCAGGAAAGACCTAATATAAGATCTGCAAAAAAATATTTTGCCTTCAAATTCATACCGTGATCGTAGCATGCATGGACTTTACTCATAGACTGGGATTTCCATGAAAAAGATTGAGGGCAGAAAATGAGTGATCACTGTACATTTCTCTTCTGTTTCCTATTTATATTTATATTTTACTTCCTTAATTTAGCATGATGGAAAGGGAAAGACCTAATCTAAGATCTACAAAAAAATATTTTGCCATCAAATTCATACCGTAATCGTGGCATGTATGGACTCGACTCATATGACTGGGATTTCGATGAAAAAGATTGTGGGCAGAAAATGGGTGATCACTGTATATTCTCTTCTGTTTCCTATTTATATTTCTTTCTTACTTCCTTAATTTAGCATTATGGACAGGTAAAGACCTAATCTAAGATCTGCAAAAAAATATTTTGCCTTCTAATTCATACCGTGATCGTAGCATGCATGGACTCGACTCATATGACTGGGATTTCGATGAAAAAGATTGTGGGCAGAAAATTGGTGATCACTGTACATTTCTCTTCTGTTTCCTATTTATATTTCTATTTTACATCCTTAATTTAGCATTATGCACAGGCAAAGACCTAATCTAAGATCTGCAAAAAAATATTTTGACTTCAAATTCATACCGTGATCGTAGCATGTATGGACTCGACTCAAATGACTGGGATTTCCATGAAAAAGATTGTGGGCAGAAAATGGGTGATCACTGTACATTTCTCTTCTGTTTCCTATTTATATTTATATTTTACTTCTTTAATTCAGCATTATGGACAGGGAAAGACCTAATCTAAGATCTGCAAAAAATATTTTGCCATCAAATTCACAGCGTGATCGTAGCATGCATGGACTCGACTCATATGACTGGTATATCCATGAAAAAGATTGTGGGCTGAAAATTGGTGATCACTGTACATTTCTCTTCTTTTTCCTATTTATATTTATATTTTACTTCCTTAATTTAGCATTATGGACAGGGAAAGAGCTAATCTAAGAACTGCAAAAAAAATTTTGCCATCAAATTGAATACCGTGATCGTAGCATGTATAGACTCGACTCATATGACTAGGATTTCCATGAAAAAGATTCTGGGCAGAAAATGGGTGATCACTGTACATTTCTCTTCTGTTTCCTATTTATATTTATATTTTACTTCTTTAATTTAGCATTATGGACCAGGAAAGACCTAATATAAGATCTGCAAAAAAATATTTTGCCTTCAAATTCATACCGTGATAGTAGCATGCATGGACTTTACTCATAGACTGGAATTTCCATGAAAAAGATTGTGGGCAGAAAATGGGTGATCACTGTACATTTCTCTTCTGTTTCCTATTTATATTTCCATTTTACTTCCTCAATTTAGCATTATGGACAGGGAAAGAACTAATCTAAGATCTGCAAAAAAATATTTTGCCTTCAAATTCATACCGTGATCGTAGCATGCATGGACTCGACTCGTATGACTGGGATTTCTATGAAAAAGATTGTGGGCAGAAAATGGGTCATCACTGTACATTTCTCTTCTGTTTCCTATTTATATTTATATTTTACATCCTTAATTCAGCATTATGGATAGGGAATGACCTAATCTAAGATCTGCAAAAAAATATTTTGCCTTCAAATTTATACCGTGATTGTAGCATGCATCGACTCGACTCATATGACTGGGATTTCTATGAAAAAGATTGTGGGCAGAAAATGGCTCATCACTGTACATTTCTCTTCTGTTTCCTATTTATATTTATATTTTACATCCTCAATTTAGCATTATGGACAGGGAAAGACCTAATCTAAGATCTGCAAAAAAATATTTTGCCTTCAAATTCATACCGTGACCGTAGCATGCATGGACTCGACTCGTATGACTGTGATTTCCATGAAAAGGATTGTGGGCAGAAAATGGGTGATCACTGTACATTTCTCTTCTGTTTCCTATTCATATTTCTATTTTACTTCCTCAATTTAGCATTATGGACAGGGAAAGACATAATATAAGCTCTGCAAAAAAATATTTTTCCTTCAAATTCATACCGTGATCGTAGTATTCATGGACACGACTCATATGACTGGGATTTCCATGAAAAAATTGTTGGCAGAAAATGGGTGACTACTGAACATTTCTCTTCTGTATTCTCTATATATTTCTATTTTACTTCCTCAATTTAGCATTATAGACAGGGAAAACCTAATCTAAAATCTGCAAAAAAATATTTTGCCTTCAAATTCATACCGTGATCGTAGCAAGAATGGACTCGACTCATATGACTGGGATTTCCATGAAAAAGATTGTGGGCATAAATTGGGTGATCACTGTACATTTCTCTTCTGTTTCCTATTTATATTTATATTTTACTTCCTCAATTTACCATTATGGACAGGGAAAGACCTAATCTAAGCTCTGCAAAAAAATATTTTGCCTTCAAATTCATACCGTGATCGTAGCATGCATGGACTCGACTCATATGACTGGGATTTCCATGAAAAAGATTGTGGGCAGAAAATGGGTGATCACTGTACATTTCTCTTCGGTTTCCTATTTATATTTCTAATTTACCTCCTCAATTTAGCATTATGGACAGGGAAAGACCTAATCTAAGCTCTGCAAAAAAATATTTTACCTTCAAATTCATACCGTGATCGTAGCATGCATGGACTCGACTCATATGACTGGGATTTCCGTGAAAAAGATAGTGGGCTGAAAATGGGTGATCACTGTAGATTTCTCTTCAGTTTCCTATTTATATTTATATTTTACCTCCTCAATTTAGTATTATAGACCAGGAAAGACCTAATCTAAGATCTGCAAAGAAATATTTTGCCTTCAAATTCATACAGTGCTCGTAACATGCATGGACTCGACTCATATGATAGGGATTTCCATGAAAAAGATTGTGGGCAGAAAATGGGTGATCACTGTACATTTTTCTTATGTTTCCTATTCATATTTCTATTTTACTTACTCAATTTAGCTTTATGGACAGGGAAAGACCTAATTTAAGATCTGCAAAAAAATATTTTGCATTCAAATTCATACCGTGATCGTAGCATGCATGGACTTCACTCTTATGACTGGGATTTCCATGAAAAAGATTGTGGGCAGAAAATGGGTGATCAGTGTACATTTCTCTTCTGTTTCCTATTTATATTTTACTTCCTTAATTTAGCATTATGGACAGGGAAAGACATAATCTAAGATCTGCAAAAAAATATTTTGCCTTCAAATTCATACCGTGATCGAAGCATGCATGGACTCGACTCATATGACTGGGATTTCCATGAAAAAGATTGTGGGCAGAAAATGGGTGATCACTGTACATTTCTCTTCTGTTTCCTATTCATATTTATATTTTACTTCCTTAATTTAGCATTATGGACCAGGAAAGACCTAATCTAATATTTGCAAAAAAATATTTTGCCTTCAAATTCATACCGTGACCGTAGCATGCATGGACTCGACTCACGTGACTGAGATTTCCATGATAAAGATTGTGGGCAAAAATGGGTGATCACTGTACATTTCTCTTCTGTTTCCTATTTATATTTATATTTTACTTCCTCAATTCAGCATTATGGAAAGGGAAAGACCTAATCTGCAAAAAAATAGTTTGCCTTCAAATTCATACCGTGATCGTAGCATGCATGGACACGACTCATATGACTGGGATTTCCATGAAAAAAATGGGTGATCACTGAACATTTCTCTTCTCTTTCCTATTTATATTTCTATTTTACTTCCTCAATTTAGCATTATGGACAGGGAAAGACCTAATATAACCTCTGCAAAAAAATATTTAGCCTTCAAATTCATACCGTGATCGTAGTATTCATGGACACGACTCATATGACTGGGATTTCCATGAAAAAATTGTTCGCAGAAAATGGGTGACTACTGAACATTTCTCTTCTGTATTCTCTATATATTTCTATTTTACTTCCTCAATTTAGCATTATAGAAGGGGAAAACCTAATCTAAAATCTGCAAAAAAATATTTTGCCTTCAAATTCATACCGTGATCGTAGCAAGAATGGACTCGACTCATATGACTTGGATTTCCATGAAAAAGATTGTGGGCAGAAAATGGGTGATGACTGTACATTTCTCTTCTGTTTCCTATTTATATTTATATTTTACTTCCTCAATTTAGCATTATGGACAGGGAAAGACCTAATCTAAGCTCTGCAAAAAAATATTTTCCCTTCAAATTCATACCGTGATCGTAGCATGCATGGACTCGACTCATCTGACTGGGATTTCCATGAAAAAGATTGTGGGCAGAAAATGGGTGATGACTGTACATTTCTCTTCGGTTTCCTATTTATATTTCTAATTTACCTCCTCAATTTAGCATTATGGACAGGGAAAGACCTAATCTAAGCTCTGCAAAAAAATATTTTACCTTCAAATTCATACCGTGATCGTAGTATGCATGGACTCGACTCATATGACTGGGATTTCCATGAAAAAGATTATGCGCAGAAAATGGGTGATCACTGTACATTTCTCTTCTGTTTCCTATTTATATTTATATTTTACTTCCTTAATTTAGCATTATGGACAGGGAAAGACCTAATCTAAGATCTGCAAAAAATATTTTGCCTTCAACTTAATACCGTGATCGTAGCATGCATGGACTCGACTCGTATGACTGGGATTTCCATGAAAAGGATTGTGGGCAGAAAATGGGTGATCACTGTACATTTCTCTTCTGTTTCCTATTTATATTTATATTTTACCTCCTCAATTTAGCATTATGGAGAGGGAAAGACCTAATCTAAGATCTGCACAAAAATATGTTGCCTTCAAATTCATACCGTGATCGTAGCATGCATGGACACGACTCATATGACTGGGATTTCCATGAAAAAAATGGGTGATCACTGAACATTTCTCTTCTCTTTCCTATTTATATTCCTATTTTACCTCCTCAATTTAGCATTATGGACAGGGAAAGACCTAATATAACCTCTGCAAAAAAATATTTAGCCTTCAAATTCATACCGTGATCGTAGCATGCATGGACTCGACTCATATGACTGGGATTTCCATGAAAAAGATTGTGGGCAGAATATGGGTTATCACTGTACATTTTTTTTCTGTTTCTTATTTATATTTATATTTTACATCCTCAATTTAGCATCATGGACAGGGAAAGACCTAATCTAAGATCTGCACAAAAATATTTTCCCTTCAAATTCATAACGTGATCGTAGTATGCATGGACTCGACTCATATGACTGGGATTTCCATGAAAAGGTTGTCGGCAGAAAATGGGTGATCACTGTACATTTCTCTTCTGTTTCCTATTTATATTTCTATTTTACTTCCTTAATTTAGCATTATGGACAGGGAAAGACCTAATCTAAGATCTGCACAAAAATATTTTGCCTTCAAATTCATAACGTGATCGTAGTATGCATGGACTCGTCTCATATGACTGGGATTTCCATGAAAAGGTTGTCGGCAGAAAATGGGTGATCACTGTACATTTCTCTTCTGTTTCCTATTTATATTTCTATTTTACTTCCTCAATTTAGCATTATGGACAGGGAAAGACCTAATCTAAGATCTGCACAAAAATATTTTGCCTTCAAATTCATAACGTGATCGTAGTATGCATGGACTCGACTCATATGACTGCGATTTCCATGAAAAAGATTATGCGCAGAAAATGGGTGATCACTGTACATTTCTCTTCTGTTTCCTATTTATATTTATATTTTACTTCCTTCATTTAGCATTATTGACAGAGAAAGACCTAATCTAAGATCTGCAAAAAAATATTTTGCCTTCAAATTCATACCGTGATCGTAGCATGCATGGACTCGACTCATATGACTGGGATTTCCATGAAAAAGATTGTGGGCAGAATATGGGTTATCACTGTACATTTTTTTTCTGTTTCTTATTTATATTTATATTTTACTTCCTCAATTTAGCATTATGGACTGGGAAAGACCTAATCTAATATCTGCAAAAAAATATTTTGCCTTCAAATTCATACCGTGATCGTAGCATGCATGGACTCGACTCATATGACTGGGATTTCCATGAAAAAGATTGTGGGCCCAAAATGGGTGATCACTGTACATTTCTCTTCTGTTTCCTATTTATATTTATATTTTACTTCCTTAATTTAGCATTATGGACAGGGAAAGACCTAATCTAAGATCTGCAAAAAAATATTTTGCCTTCAAATTCATACCGTGATCGTAGCATGAATGGACTCGACTCGTATGACTGGAATTTCTATGAAAAAGATTGTGGGCTGAAAATGGTTCATCACTGTACATTTCTCTTCTGTTTCCTATTTATATTTATATTTTACATCCTTAATTCAGCATTATGGACAGGGAATGACCTAATATAAGATCTGCAAAAAAATATTTTGCCTTCAAATTCATACCGTGATTGTAGCATGCATGGACTCGACTCATATGACTGGGATTTCCATGAAAAAGATTGTGGGCAGAATATGGGTTATCACTGTACATTTTTTTTCTGTTTCTTATTTATATTTATATTTTACTTCCTCAATTTAGCATTATGGACAGGGAAAGACCTAATCTAAGATCTGCAAAAAAATATTTTGCCTTCAAATTCATACCGTGATCGTAGCATGCATGGACTCGACTCATATGACTGGGATTTCCATGAAAAGGTTGTCGGCAGAAAATGGTTGATCACTGTACATTTCTCTTCTGTTTCCTATTTATATTTATATTTTACTTCCTTAATTTAGCATTATGGACAGGGAAAGACCTAATCTAAGATCTGCAAAAAAATATTTTGCCTTCAAATTCATACCGTGATCGTAGCATGCATGGACTCGACTCATATGACTGGGATTTCCATGAAAAAGATTGTGGGCAGAATATGGGTTATCACTGTACATTTTTTTTCTGTTTCTTATTTATATTTATATTTTACTTCCTCAATTTAGCATTATGGACAGGGAAAGACCTAATCTAAGATCTGCAAAAAAATATTTTGCCTTCAAATTCATACCGTGATCGTAGCATGAATGGACTCGACTCGTATGACTGGGATTTCTATGAAAAAGATTGTGGGCAGAAAATGGGTCATCACTGTACATTTCTCTTCTGATTCCTATTTATATTTATATTTTGCACCCTTAATTCAGCATTATGGACAGGGAATGACCTAATATAAGATCCGCAAAAAAATATTTTGCCTTCAAATTCATACCGTGATTGTAGCATGCATGGACTCGACTCATATGACTGGGATTTCGATGAAAAGGATTGTGGGCAGAAAATGGGTGATCACTGTACATTTCTCTTCTGTGTCCTATTTATATTTAACTTCCTTAATTTAGCATTATGGACAGGGAAAGACCTAATTTAAGATCTGCAAAAAAATATTTTGCCTTCAAATTCATACCGTGATCGTAGCATGCATGGACTTCACTCATATGACTGGGATTTCCATGAAAAAGATTGTGGGCAGAAAATGGGTGATCACTGTACATTTCTCTTCTGTTTCCTATTTATATTTATATTTTACTTCCTTAATTTAGCATTATGGACAGGGAAAGACCTAATCTAAGATCTGCAAAAAAATATTTTGCCTTCAAATTCATACCGTGATCGAAGCATGCATGGACTCGACTCATATGACTGGGATTTCCATCAAAAAGATTGTGGGCAGAAAATGGGTGATCACTGTACATTTCTCTTCTGTTTCCTATACATATTTATATTTTACTTCCTTAATTTAGCATTATGGACCAGGAAACACCTAATCTAACATCTGCAAAAAAATATTTTGCCTTGAAATTCATACCGTGACCGTAGCATGCATGGACTCGACTCATATGACTGGGATTTCCATGATAAAGATTGTGGGCAAAAATGGGTGATCACTGTACATTTCTCTTCTGTTTCCTATTTATATTTATATTTTACTTCCTCAATTTAGCATTATGGAAAGGGAAAGACCTAATCTGCAAAAAAATAGTTTGCCTTCAAATTCATACCGTGATCGTAGCATGCATGGACTCGACTCATATGACTGCGATTTCCATGAAAAGGTTGTCGGCAGAAAATGGGTGATCACTGTACATTTCTCTTCTGTTTCCTATTTATATTTATATTTTACTTCCTTAATTTAGCATTATGGACAGGGAAAGACCTAATCTAAGATCTGCAAAAAAATATTTTGCCTTCAAATTCATACCGTGATCGTAGCATGAATGGACTCGACTCATATGACTGGGATTTCCATGAAAAAGATTGTGGGCCCAAAATGGGTGATCACTGTACATTTCTCTTCTGTTTCCTATTTATATTTATATTTTACATCCTTAATTCAGCATTATGGACAGGGAATGACCTAATATAAGATCTGCAAAAAAATATTTTGCCTTCAAATTCATACCGTGATCGTAGCAAGAATGGACTCGACTCATATGACTGGGATTTCCATGAAAAAGATTGTGGGCCCAAAATGGGTGATCACTGTACATTTCTCTTCTGTTTCCTATTTATATTTATATTTTACTTCCTTAATTTAGCATTATGGACAGGGAAAGACCTAATCTAAGATCTGCAAAAAAATATTTTGCCTTCAAATTCATACCGTGATCGTAGCATGAATGGACTCGACTCGTATGACTGGGATTTCTATGAAAAAGATTGTGGGCCGAAAATGGGTCATCACTGTACATTTCTCTTCTGTTTCCTATTTATATTTATATTTTACATCCTTAATTTAGCATTATGGACAGGGAAAGACCTAAACTAAGATCTGCAAAAAATATTTTGCCTTCAAATTAATACCGTGATCGTAGCATGCATGGACTCGACTCGTATGACTGGGATTTCCATGAAAAGGATTGTGGGCAGAAAATGGGTGATCACTGTACATTTCTCTTCTGTTTCCTATTCATATTTCTATTTTACTTCCTCAATTTAGCATTATGGACAGGGAAAGACCTAATATAACCTCTGCAAAAAAATATTTAGCCTTCAAATTCATACCGTGATCGTAGTATTCATGGACACGACTCATATGACTGGGATTTCCATGAAAAAATTGTTGGCAGAAAATGGGTGACTACTGAACATTTCTCTTCTGTATTCTCTATATATTTCTATTTTACTTCCTCAATTTAACATTATGGACAGGGAAAGACCTAATCTAAGCTCTGCAAAAAAATATTTTGCCTTCAAATTCATACCGTGATCGAAGCATGCATGGACTCGACTCATATGACTGGGATTTCCATGAAAAAGATTGTGGGCAGAAAATGGGTGATCACTGTACATTTCTCTTCGGTTTCCTATTTATATTTCTAATTTACCTCCTCAATTTAGCATTATGGACAGGGAAAGACCTAATCTAAGATCTGCACAAAAATATTTTGCCTTCAAATTCATAACGTAATCGTAGTATGCATGGACTCGACTCATATGACTGGGATTTCCATGAAAAGGTTGTCGGCAGAAAATGGGTGATCACTGTACATTTCTCTTCTGTTTCCTCTTTATATTTCTATTTTACTTCCTTAATTTAGCATTATGGACAGGGAAAGACCTAATCAAAGATCTGCACAAAAATATTTTGCCTTCAAATTCATAACGTGATCGTAGTATGCATGGACTCGACTCATATGACTGGGATTTCCATGAAAAAGATTATGCGTAGAAAATGGGTGATCACTGTACATTTCTCTTCTGTTTCCTATTTATATTTATATTTTACTTCCTTCATTTAGCATTATTGACAGAGAAAGACCTAATCTAAGATCTGCAAAAAAATATTTTGCCTTCAAATTCATACCGTGATCGTAGCATGCATGGACTCGACTCATATGACTGGGATTTCCATGAAAAAGATTGTGGGCAGAATATGGGTTATCACTGTACATTTTTTTTCTGTTTCTTATTTATATTTATATTTTCCTTCCTCAATTTAGCATTATGGACAGGGAAAGACCTAATCTAAGATCTGGAAAAAAATATTTTGCCTTCAAATTCATACCGTGATCATAGCATGCATGGACTCGACTCATATGACTGGGATTTCCATGAAAAAGATTGTGGGCCCAAAATTGGGGATCACTGTACATTTCTCTTCTGTTTCCTATTTATATTTATATTTTACTTCCTTAATTTAGCATTATGGACAGGGAAAGACCTAATCTAAGATCTGCAAAAAAATATTTTGCCTTCAAATTCATACCGTGATCGTAGCATGAATGGACTCGACTCATATGACTGGGATTTCCATGAAAAAGATTGTGGGCCCAAAATGGGTGATCACTGTACATTTCTCTTCTGTTTCCTATTTATATTTATATTTTACATCCTTAATTCAGCATTATGGACAGGGAATGACCTAATATAAGATCTGCAAAAAAATATTTTGCCTTCAAATTCATACCGTGATTGTAGCATGCATGGACTCGACTCATATGACTGGGATTTCCATGAAAAAGATTGTGGGCAGAATATGGGTTATCACTGTACATTTTTTTCTGTTTCTTATTTATATTTATATTTTACATCCTTAATTTAGCATTATGGACAGGGAAAGACCTAAACTAAGATCTGCAAAAAATATTTTGCCTTCAAATTAATACCGTGATCGTAGCATGCATGGACTCGACTCGTATGACTGGGATTTCCATGAAAAGGATTGTGGGCAGAAAATGGTGATCACTGTACATTTCTCTTCTGTTTCCTATTCATATTTCTATTTTACTTCCTCAATTTAGCATTATGGACAGGGAAAGACCTAATATAACCTCTGCAAAAAAATATTTAGCCTTCAAATTCATACCGTGATCGTAGTATTCATGGACACGACTCATATGACTGGGATTTCCATGAAAAAATTGTTGGCAGAAAATGGGTGACTACTGAACATTTCTCTTCTGTATTCTCTATATATTTCTATTTTACTTCCTCAATTTAGCATTATAGAAGAGGAAAACCTAATCTAAAATCTGCAAAAAAATATTTTGCCTTCAAATTCATACCGTGATCGTAGCAAGAATGGACTCGACTCATATGACTGGGATTTCCATGAAAAAGTTTGTGGGCAGAAAATGGGTGATCACTGTACATTTCTCTTCGGTTTCCTATTTATATTTCTAATTTACCTCCTCAATTTAGCATTATGGACAGGGAAAGACCAAATCTAAGCTCTGCAAAAAAATATTTTACCTTCAAATTCATACCGTGATCGTAGTATGCATGGACCTGACTCATATGACTGGGATTTCCATGAAAAAGATTATGCGCAGAAAATGGGTGATCACTGTACATTTCTCTTCTGTTTCCTATTTATATTTATATTTTACTTCCTTCATTTAGCATTATTGACAGAGAAAGACCTAATCTAAGATCTGCAAAAAAATATTTTGCCTTCAAATTCATACCGTGATCGTAGCATGCATGGACTCGACTCATATGACTGGGATTTCCATGAAAAGGTTGTCGGCAGAAAATGGTTGATCACTGTACATTTCTCTTCTGTTTCCTATTTATATTTCTATTTTACTTCCTCAATTTAGCATTATGGACAGGGAAAGACCTAATCTAAGATCTGCAAAAAAATATTTTGCCTTCAAATTCATACCGTGATCGTAGCATGCATGGACTCGACTCATATGACTGGGATTTCCATGAAAAAGATTGTGGGCAGAATATGGGTTATCACTGTACATTTTTTTTCTGTTTCTTATTTATATTTATATTTTACTTCCTCAATTTAGCATTATGGACAGGGAAAGACCTAATCTAAGATCTGCAAAAAAATATTTTGCCTTCAAATTCATACCGTGATCGTAGCATGAATGGACTCGACTCGTATGACTGGGATTTCTACGAAAAAGATTGTGGGCAGAAAATGGGTCATCACTGTACATTTCTCTTCTGTTTCCTATTTATATTTATATTTTACACCCTTAATTCAGCATTATGGACAGGGAATGACCTAATATAAGATCCGCAAAAAAATATTTTGCCTTCAAATTCATACCGTGATTGTAGCATGCATGGACTCGACTCATATGACTGGGATTTCGATGAAAAGGATTGTGGGCAGAAAATGGGTGATCACTGTACATTTCTCTTCTGTTTCCTATTTATATTTAACTTCCTTAATTTAGCATTATGGACAGGGAAAGACCTAATTTAAGATCTGCAAAAAAATATTTTGCCTTCAAATTCATACCGTGATCGTAGCATGCATGGACTTCACTCATATGACTGGGATTTCCATGAAAAAGATTGTGGGCAGAAAATGGGTGATCACTGTACATTTCTCTTCTGTTTCCTATTTATATTTATATTTTACTTCCTTAATTTAGCATTATGGACAGGGAAAGACATAATCTAAGATCTGCAAAAAAATATTTTGCCTTCAAATTCATACCGTGATCGAAGCATGCATGGACTCGACTCATATGACTGGGATTTCCATGAAAAAGATTGTGGGCAGAAAATGGGTGATCACTGTACATTTCTCTTCTGTTCCCTATTCATATTTATATTTTACTTCCTTAATTTAGCATTATGGACCAGGAAACACCTAATCTAACATCTGCAAAAAAATAGTTTGCCTTCAAATTCATAACGTGATCGTAGTATGCATGGACTCGACTCATATGACTGGGATTTCCATGAAAAGGTTGTCGGCAGAAAATGGGTGATCACTGTACATTTCTCTTCTGTTTCCTATTTATATTTATATTTTACTTCCTCAATTTAGCATTATTGACAGAGAAAGACCTAATCTAAGATCTGCAAAAAAATATTTTGCCTTCAAATTCATACCGTGATCGTAGCATGAATGGACTCGACTCATATGACTGGGATTTCCATGAAAAAGATTGTGGGCCCAAAATGGGTGATCACTGTACATTTCTCTTCTGTTTCCTATTTATATTTATATTTTACTTCCTCAATTTAGCATTATGGACAGGGAAAGACCTAATCTAAGATCTGCAAAAAAATATTTTGCCTTCAAATTCATACCGTGATCGTAGCATGCATGGACTCCACTCATATGACTGGGATTTCCATGAAAAAGACTGTGGGCAGAAAATGGGTGATCTCTGTACATTTCTCTTCTGTTTCCTATTTATATTTTACTTCCATAATTTAGCATTATGGACTGGGAAAGACCTAATCTATAATATGCAGAAAAATAATTTGCCTTCAAATTCATACCTTGATCGTAGCATACATGGACACGTCTCATATGACTGGGATTTCCATGAAAAAGATTGTGGGCAGAAAATGGGTGATCACTGTACATTTCTCTTCTGTTTCCTATTTATATTTATATTTAACATCCTTTATTCAGCATTATGGACAGGGAAAGACCTAATCTAAGATCTGCAAAAAAATATTTTGCCTTCAAATTCATACCGTGATCGTAGCATGCATGCACTCGACTCATATGACTGGGATTTCCATGAAAAAGATTGTGGGCAGAAAATTGGTCACCACTGTACATTTCTCTTCTGTTTCCTATTTATATTTCTATTTTACTTCCTTAATTTAGCATTATGGACAGGGAAAGTCCTAATCTAAGATCTGCAAGAAAATATTTTGCCTTCAAATTCATACCGTGATTGTAGCATGCATGGACTCGACTCATATGACTGGGATTTCCATGAAAAAGATTGTGGGCAGAAAATGGGTGATCACTGTACATTTCTCTTCTGTTTCCTATTTATTTTTCTATTTTACTTCCTCAATTTAGCATTATGGACAGAGAAAGACCGAATCTAAAATCTGCCAAAAAATATTTTGCCTTCAAATTCATACCGTGATCGTAGCATGCATGGACTCGACTCATATGACTGGAATTTCCATGAAAAAGATTGTGGGCAGAAAATGGGTGATCACTGTACATTTCTCTTCTGTTTCCTATTCATATTTATATTTTACTTCCTTAATTTAGCATTATGGACAGGGAAAGACCTAATCTAAGATATGCAAAAAAATATTTTGCCTTCGAATTCATACCGTGCTCGCAGTATGCATGGACCGGACTCATATGACTGGGATTTCCATGAAAAAGATTCTGGGCAGAAAATGGGTGATCACTGTAAATTTCTCTTCTGTTTCCTATATATATTTCTATTTTACTTCCTTAATTTAGCATTATGGACAGGGAAAGACCTAATCTAAGATCTGCAAAAAAATATTTTGCCTTCAGATTCATACCGTGATCGTAGCATGCATGGACTCGACTCATATGACTGGGATTTCCATGAAAAAGATTGTGGGCAGAATATGGGTGATCACTGTACATTTCTCTTCTGTTTCCTATTTCTATTTCTATTTTACTTCCTCAATTTAGCATTATGGACAGGGAAAGACCTAAACTAAGATCTGCAAAAAAATAATATTTATATTTCCCATCTTTAATTTAGCATTATGGACAGGCAAATTTCTCCTCTAAAACATTCTTAGAAATATTTTTCATTAGAATATATGGTGTAATTGGAGGATTGAACGGAATCGAATCATCGAAGTGGTATTTCCTTGAAAAAGAATGTGGTTGCAAATTGGGGGATCACGGTATATTTCTCTATTGTTTGTCATTTATATTTATATTCCCCGTCTTTAATTTAGCATTATGGAAAGGCAAATTCCTCCTCTAAAACATTCTTATAAATATATTTCATTAGAATATATGGAGTAATTGGAGGATTCAACGGAATCGAATCATCAAATTGTCATTTCCTTGAAAAAGAATGTGGTTGCAAAGTGGGGGATCACGGTATATTTCTCTGATGTTTGTCATTTATATATTTATTTCCCATCTTTAATTTAGCATTATGGACAGGCAAATTCCTGATTTAAAGCTTTCTTATAAATATTTTTCATTAGAATATATGGAGTAATTGGAGGATTCAACGGAATCGAATCATCAAATTGGGATTTCCTTGAAAAATAATGTGGTCGCAAAGTGGGGGATCACGGTATATTTCTCTATTGTTTATCATTTATATTTATATTTCCCATCTTTAATTTAGCATTATGGACAGGCAATTTCCTCATCTCAAACTTTCTTATAAATATTTTTCATTAGAATATATGGAGTAATTGGAGAATTCAACGGAATTGAATCATCGAATTGGGATTTCCTTAAAAAATAATGTGAGCACAAAGTAAGGCATCAATGTATATTTCTCTTCTGTTTGTGTCTAATATTTTAGAATTTCCTTCTTTAATTTACAATTGATAATTCTTTAAATTCTATCTCCTCTAAACCAATTATTAAACGTTTAACTATGTCAATTAACTTCTCAGCTTTAAGACATTTAGTTGGCATAACATGCACATCGTTATATTCTGAGAATACACTGCACATCTTGAAAGTGAAAGCACTTGTTGCAGCTTCACCCTGTTATCTGATAGGCCAACAATATTAACACCTTCATAATCTAAATAAGTTTTTAGATGAATATCAACAAGTAAAGACACTGTGATGTCCTTCTGCACTCAGAGCTTAAATTTATTTCTAATAGACATAAAAAAATTGTTATCATGTTGCTCAATCAAAGGATTCATATATGTCGATAAAGTTAGTCTTTTAATGGTTGAATAGCTAGAAGTAAAATTATATTTTTGCTGTCTCTTAACAATCTGTACCCTTTAGTGGACCAGTTATATAACAATGAAGAAAATATCATTTCTGTTGAATAATCAAGCTTATTTTGTGTCATGAAATTTAGCTGCTCATATATAAATTTGATTGCATTAAAATGTTTGCTTGATTCTTCTTGCAACAATAGTAAAAATAACATTACCAATTTTAATATTATAATCATATTTTGAGGTTCAGTTTGCTTTTGTTCTATGTCCATTTCCTTCATGTTTTCTATCAGAATTTCAAGAGTATTTTGATCAGTTACATGTTTAGGAATCTTATAGCCCCCTATTGAATGCATTTCCACATCTCTACAAAACACATGTACTGTAAAATGAAAATCAGATTCAATTACAAGAGACAGATGGATTTTTGTATATGGGGATTTGATAATGCTGAATATAATAAGTGTCTCTTGCTGCCTAACAAAACTCCAGTAATTACTATCAAAGAAATTTAATTTTTACTTCTAGATCATTAGTATTATGGAATTTCTTCTGCATTTTATATGCTAAGTCATCATTAATACTTTGATTTATTTTAAAGCACTTTTAAGAGCAGAATTCTCTAGCCGGATTCTCCTGGAATCTGGTCACTCTCTAGAGGTATTCAATCAAGATAAATATGAGGGACAGTTTGGGAAAATTCTAGGAATAGCACCATCACAAGGATATATTTTTTTAGTTTAACTGCAATTTTGACACCTGTTTTTTCGTCAATAGCTGACGTTTCTTTCCTTATGTCCCCCGGTTGAAAATGTAGTTCACATGCCTAAAAACTCAAAAAGATTTTAAAAACCAAACCTATTTTAAATTCTTGTGAAAATCTAAGAAAATCAATCAGCAAAAATCTACAATAATATGAAGCATTAACAATTTTAGGAAAAGCGGAGAGAATTCAACAAAAGATTATTAATGACGAAGCTATGTACAAATTAATAGAATAATTTTTAACGTCTCTTCATTTTTTTTTAATTTAAAATGATAAATAAAAAATATTCTTATGAATTCTAAAAATTTGTTAAATTATTAGAATTATTTTTTTTATGCCTATAAAAAGATTCCTTTATGAATTTATATCGAAAATTTCTTTAAAGTTTATTTTTATAAAAATTAGATTTCAGCTTTTAAAAACCTTTCGCAACTTTCTTTTTAATGTGTTTTGTGAATTATAAAGATATGAAATTATTTTAATCGTCAAAGTTTCAAATGAGTTTTTAATAACTTTTTAAAACAACACTTTGTTTTCTTTTAAAATGTGTTGTGAATTACAGACATGAAATTAATTCAATTAATTATTAAAGTTTCATTTAGTCACAAACAAAACAATTCTAAAAAATCGTTAAAATTATTAGAATTATTTTTTATGTATATAAAATATTCCTTTAGGAATTCATGAATGAATTTATGTCGAAAATTTCTTGAAAATTTATTTCTTAAAAGAATGAGGTTTTTTTTAGATTTTAAAAGCAACACGTACGAGAATGAATGTCTAAACTTTCTCGCTAGATTTATGTCTTATTAACTTTTATGTTATGAATTACAAAGACATGGTATTTTAATTTTGTCATTAAAGTTTCAATAAAATTTACTTATTTTTTAATACAAAAAAAATTACTCACTCTGCTGAATTTAGTAGATGAAAAAAAAATGATCTCTTCTGATTTTACGAATCCAAACATCAGATGATTCTTTATCTTTAGGGAAAGAAAATACATGTACTTTAGGGCCGTTTTTATAATTCCCTTTGCAGTTTGCTACAACGCAACTATAAGGCATTGTTTATGTTTTAATTCAATATTTAAAAGAAAATATTAATAAATAATTTAAAAATGCTGCCATAAAAAAAATCTGATACACAAAACAGACGACACGCTTCTTGAAAGTCTGACTCAATATGATGACGTCACATTTTCCCTACCCCCTAATGAAACAGACCTCCTCTATCGGTTGGCCACGGTCAAACCCCAAATAAAGGTAAGGGTTTTTTTCATGTGGGACCAAAATCTCTCTCTGGCCGATATGGGCCTACAAACTTCAACCGTGACGCGAAACCATTTTGGGACTTTATTGTTAAGTCTGATCTTGTCGATAAGTATCGTAATGAAAAATCTTTTTTTTTTTTTTGTACGATGACAATTTTTATTATAACTTGGAAATAAACTTGGGAATAATTGAAATTAATTGCGAAATTCACCCATGAGATAAAAATAATTGTTTTTATGGAAAGTAAGGACCCACGTGCATCAAACTGTCTTTAAGTGGCAGCAGAAGAATTTTCGTTGAACTTTTATTGTAAGCTTAAAATGCATCAATTTTGAGTTATTCTGTACTGTAGTTTATTGTTGTCTATCGCATATATTCCTTCCTATTTATTGTGATGAAGGCCCAATCAAGATCCCTCTGCAGGAGCTAGCTTAAATGCCCTACTTTTAAGACCTAAGTTAGTGATAATGCCCATAATGAGGGCAATACAAACTGAGATAATATCCCTTTCTTCTAATCTAGAGTGCACCCATTTTCTGCTGTAGTATTACACTGCATGATATGTTGTTAGTAACCACCCAAAATTGGTGATTAACTTGTAGCAGTATTGACGGCATAAATCAACCCGCACATTTTTTACTTTACGAATGTATAAGTAAACAAAAAACAAACAAGAGAAAGAACGCAAGAAAATAACTTTTCATTACATGTACATTTTAAATATTTATAAATGACAACAGTTACAAAAACTATTAATATGAGTTACTTCCCTTTGACTGGGCTAAAGTCTTTACTACCCAAATAATTTTTTTACCTTAGCTCACAAAAAGCTGAATTATCTTGTCGTTCAAAATGTTAACTGAAAGAGAGTTTAAAGAATCTTGTAAAACTGAAAATATGTTGATAAACTTTTAGCTTCAAAGAAGTTGGAGAAGTGAATGTACCGTAATGTCTAATTTGTTTTCGTTGCTCGTAGTTGAAAGTATTGTTCGTAATTGTTTGTACTTAAGTTTAGTAAGATTCAATAACGTAATTGAATAGTTTTTAGTAAGTTGCAGAACTTGGTGAGTGAGTTGTTTGGTTGATATTTTAGCTTGAATTACAGCGAAGTTATTTCGTGTTAAAGAACTTGAGATTCTAACTTTACTTCGCTGCAGTAATGATACAAGAGTCGTGAACTCGTTTTGCAAATTCTACTCGTCGCAAATTCTCACTGACTGGGTTCACTCGTACCTTTAAATTTATATGTTTTTTTAATCACGTGACAGGATCCTGAAAGCATTGTTTTTTCTTCAGGTCAAAAAACTAGGTTGATGTTATTCGGACGTAGTGTTGAGAAGGTAAATTGTTTTTTTAATATTTGTTAACCACTCAGAAAGCGCCTTACAAAACTCAGTCTGGGGTCTGATATGTTTTGTTTATTGAGAACAATGTACGTGAAGATACACGAGCTAATTTTAATATTTATTGTCCAATGAGAAGTTCAGGTTTTCAGAAACATTTATGAAGCTGTGATCCACTTTTTGCACGAAAATCGACATTGATGAAAAAGTGGGAGCGGAAAGCTAAAAACCCATGTGGGATCTTCAACAACAAACCAGCCTTACCTCTTTTTAGGAAATGCACTCTTCCTATCTGGTAAGTAACATCCTACTTTCATACAAATATAACAAGTATTCATTGGTCAATCACCTCCAATCTAGCATGCTAGATACGTGGCATATACCTAACTGTCTAAGCCACAATGCAGAAGCACAGTAATATGTCTCCATTCATTTATAAAAAAAAAAATCGAATAACATTTTTTGACATTTTCTTTGACTTCCTGCAGTATTGAATCAAAAGGTAATTTTCATATCAGTTCTCTGTTTATTTTATCAAAGAATGTAATTTTCAATTCTTTGCTTTATTTTCTGTTTTGTTCCATATTTTTCTTCTGATAAAAATAGTCATTTTTATAAAGTCAGACAACACTTTTACTATTAACATTAGCTATAAACAAATGGTTATATTAAAATATTTGTGACAATTTTTCATTTAATTGAAATTTTCTCATTTTCTTTTTGTGCGCTATATATTGCCCACCAGAACGCTTCCCCAGTGATGTCTATTCTGGGAGTCATAGAAAGTTTTAGCCCTCTATGACATCAGACTTTCTCTCTCAACTAGCATTCATGATTGCATGAATTTTAACACTATTTGTGTCTTTTCAAATGAGATCTTTTTATTCAATCCTACGTATGATTTCTAACCAATTGAGATTTGTTTAATCTTTTACTACTGGTATTTTGACCAATCAGTGGGGTGGAATCCATTTTACCCTAACCATTATTCGAAGTATTCATTCAGAATAGCGGTTATCATTTTTAACCTATGAGAAACATAGTTTTTATTTGGCTCCAGATTTAAGTCTATTTGAACAATTAATTTTCATTTTGGATTTATATCTTGTTCTTTGTTCCAAGTTAATTTGTAAGTTTTAACTTTCTATTTTTCCAAATCAAGTTTGACTCTATATAATGTTTTTTTATTGAAATTTGTTATCCTTTATCTATTCTTTATACAGATGACAACACAGAAACCACTGCAGTTCTGATGAAGATTGATAATCCAGTCATAGGAAAAATATATTGGATGTATGAAAAAAAACAAAAAAAAAAAAACAGAATGGTCACTTGCAGAAGAAACATGTGAAAAAAGTGGGCATGAGTTGGTGCAGATGCCAACTAAGAATGAACAAAAATGGATAAAGACAAAAGAGCACACCAGCTAAAATATCAAGGTGTTTAAGGTAGCAGTGGACTAGTCAAGTTGCTTTTTGTATTCTGACTGACTTTTTCCTAAGTGACATAATTCTCTAAAACTGGAATAGATTTATTCCAGAGGTACAAAATTGGGTGAATATAGCAGATGAGGAAAAATATCAAATATAAACTTAAATACTTTTTGTTTGTACATCAAACAAATATGTGGTCTTCTATTATCATGAAAGAATATTACACAATTTCTTTTGATTCATTGCAGAGGATTTTTGTCAATTGGTGTCTTTGTCTTGCTGCAGGCTTCAACACGTTCAATGAGATTTTATATGCTTCTGGTACATTTGACCTGCAAACTATTTTTGATGGATATGTGAGTCCAAAGGAAAAATGACAGAATTTAAACAAAGAAATTTTAACAAATATTTTGATAGAACATTTTACAAATTGAGAAATGAAATGAAATATGAAGTGTTCAAAGTAAACTTTAGTGTCTGTAGTTGAAGTACAAACATTTTTGTGTAAGTGAAAAACGAATACATCTTTTCACTATGAAAAGTCACTGAGAAATAGATGGATTCTTTCAAATCTCACACCACTTGTAATTATCATCAGGGGGCAGTAATTCAAAATCTCACTGCCTGTGATTATCACCCTGCAATCTAACAGTCTAAATGGCATTAGATTTTATTCAAATCATTTCAGTTTTCCAGAAGAGTCCATAGCCAAGAATTCCTTCCAGTCAATATATATATATATATATATATATATATATATATAAAAGATAATTCTTTAGATGAATATCTATATTTAATATTGTGAGTGGGGCTTCATTTCATTTGTTCTACAATCTTTTGTGTTCCATGTTGTCATAAAATATTCACTTTTTATTGGCCCTCACAATTTTTTTCAAAACATAAAACATTTAAATCTAACTCAGCAGAAAAACGTGTAATTTTGACCATTTTTTTATGAGCACAAATATTAAAGATTGCCAAAATTTAATTTCATATTTATTATAGAGTTCTCAACAAGAACTGCACTCAAAGAAAAATCTCTTGAAACTAGATTACTGATATACGCTTTATGGCAGATACATAGAAAAAAGTATTTATCAGTACAATTAATTGAATTCTTATGAGTGAAGATGTCTGTTAAAAATCAAGATAACTATATTTTTTATTTCATAAAAAAATCCATACATGTTTAAAAGTAAACATAAATCTATACACTACACTATGGTTTCCCAACCTGCACAATATTGCCCACCAGTGGGCGATTTCAACTTTTGGGTGGCTGATGATCAACTGAACAGAAAATGGCGGGAGAATGGAAATTTTTGTGGGTGATAGAGTATTTTGAGTATTAAAAAGGTATTTCAATATATGCTACTTGAAAAAAAGATATTCAAAAGAGATATCCAAAGTACCTGTATAAAAAAAACAGGATATTAATTGGGAACAACTTGGTTACATTTCAAGATAAGATAAAAATATCATTGCAAAAATTGAATATTTTGGTATTTTGTAGTTCTGAGAAGGGTCATTAACATTCAAGTAGTTCTTCAGATGAAATAACATTTTCTAATATAAATTAGGTAAAGGAAGTCCAAGAGCAACAAAAAAATATTTACTGAAACAAAAATTAATATTAAAACAAAATTATATATCTAATTTTCAATGGTCATGTTTGCTTTCATTTATTCTTTAATATGATGGCAGCAGCAATTGCTACATAAATCAGCATTATTTCTTACCTCCCTTGGATATTTTTTACGACATCATAAAGTCAGTTTATGAACTAGTAACAAACCAAACAATCTTGATACACTCTTGAATATTTACTAAACAGGTGGCAATGGAAAATTTTTCCATGTGAAAGAGGGCAATAACACATAAAAGGTTGGGAATACCTGGTCTAGACACATATGCATGAATATAAAATTGTTCAAAATTTTCTGCATTTGTGGGAGAAAAGTGTGCAATACTGTGGACAGAGCAGAGGTAGATATAAACAGATAATGGTCTGATGATTGTTTAAAGTATGATATTGCCAGAATCATGCAGTCATCATTTCTGTGTCTGAATTATATATATATATATATATATATATGTACAATCTGCTTCATGCTTAAACACAGTCTTCAGACCTGAAGATTGTATTTAAGCCTAAAATAGACTGTTGCTGCCAGTTGTTCACCAACTTTTATATTTACATATGCTCTATCCATGATATTGAGCACTTTAACCAATAAATATAGCAAACATATATATATATATATATATATATATATATATATATATATATATATATGTGTGTGTGTGTGTGTGTGAATCTAATCATCCTCCATCTATAATCAAGCATATACTTTTGTCTATCGAAAAAAGTCTAAGTACAAATTCAGCAAATGAGACGATTTTCAATGAACATATTAATTTCTATAATAAAGCTCTTAAAGATAGTGGCTACAAAAAAACAAAACTAACTTACATTTAAAATGAAAATGGAAAGCATAGGAAAAACAGAAGTAGAAAAATAATTTGGTATACACCCGCATACAACCAAATGGTAAAGAATAAATTAGGACAAAAATTCCTTGCATTAATCGTTAAACATTTTCCTGAAGATAGTAAACTCAGTACTATTTTTAATAAAAATACACTAAAATTAAGTTACAGCTGTACTGGAAACTTATTAAGAATTATTAAAAAACATAATGCTAATATCATGAATAAACACTTAGACCAAAACCAAAGAAATTTAGACAGTATAAAAATAAAAAAAGATGAAGATAAGCAAAAATTATGAAACTGCAGAAACCCTCATAACTGTCCTCTACAAAATACATGTTGCACAGAATCATATAGATGCAATATCTCATCTATTGAAGATCCCGACAACATAAAAGCCATGAGTTCAAGAAAAGATTCAATCAACATCAAAGTTCATTTAGAATAAATATATACCAAAACAAGATGTCCCTATCAAAATATTTCTGGTACTTAAAAGAAACTAATAAAACACCTACAGTAAAATGGAAATTAATAAGAAAAGCTAGAATATGTAGGTCATTAAATGACCCATGTCCTTTGTGCATACATGAGAAACTATATATTACTAGGTTTATAAAAATAAAAATTTGGTGAATCATAGACATGAAATAGCTATTCTTTGCCGATATTGTCAAAAATTTTCCTTAAATAATATTTAAAAAATAAAAAACAATGGGTAACTGGTAATATAGATACTTATATTTGATATGTAGTAATAATTTTTAAATAATTTAAGTAATTCAATTACATTTATTTGTTTTAAAATAAATATAATCTATTAGTAATTAAAAGTAAAAATAATAAAATTATAATTTTAAAATTGTAGTTCAATACAATGTATTCTAATCCAAACACCCCTTTTAGAAAGAATCTGTATATATACAAGTAAGAATTTAATGAATAAAATGCCAAAAAACTTTTAGCCATAGATGCATCTGCATTAATAAAGAACCAGCTTGGGTGGGTTGGGGGATCCATCAAGCATAACAACATGGCAGCAGCAACAATAGACAGACAATAAAAACATTGGGTTTAAGGCTAGCAGTTTTAGATTCATTGGATTGTACGAGTACATGAATTTTGTAGCATAATAATTGTGAGTTCAATCCCTGGGATTGGTAGTACAGAATCAGACTAAGTGGAAACAAGACAATGAATAATAAAGCAGTACTAAAAAAGAACAAGAAGAGATATCTCTAGACATGGACAGTGAAACGAGAACAATTTAAATATAAAGTTTAATTCAAAATTCCCAGAAGTCTACCCAGATAGCCTACCAAAAGAATGCTAGAGAACAAAATGGCTGAAATGTTTTAATATTAACAACAAAGATGAAAACTTTAGTCTGATTGTAATAATGTAAATGCATGTGTAAGTGTAAAAGTTTTGTTGTAAATTCAATTTGTATAAATCTCCTAGTAAATATGTTTGACTGCTTGATGTGGTTGAAATAAGGTAATAGCTTAGGCTTGATGGACATGGCTTCTGGAATTGCTTTCTTGGACATTATTTAACCCACCCACTTAATATATTGTCATGGGTAAAAGAATTTTTTATTTGGTTAATTTTAGAACTCCACATATTAAATCATAAAACAACTTCTTATTTTGGACTGAAACAAAAATATTTGAGTATCTTGTTAGATACTGTTATATGCTAATGAATGCAGGGCAGTTTCCTTACAGAGGAAAAGGAAATTTGAGACAACAGTGATGCAGTTCCAGAGGAGATGGATAGAGCATGTATATATGTTTCTTCAAATAGATTATGAGAATAACATGGATTCAACATGTGAAAAACAATGAAGTTTTAAAGGAAATGAAAACTAAAAGAAAACTTGTACTTGAAATCAGAAAGATATAGTTTAAATTTCTGGAACATGAGAAAAGAGGACTTGGAGAATTTGACACTCACAGGACATATTCAAAACAAGAGGGCCAGAGGGAAACAGTGTGTAGTTATCTAAGGAGCTTGTAAAAAATGAATGGCATATTTAAGACTGGAAGTGATTTTTAAAAGACAAAAAACCTGTTAGGGGCTACAAAGGAAAACAGTTATTGACAGCCTTACCCTTGATTGTGCACATCCTGAAGTGACATATATAAAAGAAAAAAAAGGCTTTTGGCCATCACTAATCATTAAGAAGAACAGTAACGTTATCTGTTACAAGAGAGAAAAAAAGATTCTCAGTAATAATTTCATATATTTTTAATGCACACGTATGAAACAAGACATAGACAATCACACTTGAATTAAAAAAATGTAATATATAGAATACTTGAAAAAATATTTTTTAAAACCTTAAGGGTAAGAAGTTTACTTGCATTGTAGATATTGAGAGTAAGGTCCTGTGAAACAAGCGTCAACGTTTTGAAATTTCTGAAACAGAATTTTCAAGTGTACAAAAATAAAATAGAAGAAAAGAAAAGAAAAAGCATAGTTAGGTCAAGCAAGAGCTTCTTTGCATCCTCCAGAGGGATACGAAGTGAATGGATGCATATATCATACGCTTGATGAATATGAATTATTGACTAACCTTGAACCTGTTTTCTTTGAATTCTCTTAAGTTTTCTGCCAGCACGATTCATTTTGTTCACTTGAAAATTCTGTTCGAGAAATCTCAAAACATTTTTCAAGGGACGTTACTCTCAACATCCTACAATGCAGAGTTATTTCCCTTGAATTTTTAAAATTTATTTTTCATGTAGTTTTAGGTACTTCCACTACCAAAAAAAAAGTTACCTATGGTTTAAAATGAATTTTTAAAAATCTCTCTTAAAGCTTTTATTTTAGTTTTAATTTCAAGCTAATAGACTGAATTTAATATTTCCAATAGGCAAAATACTTTGCTGAATTTCTAAAACTAATCTAAAATTGACTGGAAGGATATTTTTTTTCTTTTAGTTTTTGTGCTAAAAATAGCTGATTAGCATTCATTAGCGCTCTTCTTTAGTCGTCTTTCATTGCAATGTAATTTTCTTTATTTAAAAATCTCTCAAAAATAAAATATACTTTTCTGAAACTATTTGAGGAATATCAGCTGATTTGATTAATTTGATTTTAAACAACTATTATTTATTTTAAGTTTAAAATATTGCAGAAATGCATTTTTTCGGTGGCAGTAACTGATTATTTAAGGCGTACACGGGATTGACAGTTTGATGACAGATTGATATTATTCTAAGGTTGTTCTATGGGGGCTTTAGGCCTTAAAGGATTTATATGAATTAACGTGAGCGCCCTTAATATATTATTTTTCACTCAGTAATCTTAAAAATTTACGAAAATATTCTACATAATCTAATGTTTTATCGAATTTTAAATATATTTGGCTGTAAATGTATTATAGTTATTGCACTTATCTTCTGATAATGTTGTATGTGGTCGACCGTATATAGAAAATTGGCACATCGCTTTTGATATAAGTAGGCAGAGAAATTTGAATCAAGAAAGAGAGAGAGAAAAAGCAGAAAGAAGCAAGAGGTAGAAAGCCAGAGTTCCATGCGTCTGAATGACGTCTGTGTCAAATTACACGCTGATACATTATCAGCCTCTAAAAAGAGCAAGGCAATATCGAAGGACTCTTTTCAACTCCAAAGCTAATTGCCTTAAAATATATCTTGTCATTCATGTTGAATACAACCGTATAACTTTTATGTGAAAAACCAATTCTCTCAATTTGTGTTAAATATTTTGGAATATTACTTTGTGGTCGATGATTTAATATAAACATTTTCTCTTTCTAACAATTCATCGAAACTATGAACTTTTAAATATATTATTTCTTTTCCTGAAACAAGCTACTGACAACTTCAAATGTGTAAATTTGTAAATAAATTCCTTATCTTGTTTCAGTAAATATAACACGTGTGTTTCCTTGTCATTTCCCCCTCAATATTTCATTCTAATTAAAATGTAAACAAATGAAAACAAATCTTGTAAAAATTCATTATTCATCGAAATTTTTTTTCTTAAGACAGTGTGTCCTTAATATATCTTATTTATAAAACGATGAAATTTTTTTTTAATTATATCATAGTTTTAATGTATTTTTATTTGACGATTCAGAGCAGATTTTCAGTAAATATCTGTTTAAAAAAAAAGATTGATGGTTTACATTCTCCAAGGAGTGCTGCTTTTAACTAGTATAAATATGAAGAGTGGTAAAAATCAATATCTGGAAATTTAATTAAGTGGCGGGTAACAGATGTAAAAAAAAAAAAAAAAAGAGAAAATACAATATTTCTACCAAGATTTTCTTAAAAAAAAAAGTTCCTAAAATAATTTAATTCGTTTCCTTGATAAGTTTTGAAAGTTTCATCAGAATCCGACTATTACGTTGCTGTACCCGCAAGAAAAGCAAGATTTTTAGCCAAAATTTCGTATGTGCTAGAAGCGATTAAAAAAATTTAATAAAATAATTAAAAAATGTAGTTTGCTCTTTCCACATAATAATGACAAATTTTGACGATAAAATTTGTGCTATTCTCTTTTTTTTTCAGAGAATTATTGGAGGTACCTAAATTATATTTTTTATGAATTCAAGTACTATTCACGTATATTTAAGGTCCAATTGTAACTGTAGTAATGTGTAAATGACTATCTAATTATCATAGTTAAGTCATAAAGATTATATAAGGGCACAAACCGTAATGGGAAAGGTAGAATCATTTTTTTTCTTTTGTGATTGATAACATTAACGTCTTTGATAATGACTAGTTATGATGGAATGTACTCGAGCAAAAACATCAGACTTTCAGTTGTTTCTTTATAAATTTGATCTGCATGCTCAAAAACGTATCAGTGTATGTATAGTCTCTAATTCTCACGTACGGGCAGCTGCTTGGAGGCAATTTTACAATCCAGCCTGCTGTACATTTTAAACTTCACGGTATTATTAACCACTTTGTCGATGTGTTCATGGTTTAGTAATGATCTATAATCGCCCTCTTTTTCCATTTTTTCCTTTAGTCACTGTATTCCAGAGTCAATAAATACATTATCAACCTTGTCCTACCAATTTGACTTGTTGAAGAAATCATCACTTTTGTTGCGTGTTGTGGAAGTTTTTACGGAAAGGCTTGTTTGGTTTCACCTTGGGCAGACCAATTTATGGAGTTTTTATACCAGAAAGGACTGACGAAAATTCTCACGTGTTGTCACATTGCCAGTTTTCAAATGTAACAATGCAAATCACTTTCCGTAGATTTTATGGTTACCGGTTAATGGAGACTAAATAATATGCCATATCATACCGGGTAATTCACCATATAGAAACTATGACAATTATGCAACAACAGAGTAAAAGGTGAATTAAAATATAAGGTCTTACTTTATACTTCCTAACGGAAATTGTAGCTGCTGGAGATTCTTCTGTGTTTCCGGAGAAGCCATATTTAAGATTCCAGATTCGAGCAGTTTGGATTTATCATGTCACTAGCAAGGGAATATTCCCTCCAACGGGAAACGGTGAGCCATGGGCTTTTCCCTACATGAGGACTGTGAACGGGAGATAGTTCTATATCTAGTGAAGATATATTTCTGTAGGAAAACGACGCCATGGGCTTGTAAGTTGCACCACGTGGCAGCTGGTTGCCCCGGGCAGAAGCCCCGGCGAGGCAAATGCTCGGTTAGAATCCTGGAAACTGACTGAAGGACTGACCATTTTGTCACTCTATGAAGTGACCCACATAACTTCTTCCTGACTAAAGAGAGCTAATAGCCTTTTGTGTCGCTAAACATTTAACGTCTCATGGGACATTTGTTTCACAAACAATATTTGGTGGACTCGTGTGAATTCGGGTGAAAATAAGGCACACAACATGGATTTTAAACAAACGAAATTTAATGCATATATTAACAAGCGAGAAATTATATTAAAGTGTACACAGTTGAAAATGAAAAGAAAGCATTAAAGACTGAGCTATTAACTATTAAGAATTGTGCGTGTTTGTGTGTGATATATATGCGTGGGTGTAAGAGTCCAGTTGTTAGTCGACCGGGGAAAGGAATTTCCCCCAGCGTGGCGACCTTTCGTCTAGATCTACTACATCTAGGAGAAAAAGAAAGAAAAAAAGGAAATGTTCGTCTTTTTATAGAACTTAAACAGCGCCACCTAACGTTTGTTCAGCGAAGCCAAGTGGGGTAACCCACAGACTTGACGATGATCGGTTTGTAGGTGTTAATAGTGGGTATATTTTTAAAGACCAAACTGTGTGTTGAGCGTTTCCAAGAAAGTCTCAACCCATCAAAAGGCATTCATAGAGAAAAATGATTTGAAAGGAAAACTACATAAAGTAGGTAGCACTGTGTTTCATGTTTTGGTAAATTTCCCTTTATTGTTCACGATTAACCAAGCAAAATCCAATAACCTTGATTGAATGCGTATTTGTTGACCATGAATGTTTTATTGAGAATCAAAATAAATGGGTATGTTTTATACCACCATTGATAAATGAGTATTTATTATTACTAGAAACTTTAATATTTTAAGGGTTTCCGAGAGAATAGAACTTTAGAATGACAAAGACCCTTGAGCAGACTTGTTGATTGGAAAAAACAACAAAATAAACTACCTTTTTAGCGCGTGTTGTTCGCTACAGTTGTTAACGTCAAAATATCAGTCTGAGAGTCCAGAAAACAGTGTAAAACCAGAGGACGTAATTGCAAAGAAAGAACAAAAATGTTGAAGTGCTTAATTAAGACCATAAGAAAAACGAGCACATCTTACAAAACAACTAAGTTTATTGATACAAAATTTGGTAAATAGATGCAGTAATGGTTGGATTACACGTTTATTCAATGTAACCATCTTCAGCTATGAAGACACAAACATTTTATTTTATCCCGGTAAATTTTTTTTTTTTTTTTTCAAAAAAACCCAGAGCATGCCAGGTTCTCCTAGATGTTTCAACTTGTCCATTAATCGTTTTGTGCAGAGCAAATGTTATTCTATGTGTGAGCCAAAATGACCTGCCCTTTCTTCATCATGTATGTTGTGACCAAGTAAAGGGTTAAAGAAATAACAAAACAAGTGTTGCATATATATCATATATTAAATAGTAAGTACAACAGAAGAGTATTAGCCGACTAGTGAGTGTGTGTCGGTTGACCCAACGTTCAATCTATTCGACTGTTTCCCCAAGGCCTCCTCTCCTACTAATCTTATAATAAGCGGAAGAGACCAACATAGACTTTTTAGAGGGGGGGGGACACCACAACAGTGTATAACGTGTATGAATATCCTCATTGGGAATTATGCCCTCAGACACCTGCAGAGATCTAGCAATAACATTCTGGAATCCGCATCAATAATGTTCTGTACCACTGTATGAATTGTGGCGTCTTGATATGGAATCTGAATGCAGTGGATGCTTTTTGCACTTCGCTACAGACTACACATCCCCGCTGGAGGCTTCCAACTCTGTCCGAACTTTGTGCTCAAATGACTTGGCAACTTCCCCAAAATGTGCAATCTCAACATTGATGCTCATTACGTATATGGCAACAATTACAGCGTGCGTTTCATCTGATGTATTAGCCAATAGTTCCCAATTGATTTCATGAAAAGATAAAAGCACATTAATTGATTATCATATGGCTGCAAGCCTACAATCACATGTCCTCGAATATCTTACACACCCTACATATATATATATATATATATATATATATATATATATACATACACACACACACACACACAGCGTGCCAAATTATCGAGATAACTTTTATTCTAATATTTCAAAAACCGTCCAATCAATTCACACAAAATTTTCACACGATATTGGCAACACTGAGCTGCGCAATCACTGAAATGTAATGTAAACAAACTGGCGCCATATTTGTTATCAGCACGGTGATTTGAGCGTGCCAAATTATTAGAAAAGTATAAGAATTTAGTGAAAAGATGGGTCGTAAAAGCAGTTTAAGTGATGCTGAAAAGAAAACTATTATCTCAGAACTCTCAAAAGGTAAATCTACCCTAGAAATTTTTAAAATGACAGGGAAGTGTCATCAAACAGTGAAAACTTCACCGCCGACCCTACACAAGTACGCAAAAGGGCATATAAAGGCAAGCCGAGGGTTATTTCACGTCGTCTCATGTCACGACTTAAACGAGAGGCCACGAAGAACCCTGGACTTACCAGTCAAGAGCTTTTCAGTCGTATTGGGGATCCTACTGTGTCTAAAAGTACTCGGTCTCGGTATCTGAGGGAAATAGCAACAACAGTCAAACCTGTATCGAAGCCTCCGTTGACGAGAAATCACATTCAAAATCGATTGAAATGGGCCGAGGACAATATGAAGATTGACTTCTCTAAAGTTTTGTTCACAGACGAAACTCGAGCAACACTTGATGGGCCAGATAGATGGTGCAAAGGCTGGGTAAAGAATGGACAGAATCGCCATCACTGTTTGAGACGCCAACAAGGCGGTGGAGGCATAATGATCTTGGGTGGTATTAATGGAAACACATTAGTGGGCCCATGGAGAGTACCAGATGGCGTCAAAATGACTGCCGATGCATACATAGCGTTTATGAAGGAGCATCTTGAACCGTAGATGAAAAAGCAAAGAGTTGCCTTCAGAAGGGCCATTGTTTTTTATGCAAGATAATGCTCCCTCACACGCTTCTCACAAGACTACTGAATATTTGAAACAATTAGGCTTCGATGGACCTCGAAAAATGAAGTGACGAGCAAATTCTCCGGATTTGAACCCAATCGAAAACCTTTGGAGCATCATGAAGCGAAGACTCTACGCCAACAGACGACAATTCAGGAGCAACGCTGAGTTGTGGGAAGCAATTCTTGACATATCTCGCGGCATTACAGCAGATGACATCCTACAATTAACAAATTCTATGGATCGTCGACTTTTTCAAGTAATTTCAAAATAGGGAAAGCACATTCCCTATTAATTTGTTTAAAACTGTGCCTTTGTTTGTATCTGTTATTATTTGTTTGATTATCTCATTTATTAGCTTCTTTTGATCATAAACATTCACGTTCAACATTAATAAACGTTTTGTTTGCTCAATTCTGGAAATTTTACTAAACCTTTCTAATAATTTGGCACGCTCAAATCACCGTTCCTATAACAAATATGGTGCCAGTTTGTTTACATTGCGCAGATCAGTACGAAAATTTCAGTGATTGCGTAGGTCAGTGTGGCCAACATTGTGTGAACATTGTGCGAATTGATTGGACAGTTTTGGAAATATTAGAAAAAAAGTTATCTCGATAATAATTTGGCACGCAGTGTATATATATATATATATATATATATATATTCAAGTTATGAAGAACTTGGTAATCCGTAGTGATTTTTAGACATCTAAATTAATATCAAGCATTAAAATCTATTCTTTACATAAATTGCTAAAACCCAATCACAGCCTCTTTCTCTTTACTTCTATCTCCCTCTTCTTTCTTTTTCCTTTTTCTTTTCTCCCTACTCCCCTCCCATTTCAATATATCACTTCCGTTAAGTTAACCATTTAAATAGGTCATGGTATGGTCACTCCTCCTCCCCCAATACAAAGTATGCTTGAGAGAGATATGAAATTAACGCCTCCCTATACTCTACCATGTCTCTTTAACTATCCCTTTTACACTCTCTGTTAAATTACAAAAACTTACACTACCCATTAATTTTAATTTCATTTTTCGTTTCATTTCATTTTTGGAAGTGTTATCTGATGATCCGGCGTCCTTTAAAAGGGCTCTGGTGAAATAAATTATTATAATGGTACCTTAAAGTGGTCTGTTTTTCTTTTAATATATATATATATATATATATATATATATATATATATATATATATATATATATAAAGTTATGTGGATATAAGTTTTTGACCCTGGGTTTCACGCTTTTGCGATCATCAGACAAACTGGTTTATTTTTTGAAATTGGATCTATTTATGCCTGTTTGACTATGTTTGGTGGCGGCAGGGTTAAACTACTTCTGTGTTTGTTTAGGGTGGCACTATCATACGCATAGGCACATACATACAGGTGTACGCATTTTTAGTACACAACAACACATCCATATAAGCAATTCAAGGCTAGGCGCAGATACACAACCGTGCGTTCCGATATGCGTACATACGCAGTTGTAATTCTACAGCATAAAGCATAAATAGATTCAATTTAAAAAAAATAAACCAGTTTGTCTGATGATCGCAAAAGCGTGAAACCCAAGATCACAAACTAATGTCCATAAACCTTATTATGTTAGCTCTATCACTGATATTACGCGCTTTCCGCTAAGTACCGCCTATAATATATATATATATATATATATATATATATATATATATATATATATATATATAGTCTTATCATGTGCTATATTTATTGGATAAAATGTTCAATATCAGAGAGAGCGTGTGTAAATATAAAAGTGAACATAGAAGTCAACACTTAGAGGCGACAGTCTGTTTCATACTAAACAGCATGAAACAGACTGTCGCCTCTAAGTGTTGACGTCTATGTTCACTTTTATATATATATATTGTCATCCACAGACTGTTTCACTGTATCACAGTTCATCAGTGTGGCTTGACATCCGATTGCTCTCAAGACAGGATCGAAACCCGACTGATGCTAAATCAGTCGGAGATTTTTCCCATAAGCTATCAGCTCCCAGAAGAGAGGAAGGTGAATTTTTACGTATTTATTTTTGAATAAACACGCCAGTGACTCAGAGTGCTCAATTCATAGAAGAGCTTTAACGAGGTCTGATAAAAAAGGATCGGGATTGGTGGCATAAAAACAAAACTACAACACTTATCAACTCGGCATTCAATCTCTTTCGAAGCAGCCCCCCTTCAGAATCGACACACTTAATTCAGCGGTGATTCCATTAGCGGGAGCATTTTCTGTAACTTCTTTTTTAAGGATAGCGAGTAGTTGCCTCGTCGTATTCTCATGGATTTCTTCGATGTCTTGAAACATTGTTCCTTTCAGCTGGGATTTGATTTTTGAAGAGGAAAAAGTCGTAAGCGGTGATATTTAAGGAATGTGGCCGTTGTCGGACCTGGGGAATGTTTTCAAGAACTGCTGCACAAGTCAAGATCATTGATGTAAACTCTGTCGTGTGGTAACAACGGGAGTGAGCGAGAATGTCATATCTTAGTACAGCAACCGACTTCACTCTACTACTACTTTAGCTCCGTTACCATAGCAACATACCGATATATATATATATATATATATATATATATATATATATATATATATATATATATATATATATATATATATATATAAATGATAATAGGAAAACTAGTAATTACTGACGCGTTTCGTCCAATGTGAACTTATCAAAGCAAAATACGAAAAAAAAAAAATTATTCATAAATATTGTCTTCTCTACTGGTTAAATCGGAGAAATTTTCACACATGCACACACACACACATATATATATATAACATTTTGTATTTGGTCAGAAAATTGTAATATATAATGGATAAGTAAATGACAAAATGGAAAGATTTTTTAGTGATGCATTTTGCTCTGAGAATGAACTTCTTTAGACGATTAAAGTTTTTATTGATAAAGGTCTTATATATAAGAAGTAGCCTATAAAATGGGGATCAAAATGCAAAAAATAATAATTACAATTTATATTGAAACGTTAAATTGTAACAATTGTTTGTAGTATTCTCCCCTTAAACTCGCCTATCTATAAATATGATTGATTCCACCAATAAAATTGTTATTATTCTAAAAAATTTTCTTCTCCAAACAAAACATGTCACTAACATATTTTCCATTATCTCATCACCGAGTGGACCCTAAATTTTTGCTATCACGTCTTCTCTCGGGCAGGACCCGCGCCTTGACAACCTATTAAGACTTGTAGAATCCTAATTCTACATCTTTACCAATTACTAAAAGTAGCTTGTTCAATTTCTACGCAAAAAAATGGATCACAGCTTTGTTTTGAACAGATCCAACTTTGCACCTTTTTTTCTGAATATTCGAGTTCCAGTTGGTCAACAAACATGCAAGTGGGCGTTGCTGTCCACCCATGCACAAGTTTTTTCATCATGTGATCAAGTTAAATTTTTTAGCACCAATTTCTCTGGAGCCTGCCCAAGTAAATAAATACAGAACACTAACTCACTTTGCCAGTGAGCATTGTGACTTCAAACTATTTGTTACACGAACCTATGTCACTTCATGTGGAGTTTTGAAAGTTACTTGCGGACATAAAACAGACTTCCAGAAATTTCACTCACTCATCAATCCATTCACCCAGCAGCTCATAATCATTCCTGCTAGTGAATAAACATAGGTAAAGGCTAAATTTCCCCGATCACATTTCCAAGACCCGATTGCGTCCAGATCTAGTCCTCTTTTCAAATAAACTAAAGAAAATTATCATGTGGGAACTACCAGTCTGTTATGAGGATAATGTAGAAGCCAGTGAAAGGAAAAAACTAAAATACGATGAATTGCTAGAAAATTGTAGGAACAATGGATGGAAGCAAGCTGCAAGCCAATTGGAGTAGGCACAAGGGGTTTTGTGGCAAAATCACTAGTCAGCGCCTTAACAGATATTGAGATAGTGGGAAAAAACGAAAGGCTAGCCAAACCATTACTGAGACAGCAGAAAGAACAGCTAAATGGTTAAGACGAGTAAGTGCCTGAACGTGCAAACTGGGGAAAGCCTAATGTAAATTTTACGCATAGTGTAACTTTGTAAATCTCATTGTATATTAAATGTAAATAGTGTAAAGATATGCCACAACTTTTAACTAATTATAAATGCCGTAATCGGTTTGTAAATACGTAATGGAAAACACGTGTTTTTTTTTTTTTTGTTTGTTTTTTTTTTTGTTTTGTTTTTCGTTAGTCATCCATTGTAAATAATACATACGAACCTTCAAAGGAAAGGAGGAAGGAAAGTGTTTTTGTTTCATTCTATATTTTATTCTACTTATTTAATTTTTTCCTTATTTTATTTATTATTATTCTTTTTTATTTTTTTACAATTCTCGCGATAACAGTTCGGCTCTTTATTTACCCAATTAACATACGTTATTTTACTTATTATTATTTCATGTTTTTATTTATTATTTATTTTCTTTTTGCTTAAATGTTGAAGAATTATTTCGCATAACCACTATTATCCCGATACCCTAGCATCTATTCTAGAATAATTGCATAACATCGTGACGTTCAAAAGAGGTCGATTTTCGATAGTCTTTCCCCCATTTTCGTTCTTTATTACTGAAGAAATCTTCTGAGCTTTGACTTCCATTTGATCTTATTTTCCGTTTTTCTTTTTCTCTCTCCCTAACTATTTGACTTTATGCAAAGCATCATTAATCACGACTTTCTCACCAATATTATTTTTTTTTACCCCTCTTCCCGTTTGTTTTACATATATATATATATATATATATATATATATATATATATATATATATATATTTCTAACGATCTGAAATATAAATTTAACTTTATAATAAAGGGTTGTTTTTTTTAATCGTCAACATGTTTTAAACGTTTTATTATGACATTTATAAGCACTCTCGGTTTAATTCGCTGTAATTTATTTATTCATTTTAATCGTATATAAACGAGTTTTTTAGTTTTTTTTTTTTATGGCCGAATTTTTCTTATTATCTCTATAAATAGTAATCATTAGCTGGTGAAATGAAACTTGATGGGAAGTGGGTAAAAACGGAAAACATAATTACCTTCTAAGTATCCGATGAAAAGGCGTCCACTCAAAAATGAAAAAAAAAAAAAGAAAATTTCCCCGTATACAACTTAAATAGAGTTCACACGATTGTGTTTGGCTATTGGTCAACCTCCAATCAAATGCGTGATAACGGAGTATAGAAGTCAGTGTCTACAAGCATTTTTTGGAGGGCGTATCAGAGTTCGATCAGTTCTGATGGGGTCGGCTTGATGAGGTCAGTATGATGTTTGAAAGACCCGAAACTGCCCAATGATCCAAATCCGAACATCACTGACGACGCCCTCTAGCGCTAAAGAGCGTATATTCAAAGCAGTGTATGTTGCAATTCACCCCCACCATGAAGTGATTCAAGTTCCTCAGATTAAAAATGCTTCTCAGAAACTAATGACTGCTCCCCAAGAGAGACCTAATATATTATATGAACAAATTCTCAAATTACACTGATGCTTTTTGTCGTGATTTTCATCAATCAGTCGACAAAAAAAACGGTATGCAAATAATCTTGTCTAATCACAAGATTTATTTGATCCAATTAATAGCAAAAGGCCAACTTTCATGCTCTCAATTATTTAGGGGATATTAAAGTTTTCAAAATTTTTCTACAGATATTTTTTTTACTTCTCAAAAAGGAAAATTAAAACAATTCTTCAATATGATCAAACATTTTTCTTCAATAACTGACAACATGTGTAAACAAATCAGATTCCTTTGTGATTCATGTAGTGGTCTGCATTAAAATTTTTCAAAATGGTTGGAATTTCAAAACCTCTGATATTTGAAAATTTTCTGCACAGAAGCTGCTACTAATCAGAGTATGCCCAGTCTGGTAAGTTTAACATGCCTCAACTCAAATGCAGCAGTCTTTATACAATCCGTTAACAGTGCAACAAGCAATTGAGCTTTGGCATCTAAATCAGCTATGATTTTACACGACCTTTGGTAATACTAGTCCTGTTCAGGTCAAGCAATTCTTAGTAAACAATGCCTTACATACCCAGAAGAAATAAGAAAAATAAAACAGATTCTCTTCTGACTTTTACATTAGTATCCTTCATATACAATGTAGAAAGAAAAGCTTATAGAATCCACAAAAAGGAAAATCACACAAATAACTTTGATAAAATGAGACACACAACACTGTTTTATGCTTTGTTGCAATTAGATCGCTTTCCAATTCATTCTGCTGGATGTTCATGAAGCAAGTGCCTACAATGAATACAACACTGGCCAGTTGTGAACATTCCCACCTAAAAGATGTCCATGGGGCAGTGGCGTAGCTAACGGGGGGAGAGAGAGGCGGGCCGCCCCGGATGCCAGCACAGGAGGGGTGACATAATGTCACCCCCAACAAAATTTTTCAACCAGGCTAAGGTGCCAAAAATAGTCTGAAAACAGTGGTGGAGACACAGGGTTTCGCAGGCGGGCATATGACCCCCCCCCCAGAAATAATTTATGACCCCACCTCAGTTTTGTCCCCCCCCCGTCAAAAATGTTCTAATAAATTGTCGGGAAATTTGTGAATAGGAAAAATAGCAATGTTTTCAGCTTTCATGTGTTTCAGTTGCTACAATCTTAGTTACTAACAAGAGACATTGTTGTAACATTTTATCGGATGATATGGTGTTTTAACTCTGCATCATTAATAACAACAAAGCGAAATACGAAGCCAAAAGTGCAACAATTTTAGTCTTGCCTGTGTATCAATTCGCTGAGATACAATTTTCCATTGAGTGAGCGATATACTTTTGAATATATCTACTAGTGTTGGGACGATTAATCTGAATCGGATTCGAGAATCGGAAAAATCGGAACTTTTTGGGGTGTCGGGAATGGTATCGGAAAAATTTGTGCCTATTTTCCGATTCCAAAAACGATTCTTTTAAATTTTTAACTTAATTTTCCATTATTGGTACGAATGATAAATATTGTTTTTTTTAATTATCACTAAAACTAAAATCGTAATATCAAAATATGATGCAAATTTATTTTACTTGTATAAAGAAAAACAAAAAAATAAACTTTGCATAAATTCTCTAGGTAACCTTTAAAAGAATGCAGTTGATTTACAATATTCCGAAAAATGCTTAAAAATTAAATAGGACATTTTTGTCAAGAAAAATATTTTCAAACATCATTGATAATTAAATGGCACCCAGAAAATGATGCAACGGAAAATTGGACACCGGAAAATTAGCAACAGAAAATTACGTCAACCATGAGCCAGTCGAGACTGTCAGAAATGGCTGTGCTGCCCATTGAAAACGAGCTTACAAGACAAACAGATTTTGACGATGTCATTGACCAGTTTGCTACAATGAAAACAAGAAAACATTCATTCTATCGAATGTCATTCTTTTTTTTGTGTATTGCCGTGTTTTGTATTTAGTTGTTCTGAAAGTGAACAGTTACATTTTAAAAATCTTTTGATTTGAACTGATTATTTAGTGGTATTGGATTTTGTCTTGGATCATACATGTAAACAGTAACGTACTGGTCAGTAGAGTAAAGTAGAGGTAGATCATGTATGAAAATTTAGCTACAGCTAACCATTCAGCATAGGGTGAATCGGGTTCATTGGGGTGACATTTGAGCGGACCGGCCCGGGTGACGTTTACTCTAGCTACGCCACTGCTTGAAAATTATTTGGCTATCCTGAGTTTTGACTGGACCAAATAAACATCAATGTAAAACAAAGAGAAAACAAGTTTTTTTGATAAAAACATTGTTTTTTTTTGTCTGGCATGAAGCCAACTACTATAAAGCACCAATAAATACCTTCATCCAGGAATTTTCTTTTTTTTTTTTTTTACTCATTTCACCTCAATAGCATTTAAACTTTTGAAGATTGAAATTGACTAGAAAGTAACAGGCCAGAAGAGAGTTTTGCAAACGAGAAGTGTAAGAGAAGAAACTGTTATAACTTACCATTCCATCTAGCAATTTCAATTGAAAAATGATGAGACCTAGCTGCACTTAAATTCATAAAGTCAAAGTACCAAAGAGAAAAGCAAAAAGAATTACCATGAAAATATTTATAGAAAAGGCACTGAGAAGCTATGTCATGGTGTTGGGAAAATGAGTGAAGCCGAGATGCTAGGTCAGGACTGATAACATTGCAGATTCTTTAAAATTCCTCAAGAATTATCAAATCCATAGCAGAAGCATCAGACTAAGGAGGATTATAATATTTTAAAGATGGCTTTCAATATTAATTATATGACTATTCTTTTATTATCTGTCTAGATCTCTGAGATGAGGTATTATGATTACTTGTATTTATATTATTCGGACTATTATCCTCATCTTCACAGTGTTTTCGTCATTATATGCTCTGGCCTTCTTCGGGTGACTGAATTTGTGAACTGAACCCTTTATTTAACAATTAAGTAGATTGAAAGGCCAGAAGATGACAAACAAGGTCCTTCACCAATCAGTAAAAGCAATAGTCAGTATCAATCAACACCAGCTGAGTAGCTCTGAGGAGTCAGTTCTAAACAAGAGTTTCACCTTAGCCACATCCATCAGGCAGATACCGTACTTGAACATCATTGCTCAAATCAAGGAAATAGCCTTGAAATTTCTTTAGTCTCATGTGGATGAACTAAGATGGAAAGTGAGACAAACACTGGAGAAAGCTAAGCCGCCCAAATCAAACATCATGAAACTGGAGAGGCTGGCAATCAAAACTCTACAGAGGAATGAAAGCATCATCATACTACTTTCTAACAAGGGCAATGCAACTATAGTTATGGACAAATCAGAATATACAAAAACCTGGAAAACCTCATTGCAAATGGCAGCTACAGTAAAGAAATATCTTACAATGAAAACAGAATGCAAAATGTCACAGATCCTAATCAGGAACAAGGGCCATGTCGCTCTTAAGACATACGAGCAGTTGTCACAGTGCTACACTAAGCTACCTCACATATATGGTCTCCTAAAAGATTCATAGAGATGGTATTCTGCTCACGCCAATTGTTAGCTTCCAAGGCTCCGTGTGCCACCTTCTGAGTTGCTTCCTAGTAGATATGATCAACTCATTAATCGAAAAGACAATCATGTGTTCAGAACTCTGTCCACTTCATGGAAATAATGAAAGATCCCACCCAGTCCAACCAGATGGTAAACCTGGACATGGTGATTTTGTTCACCAAGGTTCCCAAGGAGGAGGCACTTTTGGTAGTGAGGGACAGACTGGCCTCAGACTACTCCCTTAGGAGGACAGACCAGTATACCAATAGATAACCCGATGAGATGCTGACTTTCTGTACACAAACTACTTAAGAATGTGATCAGACATATTGACAGGATGGAGACTGAGCAATTGGAACACCATTATCACCAGCAATGGCAGACTTTTATATGGAATACTATGAGGAAATGACATTAGAGTCAACACCACTAACACCAACCCTATGGCTGAGATACATAGATGACATCTTCATACTGTGGTCATACTAGGACGATATCTAGCTACTACTGAATCATGTGAACTAAATAAGATCATCAATACAGTTCCTAATAGAATAAGAAAATGACAACATGCCTTCCTGAACATGCTAATATCTTGAACAAAGCAGACATCTGTATACCACAAGCCAACATTCACCAAAGACTACATCAACTTCAACTCCCACTGTCCATTCAATGTAAAAAGAAGCGTCGTCTACTGCTTACAACATTGAGCAAAAGTCATAAGTGGCAATCCAGAAGCATACGAACAATAAATGGTCAGTATAAGCAGTACCCTACAATACAACTACCACCCTGGTTACATGGCAGCAGCTCCAACAAACTAGGATAATAGGTTAGAAGAGGATAACAGCACTCAGAAAAGAGCTTCAGTCTGCCTACCCTATGTAAAGGGATTATCAGAGAAAATACAAAGGAACTGTGGTTCATATATATATATATATATATATATATATATATATACACTAATTTCTAAAAGAAAAAAAATGATTTGCCAGAGTTTGGTCAACAGATGAACATAATCTAGACCAATACTTCTAAGTTTACCTTAGCATCTTGCCAATACAATAACCTTACTTTTTCCCTTCATAATAACATCAATATAATCTTTTAAGAAGTTTTAAATGACTGGAAATTAAAATACATTTCTTCTAAAAGTAATGGTAAAAACTGCTGAAATGACAAAACGAAGAATTAATGCTTTTGTCGTATCCTGGTGGCACTCCCACATTTTTTAAAAATAACTGGAAGCAAAAAAGCTTAAACAGCATAAGTGTAAGACTGGTTCAGGGTATAAAAAGGCATCAAAGCTCAAAAAATAGCATCCCATGGTCAATGAATGAATGCGTTGTGAATCAGATTAGTTAAATTTATGATAGAGACGACCAACATCACCTCACCTTGTGCCATACTTGTCTTTTTATACAATAAATCTATGCTTTCTATAGTCAAAATGATGAGGCTCAAAGTGTGGTATCTGTTCCAACCAGCCATTGTCATCTTTCAAAATTGAATACATGGCAGATACTCAGCTTTTGTGCATATACCTTTTTGTGTGAACATGATTGCTACAGGTGGTAATGTGTCTTATTTTGTACAGGGTACGATGGGTAAATTGCCGCTATTTTATATTTTTCATTTCATACATGCACACTGTTTTTGATTTTGTCAACTGAACTGTATAGTATTGTCAATTGGGGAAAAAAGAATCTGTGAGAAAAAGAGCACCACGACAATTCACTCCTCCAGAAATTTAGAAATGGCATGCTGTACTGCTTGACATTCATGCCAGAAGCTCCAATACAAACATTGCAGAGTGTTTGGGTGTCAATCTAAGGACAGTACAGAGGATTCAGAAAGAGTTGGATGAGTCTAATCGTGATTATATGAAGGTGTTTGGAGTGATCACAAGTCATGGCGATATTATGACTCCATTCATCTTCCCACAGGGCCTCAGTCTCAACACAGAAACCTATATCAAGTGCCTTGATCAAGAAGGTGACTGCTGGAAAGCTCTATGTCTGGCAACAGGACTCTGCACCATTGTGGAAAAATTGGCGGTTCAGGTAGGAGGAGTAATATACTTACCTGGGTTGTTGTTCTGGACATTAAAAATTTGTAAATAGAAAGTAACAATTTTTAACGTCCAAAACAACAACCAAGGTAAGTACCTTACTCCTCCCACTTGAACCGTCAATTTTTTTCACACCCTCTGGAGAAGCAAAATAAAATAAAAAAAAAAAGACAATGTCATTAAGAATTGTTTTGGTTATGTTTTTTTTTTGTCAATAATTGTCCCTAACCTATCGAGTTTACAGTGTTTTTTTTTTGGGGGGGGGGTTGTAATTAAAACAATTTATCCATCACACCCTGTAGTTTTGTTGAAGTTATATTTTGGAATACAGTTTGATTTAAGAAATTGTAAGAAGTTCGCTATTTGCCCATAGCTGGGATTCTAACAGGTGCAATTAAGAGGTGGTTCTACACTCCTCAAAACCTTCTAGTCAGAGGCATTGCTGGCCGATGTAGTTTATCATCATATCCAAGACTAGGAGATTAGTAGAAGAAAACATGTTACAGAGGAAATGGGCACATGTTCAGAATACCACACCCTGGTTCATTAGGAATGAACAAGAAATGGCACCACAGGAACAAGAAAAAAGTAATACAAGATATTCCCTAAAGCCAAAATAATGGACACCTGAACACAGCCAGACGATGCTTGGCAAAAACACAGACTCTCACATCTTTAACAACTGAAGCCTAGAGATAACAGTTATCTTTCAGAAATATCCTCATAAATCACACTTATTTTTTTTACAGTAAAAAAAAAAAAAAACTGGGTGTCCACTCGAGATAGAAGATTACGTTAAGGGGTAGTTTATATGAACAGGAGGGGAAGATAATGGTTGACTCTATATATGAACAGGTTAAGATTGTAGTGATCAAGGAAACATCAACTCGAGAGTCGGATCCACAGAGTAGTGGCTTGTGTCAAGCTATTTTAATGTAATTTCCTTCTCACCAATGGAATACAGAGGAAATGTGCTTGGTTTGCTACATGCAAGTGGCATGGTAGGTCCTAATCATGAGGCTTAGACCTGACAGAAGCAAGGAATGCAGTTTATGTGAGCACTTTCCATAAAAGTAGTGATAGAGCAGTCACCTGTGAGAGAGAGAGGGGTTGTTGGATGGAGAAGAATTTGTCAACCACAAGGACTCAGAGCCACTTCTGGACTATCAAGACTAGACAACTCCTGCCCAGATATAACAACAGTACTTCATTTTCAGCCTGACCTGGTTATTTTAATGGTAGAGGATAATATTAGGAATCATGTACTTACTGAAGCTATACAGGGAGTTAACCATTTTTACCTATTCTTCTTACATGCCTCAATTTCAATCAGTAACCCTCTACCTTGAGTAGCTCTTGAGCCTTGTTTTAGGTGAACAATTAGTTAAAAAAAATAATGTTAACAATAATTCAAATAAATTCAGTTCTTTCTTTCAATTATTTATGGAAGATTAAGCCATTTCATAAATATCAATGAAGGCAGCTAACATTTCTTCAGAAATATCAGTGTACATGTAGCCTGGTTTTTTAAGTTCCATTAAGTACCACATGGTTTATGATTGAGTTTTCTTTTCATTCAACAGCAAAAACAAATGCCAACTGAATGTTTTATGCAATTTTTGTAGCACAAATCAATATTCTTTGCAAAAGTATATTGAGGAATATAAGTGGAAGAGAATTTGCTTTTTTATCAAATGAAGGATTGTCAACAATTAATTTCCAATCCATTTTGTTTAATTCCAATCAGAGACTAACATTCAAAATACTTGTTTTGAAAAGCAAGTCAAATTAAGATGAAACAAAAAGATGAAAACTATAATTTTCAATGTTTAATAAAAATTCAATATTAATACTAATACTACTTGATGAAAAACAATAGAAATTAAATAAGTCAAAATTAACTAATGACTGTCGATGCTTCATCTTATAAAAATTCCAGATAATATTACTACAAATACTAAGAGAGAAAAAAGCTGACAGAAATATTGTGGAGAAATTAACTGTTGGTCAGACAGGAAAGGAGAAGAGTATTTACCTTGTGTTGTTCAAATGCTTACTAAACAAAAGCTTGTTATTTTCTGTACTATCCCTTTAGAGTTACAGTGGTCACATGACAGGTTTACTATGTGATCCCTGAAGTTGCATAAAAAGAAGGGAAAAATCTTTTTTTATTGCTAAATTTACCTTCTATATTTATACATCACAGAGAAGTGGCAATATATTTTGCAACTTGAGATAAGTGCTATTGCTCCCCCCTCTCTGCTCAACCTGACTAGTCTCCATTCGTTTTGGGGATTGGGAGCATTTTCTCAACAATACTAATCAAAAATTAATATTGGTTGACAATATTTTATCTAATAAAGAATAAATCAATATTACCACCACCACTGCTAATACTAATAATAATAGTGGTAAAAATAATCGCAAATATGGCATCAAACATCCAAGGGGAAAATCTGAAAAGTTTAATGGTTAAACTGGATCTTTTGCCAACCACAAAAGTCCCAGCAGCTTAATCTGTAGAGCAGCAGCTGAACATAGATTTCCTCAAGTAAAAAGGTTGAAAGTAATATCTCACCTGGACTCTATTCCTTATTTCCATTCCGTATTGTTTACTGCCGATTGAAGTAGCTGTGGTGAAAAGTAACATCAGATATCTATCAAAAATTAATAAAAGATAACATTCCTAAACATAATGCTTGAACTGAAAGTTTGAAACATAAACGGCATCTACTGATTTGCATATTTATGAAAAATTTCAAATGAAAAAGAGCCACTTGGTTAGATGGGCTGTAGACAGTGCAGAAAACAACTATCAACCACTGAGACTCTAAAAGTAATGTTTTTCCCCAAATGTTGTTTTTTATATTCCATAGATGTTAATGTCACAAATCAATAGCAACAATGGATCTTTGTTTCTACCAGAAAATATCATCAGATGTTTACCAAGAATTGTGCTAGCAAAGTTACTTTAATAGCTTCTGAAGAAATTTCAAATAATTGCTTCATTTATGACTTGTAAAGGATTTTTTATAGACAGTTTAAGAGCCATTCGAAGTAGAGGATTACTGAAGGGTTGAAGCGTGTTATCACTAACATTTTTTGTCAAGATTTACAAACTATGTTTCATTCAATTTTGCAAACTACCGTAATTCCCCACGTATAATACGACTTCATCCATAATACGCACCCCTAAAATTTTGACTGAAAATGTGGGGAAAATGCTTCTACACACGTAGAATACGCACCCCTTGTTTGGTAATCAAACGGTCTAGGTACCTCCACTTTTTCGCGGGAAAACAGCATAGCGTAATAAAAAAATGCCACAAACTTAAGTTAACGAAAATAAAGTTTTATTGTCAAAATGCTTATGTTATTATTAAGATGATAGACCAAAGTATTTTTTAATTATTTTTTGAAATTTTTAAATATTTTCTAAGACGCTCGAAATTTTCGTTAAAGTCTTCTTTTTTTTACGTCATCGCGGTGCTTTTAAAATAACATTGTTTTTTTTTTGCGCTTTTTTTCCCGTTGAAAACACATTGATTTGGAAATTCTTGTAAAATTAAAGTAATTGTCCGATTTTAATGAAATTTTCGGGACTTATTCACAAATGAATGAAATTATTTTTGAAATATTTCTTTTTAGTAAATTTTGGTAACAAATATTTTGTTTTTTAAATATGTTACACCCCACTTACTTATTGTCCTGAAATTTCCTTCAAAACTTTTTTATTTCCTGACAATTTTTTTTTTGTTTAAAGTAACAGTCATTAGAGATGGTAAATCACCTACTTTTTTTTCAACTTTGTGCTAACTGAAAATCTGCTCTGAAGTGAAAAATAATGAATCCAATAAAACTATGATATTACTTAATTAGAAAAGCTTTTAATTGCTTTTGTAAATAAGTAATATTATGGTCATTATTGCCTGAAGAAATAATTTTTTTCTGATGAATAATTAAATTTTACAAGAATTTTTTATTTGTTTTACATTTTAATTATAATAATTTATAATAGTTTAAAAATCGTGCAAAATTCTGTATTAGCCTATTTCCTTGTGATAATTAGTAATTAAGTAGAAACAAAATTTACGAGTTCAAAATTGCAAAGTTTAATATATTTAGTGATTCCAATTTTTTTTCAAATCATTTTTTATGTTGAATTTTTGATTTTTCTACTTAATACGTTCCTTATTTCTATGTACGGTAGACTGAAATTGCCATTATTACAAAAAGAGTTTTGTCCCTTCATTCTAATAAATAAACATAACAGTAAAAAATAAAAATAAAAGGGTTCACTCAGATTTCTAGTAATTTTCATTTATGGTCATCCGTAGTAGCTGTCATCACTTGTCAATCAACACATAGATCAAATATTGGATCAAAATTACGGTACCAATCGTTAATAATTCGTTGTATATTACTTTTTTATGCTATAAGTAATATTTTTTTTAAATCAGATTAATTTAACATTAAATTTTCTAATTTTACTAAAATAACGTGTCAGAATTTTTTTTAAATATTTTTACAATCGATAAATTTGTGTTTGTTTACAAATTTCTTAATGGCGGTTTTTAAGAAAATTTAAAAATTTGAAATTAAATTTGACATTCCAATTTATAGTTTCTATCTGAAATATACCAGAATTGTTTACTTAATGGAAATAATAAATTTAATGATTCAACTTTCAATTAAAGCTAAATTTTTTCATTTTAAAAAATGTATTTTAAACTTAGGTATCGAAAATTTATGCCGAAAAAGTGGAGTATAAACTGTACGTCCCCAATTTCATTACGGCCAGCGTTTCCTACTCTTATTAACAAAATGGTTTTAATCATAGAATAATATTCTAATTTAGTTTTATAATAATTCTTATTTTATTTTACATTTCTAAGTATTGTTAGGTACATATGATTGTATTTAACATCCTTATGCGGTCGCAATCGCCGAATGTTGTTTTTTTTGTCAAATTGACGTCTGTTTGTGGTGAATAGTCATTTCGTAACTAAAATCAACCTATGAAAGTGCAAATTTTAAAGATTTTTGTTGTTGCTGCGCATAATACGGACTCCTAATTTTGCTTAATTTTTTTTAGAAAAAATGCGTATTATACATAGGGAAATTTGAATAAATTGATTTCTTTGGAAAAACCCTCTTTGTCAAAAACCCTACTTTGTGGTTATATAATTTCTCTAATTTTAGGACTTCATGGTAAACAATTTTTAACAGCGACGGATAAATTCAACGCTGTTAATAACAAGAGGAACTAGTACTAGTTGATCAAATGTCTATGAAGTGTATTTAAAGTTTCAATTTTAAACAGTACTATTCAAAATTCAAAGAAAAGGAAAAGAAGTTCGGTTACCTTTCGTAGTTGAAATTAAGCCTTTTTTCTGATCTCTCTTTTACTTGTTTTGATTTCTTCGTCTTCTCTTTTCTCAGCAAATAAAAACACCAGTTGAGGTTTGTATTTGGTTTGATTTTTTCGGGTTTTTTTGTTTTTGATTTTTAGTGGGGAGGGGGGGCCTATGACGAGTGACAAAGATTCCCCTAGCAACTCAAAAAGGTTGGTATTTATCAACCACCCCACGAGGATTAAATGTGGCACAAGGCCGGTTTAATGTGGGTATCTCCAAGCCCGTAGGCTCGGCCAAAAATATGACCTTTGAACCCGCCTAAACGGGTTCAGGTCCTGTCTACCTCCCCGAAGGAAACCTTGCCCTTCGGCAAAGCTTCCTCCGAGTTCCTCTCTGCAGTAGAGAGTTCGACAGAAAGCCCGACTCGGAAGCTAACAAAGCGCAGATACTACACATTGATCCTTGCCACCGAGCCGCAACTCAAAAAGGTTGGTATTTATCAACCGCCCCACGAGGATTAAATGTGGCACAAGGCCGGTTTAATGTGGGTATCTCCAAGCCCGTAGGCTCGGCCAAAAATATGACCTTTGAACCCGCCTAGACGGGTTCAGGTCCTGTCTACCTCCCCGAAGGAAACCTTGCCCTTCGGCAAAGCTTCCTCCGAGTTCCTCTCTGCAGTAGAGAGTTCGACAGAAAACCCGAGCGGCAACCCAAAAAGGTTGGTATTTATCAACCCCACCACGAGGATTAAATGTGGCACAAGGCCGGTTTAATGTAGGTATCTCCAAGCCCGTAGGCTCGGCCAAAAATAGGACCTTTGAAACCGCCTAGACGGGTTCAGGTCCTGTCTACCTCCCCGAAGGAAACCTCGCCCTTCGGCAAAGCTTCCTCCGAGTTCCTCTCTGCAGTAGAGAGTTCGACAGAAAACCCGAGCCACAACCCAAAAAAGTTGGTATTTATCAACCCCCCCACGAGGATTAAATGTGGCACAAAGCCGGTTTAATGTGGGTATCTCCAAGCCCGTAGGCTCGGCCAAAAATATGACAGTTGAACCCGCCTAGACGGGTTCAGGTCCTGTCTACCTCCCCGAAGGAAACCTTGCCCTTCGGCAAAGCTTCCTCCGAGTTCCTCTCTGCAGTAGAGAGTCCGACAGAAAACCCGAGCCGCAACCCAAAAAGGTTGGTATTTATCAACCCCCTCACGAGGATTAAATGTGGCACAAGGCCGGTTTAATGTGGGTATCTCCAAGCCCGTAGGCTCGGCCAAAAATATGAACTTTGAACCCGCCTAGACGGGTTCAGGTCCTGTCTACCTCCCCGAAGGAAACCTTGCCCTTCGGCAAAGCTTCCTCCGAGTTCCTCTCTGCAGTAGAGAGTTCGACAGAAAACCCGAGCCGCAACCCAAAAAGGTTGGTATTTATCAACCCCCCCCCACGAGGATTAAATGTGGCACAAGGCCGGTTTAATGTGGGTATCTCCAAGCCCGTAGGCTCAGCCAAAAATATGACCTTTGAACCCGCCTAGACGGGTTCAGGTCCTGTCTACCTCCCCGAAGGAAACCTTGCCCTTCGGCAAAGCTTCCTCCGAGTTCCTCTCTGCAGTAGAGAGTTCGACAGAAAACCCGAGCCGCAACTCAAAAAGGTTGGTATTTATCAACCCCATCACGAGGATTAAATGTGGCACAAAACCGGTTTAATGTGGGTATCTCCAAGCCCGTAGGCTCGGCCAAAAATATGACCTTTGAACCAGCCTGGACGGGTTCAGGTCCTATCTACCTCACCGAAGGAAACCTTGCACTTCGGCAAAGCTTCCTCCGAGTTACTCTCTGCAGTAGAGAGTTCGACAGAAAACCCGAGCCGCAACTCAAAAAGGTTGGTATTTATCAACCCCCCCCACGAGGATTAAATGTGGCACAAGGCCGGTTTAATGTGGGTATCTCCCTTCCCGTAGGCTCGGCCAAAAATGTGACCTTTGAACACGCCTAGACGGGTTCAGGTCCTGTCTACCTCCCCGAAGGAAACCTTGCCCTTCGGCAAAGCTTCCTCCGAGTTCCTCTCTGCAGTAGAGAGTTCGACAGAAAGCCCGACTCAAAAGCTCACAAAGCGCAGATACTACACTATGATCCTTGCCACCGAGCCGCAACTCAAAAAGGTTGGTATTTATCAACTCCCCCCACGAGGATTAAATGTGGCACAAGGCCGGTTTAATGTGGGTATCTCCAAGCCCGTAGGCTCGGCCAAAAATATGACCTTTGAACCCGCCTAGACGGGTTCAGGTCCTGTCTACCTCCCCGAAGGAAACCTTGCCCTTCGGCAAAGCTTCCTCGGAGTTCCTCTCTGCAGTAGAGAGTTCGACAGAAAACCCGAGCTGCAACCTAAAAAGGTTGGTATTTATCAACCCCACCACGAGGATTAAATGTGGCACAAGGCCGGTTTAATGTGGGTATCTCCAAGCCCGTAGGCTCGGCCAAAAATATGAATTTTGAACCCACCTAGACGGGATCAGGTCCTGTCTACCTCCCCGAAGGAAACCTTGCCCTTCGGCAAAGCTTCCTCCGAGTTCCTCTCTGCAGTAGAGAGTTCGACAGAAAACCCGAGCCGCAACCCAAAAAGGTTGGTATTTATCAACCCCCCCACGAGGATTAAATGTGGCACAAGGCCGGTTTAATGTGGGTATCTCCAAGCCCGTAGGCTCGGCCAAAAATATGACCTTTGAACCCGCCTAGACGGGTTCAGGTCCTGTCTACCTCCCCGAAGGAAACCTTGCCCTTCGGCAAAGCTTCCTCCGAGTTCCTCTCTGCAGTAGAGAGTTCGACAGAAAACCCGAGCCGCAACTCAAAAAGGTTGGTATTTATCAACCCCCCCACGAGGATTAAATGTGGCACAAGGCCCGTTTAATGTGGGTATCTCCCTTCCCGTAGGCTCGGCCAAAAATATGACCTTTGAACACGCCTAGACTGGTTCAGGTCCTGTCTACCTCCCCGAAGGAAACCTTGCCCTTCGGCAAAGCTTCCTCCGAGTTCCTCTCTGCAGTAGAGAGTTCGACAGAAAGCCCGACTCGGAAGCTCACAAAGCGCAGATACTACACTTTGATCCTTGCCACCGAGCCGCAACTCAAAAAGGTTGGTATTTATCAACCCCCCCACGAGGATTAAATGTGGCACAAGGCCGGTTTAATGTGGGTATCTCCAAGCCCGTAGGCTCGGCCAAAAATATGAACTTTGAACCCGGCTAGACGGGTTCAGGTCCTGTCTACCTCCCCGAAGGAAACCTTGCCCTTCGGCAAAGCTTCCTCCGAGTTCCTCTCTGCAGTAGAGAGTTCGACAGAAAACCCGAGCCGCAACCCAAAAAGGTTGGTATTTATCAACCCCCCCCACGAGGATTAAATGTGGCACAAGGCCGGTTTAATGTGGGTATCTCCAAGCCCGTAGGCTCGGCCAAAAATATGACCTTTGAACCCGCCTAGACGGGTTCAGGTCCTGTCTACCTCCCCGAAGGAAACCTTGCCCTTCGGCAAAGCTTCCTCCGAGTTCCTCTCTGCAGTAGAGAGTTCGACAGAAAACCCGAGCCGCAACTCAAAAAGGTTGGTATTTATCAACCCCCTCACGAGGATTAAATGTGGCACAAGGCCGGTTTAATGTGGGTATCTCCAAGCCCGTAGGCTCGGCCAAAAATATGACCTTCGAACTCGCCCAGACGGGTTCAGGTCCCGTCTACCTCCCCGAAGGAAACCTTGCCCTTCGGCAAAGCTTCCTCCGAGTTCCTCTCTGCAGTAGAGAGTTCGACAGAAAACCCGAGCCGCAACTCAAAAAGGTTGGTATTTATCAACCCCCGCCACGAGGATTAAATGTGGCACAAGGCCGATTTAATGTGGGTATCTCCCTTCCCGTAGGCTCGGCCAAAAATATGACCTTTGAACCCGCCTAGACGGGTTCAGGTCCTGTCTACCTCCCCGAAGGAAACCTTGCCCTTCGGCAAAGCTTCCTCCGAGTTCCTCTCTGCAGTAGAGAGTTTGACAGAAAACCCGAGCCGCAACCCAAAAAGATTGGTATTTATCAACCCCCTCACGAGGATTAAATTTGGCACAATGCCGGTTTAATGTGGGTATCTCCAAGCCCGTAGGCACGGCCAAAAATATGAACTTTGAACCCGCCTAGACGGGTTCAGGTCCTGTCTACGTCACCGAAGGAAACCTTGCCCTTCGGCAAAGCTTCCTCCGAGTTCCTCTCTGCAGTAGAGAGTTCGACAGAAAACCCGAGCCGCAACCCAAAAAGGTTGGTATTTATCAACCCCCCCACGAGGATTAAATGTGGCACAAGGCCGGTTTAATGTGGTTATCTCCAAGCCCGTAAGCTCGGCCAAAAATATGAACTTTGAACCCGCCTAGACGGGTTCAGGTCCTGTCTACGTCCCCGAAGGAAACCTTGCCCTTCGGCAAAGCTTCCTCCGAGTTCCTCTCTGCAGTAGAGAGTTCGACAGAAAACCCGAGCCGCAACCCAAAAAGGTTGGTATTTATCAACCTCCTCACGAGGATTAAATGTGGCACAATGCCGGTTTAATGTGGGTATCTCCAAGCCCGTAGGCTCGGCCAAAAATATGAACTTTGAACCCGCCTAGACGGGTTCAGGTCCTGTCTACGTCCCCGAAGGAAACCTTGCCCTTCGGCAAAGCTTCCTCCGAGTTCCTCTCTGCAGTAGAGAGTTCGACAGAAAACCCGAGCCGCAACCCAAAAAGGTTGGTATTTATCAACCCCCCCACGAGGATTAAATGTGGCACAAGGCCGGTTTAATGTGGGTATCTCCAAGCCCGTAGGCTCGGCCAAAAATATGACCTTTGAACCCGCCTAGACGGGTTCAGGTCCTGTCTACCTCCCCGAAGGAAACCTTGCCCTTCGGCAAAGCTTCCTCCGAGTTCCTCTCTGCAGTAGAGAGTTCGACGGAAAACCCGAGCTGCAACTCAAAAAGGTTGGTATTTATCAACCCCCTCACGAGGATTAAATGTGGCACAAGGCCGGTTTAATGTGGGTATCTCCAAGCCCGTAGGCTCGGCCAAAAATATGACCTTCGAACTCGCCTAGACGGGTTCAGGTCCCGTCTACCTCCCCGAAGGAAACCTTGCCCTTCAGCAAAGCTTCCTCCGAGTTCCTCTCTGCAGTAGAGAGTTCGACAGAAAACCCGAGCCGCAACTCAAAAAGGTTGGTATTTATCAACCCCCGCCACGAGGATTAAATGTGGCACAAGGCCGGTTTAATGTGGGTATCTCCCTTCCCGTAGGCTCGGCCAAAAATATGACCTTTGAACCCGCCTAGACGGGTTCAGGTCCTGTCTACCTCCCCGAAGGAAACCTTGCCCTTCGGCAAAGCTTCCTCCGAGTTCCTCTCTGCAGTAGAGAGTTTGACAGAAAACCTAAGCCGCAACTCAAAAAGGTTGGTATTTATCAACCCCCCCCCCACGTGGGTTAAATGTGGCACAAGGCCGGTTTAATGTGGGTATCTCCAAGCCCGTAAACTCGGCCAAAAATATGATCTTTCAACGCGCCTAGACGGGTTCAGGTCCTGTCTAACTCCCCGAAGGAAACCTTGCCCTTCGGCAAAGCTTCCTCCGAGTTCCTCTCTGCAGTAGAGAGTTCGACAGAAAACCCGAGCCGCAACTCAAAAAGGTTGGTATTTATCAACCCCCCCACGAGGATTAAATGTGGCACAAGGCCTGTTTAATGTGGGTATCTCCAAGCACGTAGGCTCGGCCAAAAATATGACCTTTGAACCCGGCTAGACGGATTCAGGTCCTATCTACCTCCCCGAAGGTAACCTTGCCCTTCGGCAAAGCTTCCTCCGAGTTCCTCTCTGCAGTAGACAGTTCGACAGAAAACCCGAGCCGCAACTCAAAAAGGTTGGTATTTATCACCCCCCCCCCCACGTGGGTTAAATGTGGCACAAGGCCGGTTTAATATGGGTATCTCCAAGCCCGTAGGCTCGGCCAAAAATATGAACTTTGAACCCGGTTAGACGGGTTCAGGTCCTGTCTACCTCCCGAAGGAAAACTTGACCTTCGGCAAAGCTTCCTCCGAGTTCCTCTCTGCAGTAGAGAGTTCGACAGAAAACCCGAGCCGCAACCCAAAAAGATTGGTATTTATCAACCCCCTCACGAGGATTAAATGTGGCACAATGCCGGTTTAATGTGGGTATCTCCAAGCCCGTAGGCACGGCCAAAAATATGAACTTTGAACCCGCCTAGACGGGTTCAGGTCCTGTCTACGTCACCGAAGGAAACCTTGCCCTTCGGCAAAGCTTCCTCCGAGTTCCTCTCTGCAGTAGAGAGTTCGACAGAAAACCCGAGCCGCAACCCAAAAAGGTTGGTATTTATCAACCCCCCCACGAGGATTAAATGTGGCACAATGCCGGTTTAATGTGGGTATCTCCAAGCCCGTAGGCACGGCCAAAAATATGAACTTTGAACCCGCCTAGACGGGTTCAGGTCCTGTCTACGTCACCGAAGGAAACCTTGCCCTTCGGCAAAGCTTCCTCCGAGTTCCTCTCTGCAGTAGAGAGTTCGACAGAAAACCCGAGCCGCAACCCAAAAAGGTTGGTATTTATCAACCCCCCCACGAGGATTAAATGTGGCACAAGGCCGGTTTAATGTGGTTATCTCCAAGCCCGTAGGCTCGGCCAAAAATATGAACTTTGAACCCGCCTAGACGGGTTCAGGTCCTGTCTACGTCCCCGAAGGAAACCTTGCCCTTCGGCAAAGCTTCCTCCGAGTTCCTCTCTGCAGTAGAGAGTTCGACAGAAAACCCGAGCCGCAACCCAAAAAGTTGGTATTTATCAACCTCCTCACGAGGATTAAATGTGGCACAAGGCCGGTTTAATGTGGGTATCTCCAAGCCCGTAGGCTCGGCCAAAAATATGACCTTTGAACCCGCCTAGACGGGTTCAGGTCCTGTCTACCTCCCCGAAGGAAACCTTGCCCTTCGGCAAAGCTTCCTCCGAGTTCCTCTCTGCAGTAGAGAGTTCGACGGAAAACCCGAGCCGCAACTCAAAAAGGTTGGTATTTATCAACCCCCTCACGAGGATTAAATGTGGCACAAGGCCGGTTTAATGTGGGTATCTCCAAGCCCGTAGGCTCGGCCAAAAATATGACCTTCGAACTCGCCTAGACGGGTTCAGGTCCCGTCTACCTCCCCGAAGGAAACCTTGCCCTTCGGCAAAGCTTCCTCCGAGTTCCTCTCTGCAGTAGAGAGTTCGACAGAAAACCCGAGCCGCAACTCAAAAAGGTTGGTATTTATCAACCCCCGCCACGAGGATTAAATGTGGCACAAGGCCGGTTTAATGTGGGTATCTCCCTTCCCGTAGGCTCGGCCAAAAATATGACCTTTGAACCCGCCTAGACGGGTTCAGGTCCTGTCTACCTCCCCGAAGGAAACCTTGCCCTTCGGCAAAGCTTCCTCCGAGTTCCTCTCTGCAGTAGAGAGTTCGACAGAAAACCCGAGCCGCAACCCAAAAAGGTTGGTATTTATCAACCCCCCCACGAGGATTAAATGTGGCACAATGCCGGTTTAATGTGGGTATCTCCAAGCCCGTAGGCACGGCCAAAAATATGAACTTTGAACCCGCCTAGACGGGTTCAGGTCCTGTCTACGTCACCGAAGGAAACCTTGCCCTTCGGCAAAGCTTCCTCCGAGTTCCTCTCTGCAGTAGAGAGTTCGACAGAAAACCCGAGCCGCAACCCAAAAAGGTTGGTATTTATCAACCCCCCCACGAGGATTAAATGTGGCACAAGGCCGGTTTAATGTGGTTATCTCCAAGCCCGTAGGCTCGGCCAAAAATATGAACTTTGAACCCGCCTAGACGGGTTCAGGTCCTGTCTACGTCCCCGAAGGAAACCTTGCCCTTCGGCAAAGCTTCCTCCGAGTTCCTCTCTGCAGTAGAGAGTTCGACAGAAAACCCGAGCCGCAACCCAAAAAGTTGGTATTTATCAACCTCCTCACGAGGATTAAATGTGGCACAAGGCCGGTTTAATGTGGGTATCTCCAAGCCCGTAGGCTCGGCCAAAAATATGACCTTTGAACCCGCCTAGACGGGTTCAGGTCCTGTCTACCTCCCCGAAGGAAACCTTGCCCTTCGGCAAAGCTTCCTCCGAGTTCCTCTCTGCAGTAGAGAGTTCGACGGAAAACCCGAGCCGCAACTCAAAAAGGTTGGTATTTATCAACCCCCTCACGAGGATTAAATGTGGCACAAGGCCGGTTTAATGTGGGTATCTCCAAGCCCGTAGGCTCGGCCAAAAATATGACCTTCGAACTCGCCTAGACGGGTTCAGGTCCCGTCTACCTCCCCGAAGGAAACCTTGCCCTTCGGCAAAGCTTCCTCCGAGTTCCTCTCTGCAGTAGAGAGTTCGACAGAAAACCCGAGCCGCAACTCAAAAAGGTTGGTATTTATCAACCCCCGCCACGAGGATTAAATGTGGCACAAGGCCGGTTTAATGTGGGTATCTCCCTTCCCGTAGGCTCGGCCAAAAATATGACCTTTGAACCCGCCTAGACGGGTTCAGGTCCTGTCTACCTCCCCGAAGGAAACCTTGCCCTTCGGCAAAGCTTCCTCCGAGTTCCTCTCTGCAGTAGACAGTTTGACAGAAAACCCAAGCCGCAACTCAAAAAGGTTGGTATTTATCAACCCCCCCCCACGTGGGTTAAATGTGGCACAAGGCCGGTTTAATGTGGGTATCTCCAAGCCCGTAAACTCGGCCAAAAATATGATCTTTCAACGCGCCTAGACGGGTTCAGGTCCTGTCTAACTCCCCGAAGGAATCCTTGCCCTTCGGCAAAGCTTCCTCCGAGTTCCTCTCTGCAGTAGAGAGTTCGACAGAAAACCCGAGCCGCAACTCAAAAAGGTTGGTATTTATCAACCCCCCCACGAGGATTAAATGTGGCACAAGGCCTGTTTAATGTGGGTATCTCCAAGCACGTAGGCTCGGCCAAAAATATGACCTTTGAACCCGGCTAGACGGATTCAGGTTTTATCTACCTCCCCGAAGGTAACCTTGCCCTTCGGCAAAGCTTCCTCCGAGTTCCTCTCTGCAGTAGACAGTTCGACAGAAAACCCGAGCCGCAACTCAAAAAGGTTGGTATTTATCACCCCCCCCACGTGGGTTAAATGTGGCACAAGGCCGGTTTAATATGGGTATCTCCAAGCCCGTAGGCACGGCCAAAAATATGAACTTTGAACCCGGTTAGACGGGTTCAGGTCCTGTCTACCTCCCGAAGGAAAACTTGACCTTCGGCAAAGCTTCCTCCGAGTTCCTCTCTGCAGTAGAGAGTTCGACAGAAAACCCGAGCCGCAACCCAAAAAGATTGGTATTTATCAACCCCCTCACGAGGATTAAATGTGGCACAATGCCGGTTTAATGTGGGTATCTCCAAGCCCGTAGGCACGGCCAAAAATATGAACTTTGAACCCGCCTAGACGGGTTCAGGTCCTGTCTACGTCACCGAAGGAAACCTTGCCCTTCGGCAAAGCTTCCTCCGAGTTCCTCTCTGCAGTAGAGAGTTCGACAGAAAACCCGAGCCGCAACCCAAAAAGGTTGGTATTTATCAACCCCCCCACGAGGATTAAATGTGGCACAATGCCGGTTTAATGTGGGTATCTCCAAGCCCGTAGGCACGGCCAAAAATATGAACTTTGAACCCGCCTAGACGGGTTCAGGTCCTGTCTACGTCACCGAAGGAAACCTTGCCCTTCGGCAAAGCTTCCTCCGAGTTCCTCTCTGCAGTAGAGAGTTCGACAGAAAACCCGAGCCGCAACCCAAAAAGGTTGGTATTTATCAACCCCCCCACGAGGATTAAATGTGGCACAAGGCCGGTTTAATGTGGTTATCTCCAAGCCCGTAGGCTCGGCCAAAAATATGAACTTTGAACCCGCCTAGACGGGTTCAGGTCCTGTCTACGTCCCCGAAAGAAACCTTGCCCTTCGGCAAAGCTTCCTCCGAGTTCCTCTCTGCAGTAGAGAGTTCGACAGAAAACCCGAGCCGCAACCCAAAAAGTTGGTATTTATCAACCTCCTCACGAGGATTAAATGTGGCACAATGCCGGTTTAATGTGGGTATCTCCAAGCCCGTAGGCTCGGCCAAAAATATGACCTTTCAACGCGCCTAGACGGGTTCAGGTCCTGTCTAACTCCCCGAAGGAAACCTTGCCCTTCGGCAAAGCTTCCTACGAGTTCCTCTCTGCAGTAGAGAGTTCGACAGAAAACCCGAGCCGCAACTCAAAAAGGTTGGTATTTATCAACCCCCGCGACGAGGATTAAATGTGGCACAAGGCCGGTTTAATGTGGGTATCTCCCTTCCCGTAGGCTCGGCCAAAAATATGACCTTTGAACCCGCCTAGACGGGTTCAGGTCCTGTCTACCTCCCCGAAGGAAACCTTGCCCTTCGGCAAAGCTTCCTCCGAGTTCCTCTCTGCAGTAGAGTTTGACAGAAAACCCAAGCCGCAACTCAAAAAGGTTGGTATTTATCAACCCCCCCACGTGGGTTAAATGTGGCACAAGGCCGGTTTAATGTGGGTATCTCCAAGCCCGTAAACTCGGCCAAAAATATGATCTTTCAACGCGCCTAGACGGGTTCAGGTCCTGTCTAACTCCCCGAAGGAAACCTTGCCCTTCGGCAAAGCTTCCTCCGAGTTCCTCTCTGCAGTAGAGAGTTCGACAGAAAACACGAGCCGCAACTCAAAAAGGTTGGTATTTATCAACCCCCCCACGAGGATTAAATGTGGCACAAGGCCGGTTTAATGTGGGTATCTCCAAGCACGTAGGCTCGGCCAAAAATATGACCTTTGAACCCGGCTAGACGGATTCAGGTCCTATCTACCTCCCCGAAGGTAACCTTGCCCTTCGGCAAAGCTTCCTCCGAGTTCCTCTCTGCAGTAGACAGTTCGACAGAAAACCCGAGCCGCAACTCAAAAAGGTTGGTATTTATCACCCCCCCCCACGTGGGTTAAATGTGGCACAAGGCCGGTTTAATGTGGGTATCTCCAAGCCCGTAGGCTCGGCCAAAAATATGACCTTTCAACGCGCCTAGACGGGTTCAGGTCCTGTCTAACTCCCCGAAGGAAACCTTGCCCTTCGGCAAAGCTTCCTCCGAGTTCCTCTCTGCAGTAGAGAGTTCGACAGAAAACCCGAGCCGCAACTCAAAAAGGTTGGTATTTATCAACCCCCGCCACGAGGATTAAATGTGGCACAAGGCCGGTTTAATGTGGGTATCTCCCTTCCCGTAGGCTCGGCCAAAAATATGACCTTTGAACCCGCCTAGACGGTTTCAGGTCCTGTCTACCTCCCCGAAGGAAACCTTGCCCTTCGGCAAAGCTTCCTCCGAGTTCCTCTCTGCAGTAGAGAGTTTGACAGAAAACCGAAGCCGCAACTCAAAAAGGTTGGTATTTATCAACCCCCCCACGTGGGTTAAATGTGGCACAAGGCCGGTTTAATGTGGGTATCTCCAAGCCCGTAGGCTCGGCCAAAAATATGACCTTTCAACGCGCCTAGACGGGTTCAGGTCCTGTCTAACTCCCCGAAGGAAACCTTGCCCTTCGGCAAAGCTTCCTACGAGTTCCTCTCTGCAGTAGAGAGTTCGACATAAAACTCGAAAACGGTTGATATTTATCAACCCCCCCACGTGGGTTAAATGTGGCACAAGGCCGGTTTAATGTGGGTATCTCCCTTCCCGTAGGCTCGGCCAAAAATATGACCTTTGAACCCGCCTAGACGGGTTCAGGTCCTGTCTACCTCCCCGAAGGAAACCTTGCCCTTCGTCATAGCTTCCTCCGAGTTCCTCTCTGCAGTAGAGAGTTTGACAGAAAACCCAAGCCGCAACTCAAAAAGGTTGGTATTTATCAACCCCCCCACGTGGGTTAAATGTGGCACAAGGCCGGTTTAATGTGGGTATCTCCAAGCCCGTAAACTCGGCCAAAAATATGATCTTTCAACGCGCCTAGACGGGTTCAGGTCCTGTCTAACTCCCCGAAGGAAACCTTGCCCTTCGGCAAAGCTTCCTCCGAGTTCCTCTCTGCAGTAGAGAGTTCGACAGAAAACCCGAGCCGCAACTCAAAAAGGTTGGTATTTATCAACCCCCCCACGAGGATTAAATGTGGCACAAGGCCGGTTTAATGTGGGTATCTCCAAGCACGTAGGCTCGGCCAAAAATATGACCTTTGAACCCGCCTAGACGGATTCAGGTCCTATCTACCTCCCCGAAGGTAACCTTGCCCTTCGGCAAAGCTTCCTCCGAGTTCCTCTCTGCAGTAGACAGTTCGACAGAAAACCCGAGCCGCAACTCAAAAAGGTTGGTATTTATCACCCCCCCCCACGTGGGTTAAATGTGGCACAAGGCCGGTTTAATATGGGTATCTCCAAGCCCGTAGGCTCGGCCAAAAATATGAACTTTGAACCCGGCTAGACGGGTTCAGGTCCTGTCTACCTCCCGAAGGAAACCTTGCCCTTCGGCAAAGCTTCCTCCGAGTTCCTCTCTGCAGTAGAGAGTTCGACAGAAAACCCGAGCCGCAACCCAAAAAGGTTGGTATTTATCAACCCCCTCACGAGGATTAAATGTGGCACAATGCCGGTTTAATGTGGGTATCACCAAGCCCGTAGGCTCGGCCAAAAATATGAAGTTTGAACCCGCCTAGACAGGTTCAGGTCCTGTCTACGTCACCGAAGGAAACCTTGCCCTTCGGCAAAGCTTCCTCCGAGTTCCTCTCTGCAGTAGAGAGTTCGACAGAAAACCCGAGCCGCAACCCAAAAAGGTTGGTATTTATCAACCCCCCCACGAGGATTAAATGTGGCACAAGGCCGGTTTAATGTGGGTATCTCCAAGGCCGTAGGCTCGGCCAAAAATATGACCTTTGAACCCGCCTAGACGGGTTCAGGTCCTGTCTACCTCCCCGAAGGAAACCTTGCCCTTCGGCAAAGCTTCCTCCGAGTTCCTCTCTGCAGTAGAGAGTTCGACAGAAAACCCGAGCCGCAACTCAAAAAGGTTGGTATTTATCAACCCCCCCACGAGGATTAAATGTGGCACAAGGCCGGTTTAATGTGGGTATCTCCAAGCACGTAGGCTCGGCCAAAAATATGACCTTTGAACCAGCCTAGACGGGTTCAGGTCCTATCTACCTCCCCGAAGGTAACCTTGCCCTTCGGCAAAGCTTCCTCCGAGTTCCTCTCTGCAGTAGAGAGTTCGACAGAAAACCCGAGCCGCAACCCAAAAAGGTTGGTATTTATCAACCCCCCCACGAGGATTAAATGTGGCACAAGGCCGGTTTAATGTGGGTATCTCCAAGCCCGTAGGCTCGGCCAAAAATATGACCTTTGAACCCGCCTAGACGGGTTCAGGTCCTGTCTACCTCCCCGAAGGAAACCTTGCCCTTCGGCAAAGCTTCCTCCGAGTTCCTCTCTGCAGTAGAGAGTTCGACAGAAAACCCGAGCCACAACTCAAAAAGGTTGGTATTTATCAACCCCCCCACGAGGATTAAATGTGGCACAAGGCCGGTTTAATGTGGGTATCTCCAAGCACGTAGGCTCGGCCAAAAATATGACCTTTGAACCAGCCTAGACGGGTTCAGGTCCTATCTACCTCCCCGAAGGTAACCTTGCCCTTCGGCAAAGCTTCCTCCGAGTTCCTCTCTGCAGTAGACAGTTCGACAGAAAACCCGAGCCGCAACTCAAAAAGGTTGGTATTTATCACCCCCCCACGTGGGTTAAATATGGCACAAGGCCGGTTTAATGTGGGTATCTCCAAGCCCGTAGGCTCGGCCCAAAATATGAACTTTGAACCCGCCTAGACGGGTTCAGGTCCTGTCTACCTCCCCGAAGGAAACCTTGCCCTTCGGCAAAGCTTCCTCCGAGTTCCTCTCTGCAGTAGAGAGTTCGACAGAAAACCCGAGCCGCAACTCAAAAAGGTTGGTATTTATCAACCCCCCCACGTGGGTTAAATGTGGCACAAGGCCGGTTTAATGTGGGTATCTCCAAGCCCGTAGGCTCGGCTAAAAATATGACCTTTGAACCCGCCTAGACGGGTTCAGGTCCTGTCTACCTCCCCGAAGGAAACCTTGCGCTTCGGCAAAGCTTCCTCCGAGTTCCCCTCTGCAGTAGAGAGTTTGACAGAAAACCCGAGCCGCAACTCAAAAAGGTTGGTATTTATCAACCCCCCCACGTAGGTTAAATGTGGCACAAGGCCGGTTTAATGTGGGTATCACCAAGCCCGTAGGCTCGGCCAAAAATATGACCTTTGAACCCGCCTAGACGGGTTCAGGTCCTGTCTACCTCCCCGAAAGAAAACCTTGCCCTTCGGCAAAGCTTCCTCCGAGGTCCTCTCTGCAGTAGAGAGTTTGACAGAAAACCCGAGCCGCAACTCAAAAAGGTTGGTATTATCAACCCCCCCACGTGGGTTAAATGTGGCACAAGGCCGGTTTAATGTGGGTATCTCCAAGCCCGTAGGCTCGGCCAAAAATAAAACCTTTGAACCCGCCTAGACGGGTTCAGGTTTTGTCTACCTCCCGGAAGGAAACCTTGCCCTTCGGCAAAGCTTCCTCCGAGTTCCTCTCTGCAGTAGAGAGTTTGACAGAAAACCCGAGCCGTAACTCAAAAAGGTTGGTATTTATCAACCCCCCCCCACGTGTGTGAAATGTGGCACAAGGCCGGTTTAATGTGGGTATCTCCAAGCCTGTAGGCTCGGCCAAAAATATGACCTTTGAACCCGACTAGACGGGTTCAGGTCCTGTCTACCTCCCCGAAGGAAACCTTGCCCTTCGGCAAAGCTTCCTCCGAGTTCCTCTCTGCAGTAGAGAGTTTGACAGAAAACCCGAGCCGCAACTCAAAAAGGTTGGTATTTATCAACCCCCCCCCACGTGGGTTAAATGTGGCTCAAGGCCGGTTTAATGTGGGTATCTCCAAGCCTGTAGGCTCGGCCAAAAATATGAACTTTCAACCCGCCTAGACGGGTTCAGGTCCTGTCTACCTCCCCGAAGGAAACCTTGCCCTTCGGCAAAGCTTCCTCGGAGTTCCTCTCTGCAGTAGAGAGTTTGACAGAAAACCCGAGCCGCAACTCAAAAAGGTTGGTATTTATCAACCCCCCCACGTGGGTTAAATGTGGCACAAGGCCGGTTTAATGTGGGTATCTCCAAGCCCGTAGTCTCGGCCAAAAATATGACCTTTCAACCCGCCTAGACGGGTTCAGGTCCTGTCTACCTCCCCGAAGGAAACCTTGCCCTTCGGCAAAGCTTCCTCCGAGTTCCTCTCTGCTGTAGAGAGTTTGACAGAAAACCCGAGCCGCAACTCAAAAAGGTTGGTATTTAACAACCCCCCCACGTGGGTTAAATGTGGCATAAGGCCGGTTTAATGTGGGTATCTCCAAGCCCGTAGGCTCGGCCCAAAATATGAACTTTGAACCCGCCTAGACGGGTTCAGGTCCTGTCTACCTCCCCGAAGGAAACCTTGCCCTTCGGCAAAGCTTCCTCCGAGTTCCTCTCTGCAGTAGAGAGTTCGACAGAAAACCCGAGCCGCAACTCAAAAAGGTTGGTATTTATCAACCCCCCCACGTGGGTTAAATGTGGCACAAGGCCGGTTTAATGTGGGTATCTCCAAGCCCGTAGGCTCGGCTAAAAATATGACCTTTGAACCCGCCTAGACGGGTTCAGGTCCTGTCTACCTCCCCGAAGGACACCTTGCCCTTCGGCAAAGCTTCCTCCGAGTTCCTCTCTGAAGTAGAGAGTTCGACATAAAAACCGAGCCGCAACTCAAAACGGTTGATATTTATCAACCCCCCCCACGTGGGTTAAATGTGGCACAAGGCCGGTTTAATGTGGGTATCACCAAGCCCGTAGGCTCGGCCAAAAATATGACCTTTGAACCCGCCTAGACGGGTTCAGGTCCTGTCTACCTCCCCGAAAGAAAACCTTGCCCTTCGGCAAAGCTTCCTCCGAGTTCCTCTCTGCAGTAGAGAGTTTGACAGAAAACCCGAGCCGCAACTCAAAAAGGTTGGTATTTATCAACCCCCCCACGTGGGTTAAAAGTGGCACAAGGCCGGTTTAATGTGGGTATCTCCAAGCCCGTAGGCTCGGCCAAAAATAAACCTTTGAACCCGCCTAGACGGGTTCAGGTTTTGTCTACCTCCCCGAAGGAAACCTTGCCCTTCGGCAAAGCTTCCTCCGAGTTCCTCTCTGCAGTAGAGAGTTTGACAGAAAACCCGAGCCGCAACTAAAAAAAGGTTGGTATTTATCAACCCCCCCCCCACGTGGGTGAAATGTGGCACAAGGCCGGTTTAATGTGGGTATCTCCAAGCCCGTAGGCTCGGCCAAAAATATGACCTTTGAACCCGACTAGACGGGTTCAGGTCCTGTCTACCTCCCCGAAGGAAACCTTGCCCTTCGGCAAAGCTTCCTCCGAGTTCCTCTCTGCAGTAGAGAGTTTGACAGAAAACCCGAGCCGCAACTCAAAAAGGTTGGTATTTATTAAACCCCCCCCCCACGTGGGTTAAATGTGGCTCAAGGCCGGTTTAATGTGGGTATCTCCAAGCCTGTAGGCACGGCCAAAAATATGAACTTTCAACCCGCCTAGACGGGTTCAGGTCCTGTCTACCTCCCCGAAGGAAACCTTGCCCTTCGGCAAAGCTTCCTCGGAGTTCCTCTCTGCAGTAGAGAGTTTGACAGAAAACCCGAGCCGCAACTCAAAAAGGTTGGTATTTATCAACCCCCACACGTGGGTTAAATGTGGCACAAGGCCGGTTTAATGTGGGTATCTCCAAGCCCGTAGTCTCGGCCAAAAATATGACCTTTCAACCCGCCTAGACGGGTTCAGGTCCTGTCTACCTCCCCGAAGGAAACCTTGCCCTTCGGCAAAGCTTCCTCCGAGTTCATCTCTGATGTAGAGAGTTTGACAGAAAACCCGAGCCGCAACTCAAAAAGGTTGGTATTTAACAACCCCCCCACGTGGGTTAAATGTGGCATAAGGCCGGTTTAATGTGGGTATCTCCAAGCCCGTAGGCTCGGCCAAAAATATAACCTTTGAACCCGCCTAGACGGGTTCAGGTCCTGTCTACCTCCCCGAAGGAAACCTTGCCCTTCGGCAAAGCTTCCTCCGAGTTCCTCTCTGCAGTAGAGAGTTCGACAGAAAACCCGAGCCGCAACTCAAAAAGGTTGGTATTTATCAACCCCCGCACGTGTGTTAAATGTGGCACGAGGCCAGTTTAATGTGGGTATCTCCAAGCCCGTAGGCTCGGCCAAAAATATGACCTGTGAACCAGCCTACACGGGTTCAGGTCCTGTCTACCTCCCCGAAGGAAACATGCCCTTCGGCAAAGCTTCCTCCGAGTTCCTCTCTGCAGTAGAGAGTTTGACAGAAAACCCGAGCCGCAACTCAAAAAGGTTGGTATTTATCAACCCCCCCACGTGGGTGAAATGTGGCACAAGGCCGGTTTAATGTGGGTATCTCCAAGCCCGTAGGCTCGGCCAAAAATATGACCTTTGAACCCGACTAGACGGGTTCAGGTCCTGTCTACCTCCCCGAAGGAAACCTTGCCCTTCGGCAAAGCTTCCTCCGAGTTCCGCTCTGCAGTAGAGAGTTTGACAGAAAACCCGAGCCGAAACTCAAAACAGTTGATATTTATCAACCCCTCCACGTGGGTTAAATGTGGCACAAGGCCGGTTTAATGTGGGTATCTCCAAGCCCGTAGGCTCAGCCAAAAATATGACCTTTGAACCCGCCTAGACGTGTTCAGGTCCTGTCTACCTCCCCGAAGGAAACCTTGCCCTTCGGGAAAGCTTCCTCCGAGTTCCTCTCTGCTGTAGAGAGTTTGACAGAAAACCCGACCCGCAACTCAAAAAGATTGGTATTTATCAACCCCCCCACGTGGGTTAAATGTGGCACAAGGCCGGTTTAATGTGGGTATCTCCAAGCCCGTGGGCTCGGCCAAAAATATGACCTTTCAACCCGCCTAGACGTGTTCAGGTCCTGTCTACCTCCCCGAAGGAAACCTTGCCCTTCGGCAAAGCTTCCTCCGAGTTCCTCTCTGCAGTAGAGAGTTTGACAGAAAACCCGAGCCGCAACTCAAAAAGGTTGGTATTTATCAACCCCCGCACGTGGGTTAAATGTGGCACAAGGCCGGTATAATGTGGGTATCTCCAAGCCCGTAGGCTCGGCCAAAAATATGACCTGTGAACCCGCCTAGACGGGTTCAGGTCCTGTCTACCTCCCCGAAGGAAACCTTGCCCTTTGCAAATCTTCCTCCGAGTTCCTCTCTGCAGTAGAGAGTTCGACATAAAACACGAGCCGCAACTCAAAACGGTTGATATATATCAACCCCCCCACGTGGGTTAAATGTGGCACAAGGCCGGTTTAATGTGGGTATCTCCAAGCCCGTAGGCTCGGCCAAAAATATGACCTTTGAACCCGCTTAGACAGGTTCAGGTCCTGTCTACCTCCCCGAAGGAAACCTTGCCCTTCGGCAAAGCTTCCTCCGAGTTCCTCTCTGCAGTAGAGAGTTTGACAGAAAACCCGAGCCGCAACTCAAAAAGGTTGGTATTTATCAACCACCCTACGTGGGTTAAATGTGGCACAAGGCCGGTTTAATGTGGGTATCTCCAAGCCCGTAGGCTCGGCCAAAAATATGACCTGTGAACCCGCCTAGACGGGTTCAGGTCCTGTCTACCTCCCCGAAGGAATCCTTGCCCTTCGGCAAAGCTTTCTCCGAGTTCCTCTATGCAGTAGAGAGTTTGACTGAAAACCCGAGCCACAACTCAAAAAGGTTGGTATTTATCAACCCCCCCACGTGGGTTAAATGTGGCACAAGGCCGGTTTAATGTGGGTATCTCCAAGCCCGTAGTCTCGGCCAAAAATATGACATTTCAACCCGCCTAGATGGGTTCAGGTCCTGTCTACCTCCCCGAAGGAAACCTTGCCCTTCGGCAAAGCTTCCTCCGAGTTCCTCTCTGCTGTAGAGAGTTTGACAGAAAACCCGACCCGCAACTCAAAAAGATTGGTATTTATCAACCCCCCCACGTGGGTTAAATGTGGCACAAGGCCGGTTTAATGTGGGTAACTCCAAGCCCGTAGGCTCGGCCAAAAATATGACCTTTGAACCCGACTAGACGGGTTCAGGTCCTGTCTACCTCCCCGAAGGAAACCTTGCCCTTCGGCAAAGCTTCCTCCGAGTTCCGCTCTGCAGTAGAGAGTTTGACAGAAAACCCGAGCCGAAACTCAAAACAGTTGATATTTATCAACCCCTCCACGTGGGTTAAATGTGGCACAAGGCCGGTTTAATGTGGGTATCTCCAAGCCCGTAGGCTCAGCCAAAAATATGACCTTTGAACCCGCCTAGACGTGTTCAGGTCCTGTCTACCTCCCCGAAGGAAACCTTGCCCTTCGGGAAAGCTTCCTCCGAGTTCCTCTCTGCTGTAGAGAGTTTGACAGAAAACCCGACCCGCAACTCAAAAAGATTGGTATTTATCAACCCCCCCACGTGGGTTAAATGTGGCACAAGGCCGGTTTAATGTGGGTATCTCCAAGCCCGTGGGCTCGGCCAAAAATATGACCTTTCAACCCGCCTAGACGTGTTCAGGTCCTGTCTACCTCCCCGAAGGAAACCTTGCCCTTCGGCAAAGCTTCCTCCGAGTTCCTCTCTGCAGTAGAGAGTTTGACAGAAAACCCGAGCCGCAACTCAAAAAGGTTGGTATTTATCAACCCCCGCACGTGGGTTAAATGTGGCACAAGGCCGGTATAATGTGGGTATCTCCAAGCCCGTAGGCTCGGCCAAAAATATGACCTGTGAACCCGCCTAGACGGGTTCAGGTCCTGTCTACCTCCCCGAAGGAAACCTTGCCCTTTGCAAATCTTCCTCCGAGTTCCTCTCTGCAGTAGAGAGTTCGACATAAAACACGAGCCGCAACTCAAAACGGTTGATATATATCAACCCCCCCACGTGGGTTAAATGTGGCACAAGGCCGGTTTAATGTGGGTATCTCCAAGCCCGTAGGCTCGGCCAAAAATATGACCTTTGAACCCGCCTAGACAGGTTCAGGTCCTGTCTACCTCCCCGAAGGAAACCTTGCCCTTCGGCAAAGCTTCCTCCGAGTTCCTCTCTGCAGTAGAGAGTTTGACAGAAAACCCGAGCCGCAACTCAAAAAGGTTGGTATTTATCAACCACCCTACGTGGGTTAAATGTGGCACAAGGCCGGTTTAATGTGGGTATCTCCAAGCCCGTAGGCTCGGCCAAAAATATGACCTGTGAACCCGCCTAGACGGGTTCAGGTCCTGTCTACCTCCCCGAAGGAATCCTTGCCCTTCGGCAAAGCTTTCTCCGAGTTCCTCTATGCAGTAGAGAGTTTGACTGAAAACCCGAGCCACAACTCAAAAAGGTTGGTATTTATCAACCCCCCCACGTGGGTTAAATGTGGCACAAGGCCGGTTTAATGTGGGTATCTCCAAGCCCGTAGTCTCGGCCAAAAATATGACATTTCAACCCGCCTAGACGGGTTCAGGTCCTGTCTACCTCCCCGAAGGAAACCTTGCCCTTCGGCAAAGGTTCCTCCGAGTTCCTCTCTGCTGTAGAGAGTTTGACAGAAAACCCGACCCGCAACTCAAAAAGATTGGTATTTATCAACCCCCCCACGTGGGTTAAATGTGGCACAAGGCCGGTTTAATGTGGGTAACTCCAAGCCCGTAGGCTCGGCCAAAAATATGACCTTTGAACCCGACTAGACGGGTTCAGGTCCTGTCTACCTCCCCGAAGGAAACCTTGCCCTTCGGCAAAGCTTCCTCCGAGTTCCGCTCTGCAGTAGAGAGTTTGACAGAAAACCCGAGCCGAAACTCAAAACAGTTGATATTTATCAACCCCTCCACGTGGGTTAAATGTGGCACAAGGCCGGTTTAATGTGGGTATCTCCAAGCCCGTAGGCTCAGCCAAAAATATGACCTTTGAACCCGCCTAGACGGGTTCAGGTCCTGTCTACCTCCCCGAAGTAAACCTTGCGCTTCGGCAAAGCTTCCTCCGAGTTCCTCTCTGCAGTAGAGAGTTCGACAGAAAACCCGAGCCGCAACCCAAAAAGGTTGGTATTTATCAACCCCCGCACGTGGGTTAAATGTGGCACAAGGCCGGTTTAATGTGGGTATCACCAAGCCCGTAGGCTCGGCCAAAAATATGACCTGTGAACCCGCCTAAACGGGTTCAGGTCCTGTCTACCTCCCCGAAGGAAACCTTGCCCTTTGCAAAGCTTCCTCCGAGTTCCTCTCTGCAGTAGAGAGTTCGACATAAAACACGAGCCGCAACTCAAAAAGGTTGGTATTTATCAACCCACCCGCGTGGGTTAAATGTGGCACAAGGCCGGTTTAATGTGGGTATATCAAAGCCCGTAGGCTCGGCCAAAAATCTGACATTTGAACCCGCCTAGACGGGTTCAGGTCCTGTCTACCTCCCCGAAGGAAACCTTGCCCTTCGGCAAAACGTCCTCCGAGTTCCTCTCTGCAGTCGAGAGTTTGACAGAAAACCCGAGCCGCAACTCAAAAAGGTTGGTATTTATCATCCACCCTACGTGGGTGAAATGTGGCACAAGGCCGGTTTAATGTGGATATCTCCAAGCCCGTAGGCTCGGCCAAAAATATGACCTGTGAACCCGCCTAGACGGGTTCAGGTCCTGTCTACCTCCCCGAAGGAAACCTTGCCCTTCGGCAAAGCTTTCTCCGAGTTCCTCTATGCAGTAGAGAGTTTGACAGAAAACCCTAGCCACAACTCAAAAAGGTTGGTATTTATCAACCCCCCCACGTGGGTTAAATGTGGCACAAGGCCGGTTTAATGTGGGTATCTCCAAGCCCGTAGTCTCGGCCAAAAATATGACATTTCAACCCGCCTAGACGGGTTCAGGTCCTGTCTACCTCCCCGAAGGAAACCTTGCCCTTCGGGAAAGCTTCCTCCGAGTTCCTCTCTGCTGTAGAGAGTTTGACAGAAAACCCGACCCGCAACTCAAAACGATTGGTATTTATCAACCCCCCCACGTGGGTTAAATGTGGCACAAGGCCGGTTTAATGTGGGTATCTCCAAGCCCGTGGGCTCGGCCAAAAATATGACCTTTCAACCAGCCTAGACGTGTTCAGGTCCTGTCTACCTCCCCGAAGGAAACCTTGCCCTTCGGCAAAGCTTCCTCCGAGTTCCTCTCTGCAGTAGAGAGTTTGACAGAAAACCCGAGCCGCAACTCAAAAAGGTTGGTATTTATCAACCCCCGCACGTGGGTTAAATGTGGCACAAGGCCGGTATAATGTGGGTATCTCCAAGCCCGTAGGCTCGGCCAAAAATATGACCTGTGAACCCGCCTAGACGGGTTCAGGTCCTGTCTACCTCCCCGAAGGAAACCTTGCCCTTTGCAAATCTTCCTCCGAGTTCCTCTCTGCAGTAGAGAGTTCGACATAAAACACGAGCCGCAACTCAAAACGGTTGATATATATCAACCCCCCCACGTGGGTTAAATGTGGCACAAGGCCGGTTTAATGTGGGTATCTCCAAGCCCGTAGGCTCGGCCAAAAATATGACCTTTGAACCCGCCTAGACAGGTTCAGGTCCTGTCTACCTCCCCGAAGGAAACCTTGCCCTTCGGCAAAGCTTCCTCCGAGTTCCTCTCTGCAGTAGAGAGTTTGACAGAAAACCCGAGCCGCAACTCAAAAAGGTTGGTATTTATCAACCACCCTACGTGGGTGAAATGTGGCACAAGGCCGGTTTAATGTGGGTATCTCCAAGCCCGTAGGCTCGGCCAAAAATATGACCTGTGAACCCGCCTAGACGGGTTCAGGTCCTGTCTACCTCCCCGAAGGAATCCTTGCCCTTCGGCAAAGCTTTCTCCGAGTTCCTCTATGCAGTAGAGAGTTTGACTGAAAACCCGAGCCACAACTCAAAAAGGTTGGTATTTATCAACCCCCCCACGTGGGTTAAATGTGGCACAAGGCCGGTTTAATGTGGGTATCTCCAAGCTCGTAGTCTCGGCCAAAAATATGACATTTCAACCCGCCTAGACGGGTTCAGGTCCTGTCTACCTCCCCGAAGGAAACCTTGCCCTTCGGCAAAGCTTCCTCCGAGTTCCTCTCTGCTGTAGAGAGTTTGACAGAAAACCCGACCCGCAACTCAAAAAGATTGGTATTTATCAACCCCCCCACGTGGGTTAAATGTGGCACAAGGCCGGTTTAATGTGGGTAACTCCAAGCCCGTAGGCTCGGCCAAAAATATGACCTGTGAACCCGCCTAGACGGGTTCAGGTCCTGTCTACCTCCCCGAAGGAAACCTTGCCCTTCGGCAAAGCTTTCTCCGAGTTCCTCTATGCAGTAGAGAGTTTGACAGAAAACCCGAGCCACAACTCAAAAAGGTTGGTATTTATCAACCCACCCACGTGGGTTAAATGTGGCACAAGGCCGGTTTAATGTGGGTATCTCCAAGCCCGTAGGCTCGGCCAAAAATATGAACTTTCAACCCGCCTAGACGGGTTCAGGTCCTGTCTACCTCCTCGAAGGAAACCTTGCCCTTCGGCAAAGCTTTCTCCGAGTTCTTCTATGCAGTAGAGAGTTTGACAGAAAACCCGAGCCACAACTCAAAAAGGTTGGTATTTATCAACCCCCCCACGAGGGTTAAATGTGGCACAAGGCCGGATTCATGTGGGTATCTCCAAGCCCGTAGCCTCGGCCAAAAATATGACCTATGAACCGGCCTACACGGGTTCAGGTCCTGTCTACGTCCCCGAAGTAAACCTTGCGCTTCGGCAAAGCTTCCTCCGAGTTCCTCTCTGCAGTAGAGAGTTCGACATAAAACCCGAGCCGCAACTCAAAAAGATTTGTATTTATCAACCCCCCCCCCACGTGGGTTAAATGTGGCACAAGGCCGGTTTAATGTGGGTATCTCCAAGCCCGTAGGCTCGGCCAAAAATATAAACTTTGAACCCGCCTAGACGGGTTCAGGTCCTGTCTACCTCCCCGAAGGAAACCTTGCAGTTCGGCAAAGCTTCCTCCGAGTTCCTCTCTGCAGTAGAGAGTTCGACAGAAAACCCGAGCCGAAACTCAAAAAGGTTGGTATTTATCAACCCCTCCACGTGGGTTAAATGTGGCACAAGGCCGGTTAAATGTGGGTATCTCCAAGCCCGTAGGCTCGGCCAAAAATATGACCTATGAACCCGCCTAGACGGGTTCAGGTCCTGTCTACGTCCCCGAAGTAAACGTTGCGCTTCGGCAAAGCTTTCTCCGAGTTCTTCTCTGCAGTAGAGAGTTCGACATAAAACCCGAGCCGCAACTCAAAACGTTTGGTATTTATCAACCCCCCCACGTGGGTTAAATGTGGCATAATGCCGGTTTAATGTGGGTATCTCCAAGCCCGTAGGCTCGGCCAAAAATATGACCTTTGAACCCGCCTAGACGGGTTCAGGTCCTGTCTACCTCCCCGAAGGAAACCTTGCCCTTCGGCAAAGCTTCCTCCGAGTTCCTCTCTGCAGTAGAGAGTTCGACATAAAACCCGAGCCGCAACTCAAAACGGTTGATATTTATCAACCTCCCCATGTGGGTTAAATGTGGCACAAGGCCGGTTTAATGTGGGTATCTCCAAGCTCGTAGGCTCGGCCAAAAATATGACCTTTGAACCCGCCTAGACGGGTTCAGGTCCTGTCTACCTCCCCGAAGGAAACATTGCGCCTCGGCAAAGCTTCCTCCGAGTTCCTCTCTGCAGTAGAGAGTTCGACATATAACCTGAGCCGCAACTCAAAACGTTTGGTATTTATCAACCCCCCACGTTGGTTAAATGTGGCACAAGGCCGGTATAATGTGGGTACCTCCAAGCCCGTAGGCTCGGCCAAAAATATGACCTTTCAACCCGCCTAGACGGGTTCAGGTCCTGTCTACCTCCCCGAAGGAAACCTTGCCCTTCGGCAAAGCTTCCTCCGAGTTCCTCTCTGCAGTAGAGAGTTCGACAGAAAACCCGAGCCGCAACTCAAAACGGTTGATATTTATCAACACCTCCACGTAGGTTAAATGTGGCACAAGGCCGGTTAAATGTGGGTATCTCCAAGCCCGTAGGCTCGGCCAAAATTATGACCTATGAACCCGCCTAGACGGGTTCAGGTCCTGTCTACGTCCCCGAAGTAAACCTTGCGCTTCGGCAAAGATTCCTCTGAGTTCCTCTCTGCAGTAGAGAGTTCGACATAAACCCCGAGCCGCAACTCAAAAAGATTTGTATTTATCAACCCCCCCCACGTGGGTTAAATGTGGCTCAAGGCCGGTTTAATGTGGGTATCTCCAAGCCCGTAGGCTCGGCCAAAAATATAACCTTTGATCCCGCCTAGACGGGTTCAGGTCCTGTCTACCTCCCCGAAGGAAACCTTGCCCTTCGGCAAAGCTTCCTCCGAGTTCCTCTCTGCAGTAGAGAGTTCGACAGAAAACCCGAGCCGAAACTCAAAAAGGTTGGTATTTATCAACCCCCGCACGTGGGTTAAATGTGGCACAAGGCCGGTTTAATGTGGGTATCTCCAAGCCCGTAGGCTCGGCCAAAAATATGACGTTTGAACCCGCCTAGAGGGGTTCAGGTCCTGTCTACCTCCCCGAAGGAAACCTTGCCCTTCGGCAAAGCTTCCTCCGAGTTCCTCTCTGCAGTAGAGCGTTTGACAGAAAACCCGAGCCACAACTCAAAACGGTTGATATTTATCAACCCACCCACGTGGGTTAAATGTGGCACAAGGCCGGTTTAATGTGGGTATCTCCAAGCCCGTAGGCTCGGCTAAAATATGACCTTTGAACCCGCCTAGACGGGTTCAGGTCCTGTCTACCTCCCCGAAGGAAACCTTGCCCTTCGGCAAAGCTTCCTCCGAGTTCCTCTCTGCAGTAGAGAGTTCGACATAAAACCCGAGCCGCAACTGAAAACGGTTGATATTTATCACACCCCACACGTGGGTTAAATGTGGCACAAGGCCGGTTTAATGTGGGTATCTCCAAGCCCGTAGGCTCGGCCAAAAATATGACCTTTGAACCCGCCTAGACGGGTTCAGGTCCTGTCTACCTCCTCGTAGGAAACCTTGCCCTTCGGCAAAGATTCCTCCGAGTTCCTCTCTGCAATAGAGAGTTCGACATAAAACCCGAGCCGCAACTCAAAATGGTTGATATTTATGAACCCCCCCACGTGGGTTAAATGTTTCACAAGGCCGGTTTAATGTGGGTATCTCCAAGCCCTTAGGCTCGGCCGAAAATATGACTTTCAACCCGCCGAGACGGGTTCAGGTCCTGTCTACCTCCCCGAAGGAAACCTTGCCCTTCGGCAAAGCTTCCTCCGAGTTCCTCTCTGCAGTAGAGAGTTCAACAGAAAACCCGAGCCGCAACTCAAAATGGTTGATATTTATCAACCCCCCCACGTGGGTTAAATGTGGCACAAGGCCGGTTTAATGTGGTTATCTCCAAGCCCGTAGGCTCGGCCAAAATTATGACCTTTGAACCCGCCTAGACGGGTTCAGGTCCTGTCTACCTCCCCGAAGGAAACCTAGCCCTTCGGCAAAGCTTCCTCCGAGTTCCTCTCTGCAGTAGAGAGTTCGACATAAAACCCGAGCCGCAAATCAAAAGGTTTGGTATTTATCAACCCCCCTACGTGGGTTAAATGTGGCACAAGGCCGGTTTAATGTGTGTATCTCCAAGCCCGTAGGCTCGGCCAAAAATATGACCTTTGAACCCGCCTAGACCGGTTCAGGTCCTGTCTACCTCCCCGAAGGAAACCTTGCCTTTCGGCAAAGTTTCCTCCGAGTTCCTCTCTGCAATAGAGAGTTCGACATAAAACCCGAGCCGCAACTCAAAATGGTTGATATTTATGAACCCCCCACGTGGGTTAAATGTGTCATAAGGCCGGTTTAATGTGGGTATCTCCAAGCCCATAGGCTCGGCCAAAAATATGACCTTTGAACCCGCTTAGACGGGTTCCGGTCCTGTCTACCTCCCCGAAGGAAACCTTGCCCTTCGGCAAAGCTTCCTCCGAGTTCCTCTCTGCAGTAGAGAGTTCGACATAAAACCCGAGCCGCAACTGAAAACGGTACATATTTATCACCCCTCACACGTGGGTTAAATGTGGCACAAGGCCGGTTTAATGTGGGTATCTCCAAGCCCGTAGGCTCGGCCAAAAATATGACCTTTGAATCCGGCTAGACGGGTTCAGGTCCTGTCTACCTCCCCGAAGGAAACCTTGCCTTTCGGCAAAGCTTCCTCCGAGTTCCTCTCTGCAATAGAGAGTTCGACATAAAACCCGAGCCGCAACTCAAAATGGTTGATATTTATGAACCCCCCCACGTGGGTTAAATGTTTCACAAGGCCGGTTTAATGTGGGTATCTCCAAGCCCTTAGGCTCGGCCAAAAATATGACTTTCAACCCGCCTAGACGGGTTCAGGTCCTGTCTACCTCCCCGAAGGAAACCTTGCCCTTCGGCAAAGCTTCCTCCGAGTTCCTCTCTGCAGTAGAGAGTTCGACAGAAAACCCGAGCCGCAACTCAAAACGGTTGATATTTATCAACACCTCCACGTAGGTTAAATGTGGCACAAGGCCGGTTAAATGTGGGTATCTCCAAGCCCGTAGGCTCGGCCAAAATTATGACCTATGAACCCGCCTAGACGGGTTCAGGTCCTGTCTACGTCCCCGAAGTAAACCTTGCGCTTCGGCAAAGATTCCTCTGAGTTCCTCTCTGCAGTAGAGAGTTCGACATAAACCCCGAGCCGCAACTCAAAAAGATTTGTATTTATCAACCCCCCCCCACGTGGGTTAAATGTGGCACAAGGCCGGTTTAATGTGGGTATCTCCAAGCCCGTAGGCTCGGCCAAAAATATAACCTTTGATCCCGCCTAGACGGGTTCAGGTCCTGTCTACCTCCCCGAAGGAAACCTTGCCCTTCGGCAAAGCTTCCTCCGAGTTCCTCTCTGCAGTAGAGAGTTCGACAGAAAACCCGAGCCGAAACTCAAAAAGGTTGGTATTTATCAACCCCCGCACGTGGGTTAAATGTGGCACAAGGCCGGTTTAATGTGGGTATCTCCAAGCCCGTAGGCTCGGCCAAAAATATGACCTTTGAACCCGCCTAGAGGGGTTCAGGTCCTGTCTACCTCCCCGAAGGAAACCTTGCCCTTCGGCAAAGCTTCCTCCGAGTTCCTCTCTGCAGTAGAGCGTTTGACAGAAAACCCGAGCCGCAACTCAAAACGGTTGATATTTATCAACCCACCCACGTGGGTTAAATGTGGCACAAGGCCGGTTTAATGTGGGTATCTCCAAGCCCGTAGGCTCGGCTAAAATATGACCTTTGAACCCGCCTAGACGGGTTCAGGTCCTGTCTACCTCCCCGAAGGAAACCTTGCAGTTCGGCAAAGCTTCCTCCGAGTTCCTCTCTGCAGTAGAGAGTTCGACATAAAACCCGAGCCGCAACTGAAAACGGTTGATATTTATCACACCCCACACGTGGGTTAAATGTGGCACAAGGCCGGTTTAATGTGGGTATCTCCAAGCCCGTAGGCTCGGCCAAAAATATGACCTTTGAACCCGCCTAGACGGGTTCAGGTCCTGTCTATCTCCCCGAAGGACACCTTGCCCTTCGGCAAAGCTTCCTCCGAGTTCCTCTCTGCAATAGAGAGTTCGACATAAAACCCGAGCCGCAACTCAAAATGGTTGATATTTATGAACCCCCCACGTGGGTTAAATGTGTCATAAGGCCGGTTTAATGTGGATATCTCCAAGCCCATAGGCTCGGCCAAAAATATGACCTTTGAAGCCGCCTAGACGGGTTCCGGTCCTGTCTACCTCCCCGAAGGAAACCTTGCCCTTCGGCAAAGCTTCCTCCGAGTTCCTCTCTGCAGTAGAGAGTTCGACATAAAACACGAGCCGCAACTGAAAACGGTACATATTTATCACCCCCCACACGTGGGTTAAATGTGGCACAAGGCCGGTTTAATGTGGGTATCTCCAAGCCCGTAGGCTCGGCCAAAAATATGACCTTTGAATCCGGCTAGACGGGTTCAGGTCCTGTCTACCTCCCCGAAGGAAACCTTGCCTTTCGGCAAAGCTTCCTCCGAGTTCCTCTCTGCAATAGAGAGTTCGACATAAAACCCGAGCCGCAACTCAAAATGGTTGATATTTATGAACCCCCCCACGTGGGTTAAATGTTTCACAAGGCCGGTTTAATGTGGGTATCTCCAAGCCTTTAGGCTCGGCCAAAAATATGACTTTCAACCCGCCTAGACGGGTTCAGGTCCTGTCTACCTCCCCGAAGGAAACCTTGCCCTTCGGCAAAGCTTCCTCCGAGTTCCTCTCTGCAGTAGAGAGTTCAACAGAAAACCCGAGCCGCAACTCAAAATGGTTGATATTTATCAACCCCCCCACGTGGGTTAAATGTGGCACAAGGCCGGTTTAATGTGGTTATCTCCAAGCCCGTAGGCTCAGCCAAAAATATGACCTTTGAACCCGCCTAGACGGGTTCAGGTCCTGTCTACCTCCCCGAAGGAAACCTTGCCCTTCGGCAAAGCTTCCTCCGAGTTCCTCTCTGCAGTAGAGAGTTCAACAGAAAACCAGAGCCGCAACTCAAAATGGTTGATATTTATCATCCCCCCCACGTGGGTTAAATGTGGCACAAGGCCGGTTTAATGTGGGTATCTCCAAGCCCGTAGGCTCGGCCAAAAATATGACCTTTGAACACGCCTAGACGGGTTCAGGTCCTGTCTACCTCCCCGAAGGAAACCTTGCCCTTCGGCAAAGCTTCCTCCGAGTTCCTCTCTGCAATAGAGAGTTCGACATAAAACCCGAGCCGCAACTCAAAATGGTTGATATTTATGAACCCCCCCACGTGGGTTAAATGTTTCACAAGGCCGGTTTAATGTGGGTATCTCCAAGCCCTTAGGCTCGGCCAAAAATATGACTTTCAACCCGCCTAGACGGGTTCAGGTCCTGTCTACCTCCCCGAAGGAAACCTTGCCCTTCGGCAAAGCTTCCTCCGAGTTCCTCTCTGCAGTAGAGAGTTCGACATAAAACTCGAAACGGTTGATATTTATCAACCCCCCCACGTGGGTTAAATGTGGCACAAGGCCGGTTTAATGTGGGTATCTCCAAGTCCGTCGGCTCGGCCAAAAATATGACCTTTGAACCCGCCTAGACGGGTTCAGGTCCTGTCTACCTCCCCGAAGGAAACCTTGCCCTTCGGCAAAGCTTCCTTCGAGTTCCTCTCTGCAGTAGAGAGTTTGACAGAAAACCAGAGTCGGAAACCGAAACGGTTGATATTTATCAACCCCCCCACGTGGGTTAAATGTGGCACAAGGCCGGTTTAATGTGGGTATATCCAAGTCGGTCGGCTCGGCCAAAAATATGACCTTTGAACCCGCCTAGACGGGTTCAGGTCCTGTCTACCTCCCCTAAGGAAACCTTGCCCTTCGGCAAAGCTTCCTCCGAGTTCCTCTCTGCAGTAGAGAGTTTGACAGAAAACCAGAGTCGCAAATCGAAACGGTTGATGTTTATCATCCCCCCCACGTGGGTTAAATGTGGCACAAGGCCGGTTTAATGTGTGTATCTCCAAGCCCGTAGGCTCGGCCCAAATTATGACCTTTGAACCCGCCTAGACGGGTTCAGGTCCTGTCTACCTCCCCGAAGGAAACCTTGCCCTTCGGCAAAGCTTCCTCCGAGTTACTCTCTGCAGTAGAGAGTTTGACAGAAAACCAGAGTCGCAAATCGAAACGGTTGATATTTATCAACCCCCCCACGTGGGTTAAATGTGGCACAAGGCCGGTTTAATGTGGGTATCTCCAAGCCCGTCGGCTCGGCCAAAAATATGTCCTTTGAACCCGCCTAGACGGGTTCAGGTCCTGTCTACCTCCCCGAAGGAAACCTTGCCCTTCGGCAAAGCTTCCTCCGAGTTCCTCTCTGCAGTAGAGAGTTTGACAGAAAACCAGAGTCGGAAATCGAAACGGTTGATATTTATCAACCCCGCCCACGTTGGTTAAATGTGGCACAAGGCCGGTTTAATGTGGGTATCTCCAAGCCCGTTGGCTCGGCCAAAAATATGACCTTTGAACCCGCCTAGACGGGTTCAGGTCCTGTCTACCTCCCCGAAGGAAACCTTGCCCTTCGGCAAAGCTTCCTCCGAGTTCCTCTCTGCAGTAGAGAGTTTGACAGAAAACCAGAGTCGCAAATCGAAACGGTTGATATTTATCAACCCCCCCACGTGGGTTAAATGTGGCACAAGGCCGGTTTAATGTGTGTATCTCCAAGCCCGTAGGCTCGGCCAAAAATATGAGCTATGAACCCGCCTAGACGGGTTCAGGTCGTGTCTACCTCCCCGAAGGAAACCTTGCCCTTCGGCAAAGCTTCCTCCGAGTTCCTCACTGCAGTAGAGAGTTTGACAGAAAACCAGAGTCGCAAATCGAAACGGTTGATATTTATCAACCCCACCACGTGTGTTAAATGCGGCACAAGGCCAGTTTAATGTGGGTATCTCCAAGCCCGTATGCTAGGCCAAAAATATGACCTTTGAACCCGTCTAAACGGGTTCAGGTCCTGTCTATCTCCCCGAAGGAAACCTTGCCCTTCGGCAAAGCTTGCTCCGAGTTCCTCTCTGCAGTATCGAGTTTGACAGAAAACCAGAGTCGTATATCGAAACGGTTGATACTTATCAACCCCCCACGTGGGGTAAATGTGGCAGAAGGCGGGTTTAATGTGGGTATCTCCAAGCCCGTACGCTCGGCCAAAAATATGACCTTTGAACCCGCCTAGACGGGTTCAGGTCCTGTCTACCTCCCCGAAGGAAACCTTGCCCTTCGGCAAAGCTTCCTCCAAGTTCCTCTCTGCAGTAGAGAGTTTGACAGAAAACCAGAGTCGCAAATCGAAACGGTTGATATTTATCAACCCCCCCACGTGGGTTAAATGTGGCACAAGGCCGGTTTAATGTGGGTATCTCCAAGCCCGTAGGCTCGGCCAAAAATATGACCTTTGAACCCGCCTAGACGGGTTCAGGTCCTGTCTACCTCCCCGAAGGAAACCTTGCCCTTCGGCAAAGCTTCCTCCGAGTTCCTCTCTGCAGTAGAGAGTTTGACAGAAAACCAGAGTCGCAAATCGAAACGGTTGATATTTATCAACCCCCCCACGTGGGTTAAATGTGGCACAAGGCCAGTTTAATGAGGGTACCTCCAATCCCGTAGGCTCGGCCAGAAATATGACCTTTGAACCCGCCTAGACGGGTTCAGGTCCTGTCTACCTCCCCGAAGGAAACCTTGGCCTTCGGCAAAGCTTCCTCCGAGTTCCTCTCTGCAGTAGAGAGTTTGACAGAAAACCAGAGTCGCAAATCTAAACGGTTGATATTGATCAACCCCCCCACGTTGGTTAAATGTGGCACAAGGCCGGTTTAATGTGGGTATTCCAAGCCCGTAGGCTCGGCCAAAAATATGACCTTTGAACCCGCCTAGACGGTTTCAGGTCCTGTCTACCTCCCCGTAGGAAACCTTGCCCTTCGGCAAAGCTTCCTCCGAGTTCCTCTCTGCAGTAGAGAGTTTGACAGAAAACCAGAGTCGCAAATCGAAACGGTTGATATTTATCAACCCCCCCACGTGGGTTAAATGTGGCACAAGGCCGGTTTAATGTGGGTATCTCCAAGCCCGTCGGCTCGGCCAAAAATATGACCTTTGATCCCGCCTAGACGGGTTCAGGTCCTGTCTACCTCCCCGAAGGAAACCTTGCCCTTCGGCAAAGCTTCCTCAGAGTTCCTCTCTGCAGTAGAGAGTTTGACAGAAAACCAGAGCCAAAACTCGAAACGGTTGATATTTATCAACCCCCCCACGTGGGTTATATGCGGCACAAGGCCAGTTTAATGTGGGTATCTCCAAACCTTGCCCTTCGGCAAAGCTTCATCCGAGTTCCTCTCTGCAGTAGAGAGTACGACATAAAACTCGAAACGGTGGATATTTATCAACCCCTCGCACGTGGGTTAAATGTGGCACAAGGCCGGTTTAATGTGGGTATCTCCAAGCCCGTCGGCTCGGCCAAAAATATGACCTTTGAACCCGCCTAGACGGGTTCAGGTCCTGTCTACCTCCCGGAAGGAAACCTTGCCCTTCGGCAAAGTTTCCTCCGAGTTCCTCTCTGCAGTAGAGAGTTTGACAGAAAACCAGAGTCGCAAATCGAAACGGTTGATATTTATCAACCCCCCCACGTGGGTTAAATGTGGCATAAGGCCGGTTTAATGTGGGTATCTCCAAGCCCGTAGGCTCGGCCAAAAATATGACCTTTGAACCCGCCTAGACGGGTTCAGGTCCTGTCTACCTCCCCGTAGGAAACCTTGCTCTTCGGCAAAGCTTCCTCCGAGTTCCTCTCTGCAGTAGAGAGTTTGACAGAAAACCAGAGTCGTAAATCGAAACGGTTGATATTTATCAACGCCCCCACGTGGGTTAAATGCGGCACAAGGCCAGTTTAATGTGGGTATCTCTAAGCCCTTAGGCTCGGCCAAAAATATGACCTTTGAACCCGCCTAAACGTGTTCAGGTCCTGTCTATCTCCCCGAAGGAAACCTTGCCCTTCGGCAAAGCTTCCTCCGAGTTCCTCTCTGCAGTAGAGAGTTCGACAGAAAACCAGAGTCGTAAATCGAAACGTTTGATATTTATCAACCCGCCCACGTGGGTTAAATGTGGCACAGGGCCGGTTTAATGTGGGTATCTCCAAGCCCGTCGGCTCGGCCAAAAATATGACCTTTGAACCCGCCTAGACGGGTTCAGGTCGTGTCTACCTCCCCGAAGGAAACCTTGCCCTTCGGCAAAGCTTCCTCCGAGTTCCTCTCTGCAGTGGAGAGTTTGACAGAAAACCAGAGCCAAAACTCGAAACGGTTGATATTTATCACCCCCCCCACCTGGGTTAAATGCGGCACAAGGCCAGTTTAATGTGGGTATCTCCAAGCTGGTAGGCTCGGCAAAAATATGACCTTTGAACCCGCCTAGAGGGGTTCAGGTCCTGTCTATCTCCCCGAACGAAACCTTGCCCTTCGGCAAAGCTTCCTCCGAGTTCCTCTCTGCAGTAGAGAGTTCGACATAAAACTTGAAACGGTTGATATTTATCAACCCACCCACGTGGGTTAAATGCGGCACAAGGCCAGTTTAATGTGGGTATCTCCAAGCCCGTAGGCTCGGCCAAAAATATGACCTTTGAACCGGCCTAAACGCGTTCAGGTCCTGTCTACCTCCCCGAAGTTAACCTTGCCCTTCGGCAAAGCTTCCTCCGAGTTCCTCTCTGCAGTTGAGAGTTCGACAGAAAACCAGAGTCGCAAATCGTAACGGTTGATATTTATCAACCCCCCCCCACGTGGGTTAAATGTGGCACAAGGCCAGTTTAATGTGGGTATCTCCAAACCTTGCCCTTCGGCAAAGCTTCCTCCGAGTTCCTCTCTGCAGTAGAGAATACGACATAAAACTCGAAACGGTGGATATTTATCAACCCCCCCCCACGTGGGTTAAATGTGGCACAAGGCCGGTTTAATGTGGGTATCTCCAAGCCCGTAGGCTCGGCCAAAAATATGACCTTTGAACCCGCCTAGACGGGTTCAGGTCCTGTCTACCTCCCCGAAGGAAACCTTGCCCTTCGGCAAAGCTTCCTCCGAGTTCCTCTCTGCAGTAGAGAGTTTGACAGAAAACTAGAGTCACAAATCGAAACGGTTGATATTTATCAACCCCCCCACGTGGGTTAAATGTGGCACAAGGCCGGTTTAATGTGGGTATCTCCAAGCCCGTAGGCTCGACCAAAAATATGACCTTTCAACCCGCCTAGACGGGTTCAGGTCCTGTCTACCTCCCCGAAGGAAACCTTGCCCTTCGGCAAAGCTTCCTCCGAGTTCCTCTCTGCAGTAGAGAGTTCGACATAAAACTCGAAACGGTTGATATTTATCAACCCCCCCACGTGGATTAAATGTGGCACAAGGCCGGTTTGATGTGGGTATCTCCAAGCCCGTAGGCTCGGCCAAAAATATGACCTTTGAACCCGCCTAGACGGGTTCAAGTCGTGTCTACCTCCCCGAAGGAAACCTTGCCCTTCGGCAAAGCTTCCTCCGAGTTCCTCTCTGCAGTAGAGAGTTTGACAGAAAACCAGAGTCACAAATCGAAACGGTTGATATTTATCAACCCCCCCACGTGGGTTAAATGTGGCACAAGGCCGGTTTAATGTGGGTATCTCCAAGCCCGTAGGCTCGGCCAAAAATATGACCTTTGAACCCGCCTAGACGGGTTCAGGTCCTGTCTACCTCCCCGAAGGAAACCTTGCCCTTCGGCAAAGCTTCCTCCGAGTTCCTCTCTGCAGTAGAGAGTTTGACAGAAAACCAGAGTCGTAAATCGAAACGGTTGATATTTATCAACCCCCCCACGTGGGTTAAATGTGGCACAAGGCCGGTTTAATGTGGGTATCTCCAAGCCCGTAGGCTCGGCCAAAAATATGACCTTTGAACCCGCCTAGACGGGTTCAGGTCCTGTCTACCTCCCCGAAGGAAACCTTGCCCTTCGGCAAAGCTTCCTCCGAGTTCCTCTCTGCAGTAGAGAGTTTGACAGAAAACTAGAGTCACAAATCGAAACGGTTGATATTTATCAACCCCCCCACGTGGGTTAAATGTGGCACAATGCCGGTTTAATGTGGGTATCTCCAAGCCCGTAGGCTCGACCAAAAATATGACCTTTCAACCCGCCTAGACGGGTTCAGGTCCTGTCTACCTCCCCGAAGGAAACCTTGCCCTTCGGCAAAGCTTCCTCCGAGTTCCTCTCTGCAGTAGAGAGTTCGACATAAAACTCTAAACGGTTGATATTTATCAACCCCCCCACGTGGGTTAAATGTGGCACAAGGCCGGTTTGATGTGGGTATCTCCAAGCCCGTAGGCTCGGCCAAAAATATGACCTTTGAACCCGCCTAGACGGGTTCAAGTCGTGTCTACCTCCCCGAAGGAAACCTTGCCCTTCGGCAAAGCTTCCTCCGAGTTCCTCTCTGCAGTAGAGAGTTTGACAGAAAACCAGAGTCACAAATCGAAACGGTTGATATTTATCAACCCCCCCACGTGGGTTAAATGTGGCACAAGGCCGGTTTAATGTGGGTATCTCCAAGCCCGTAGGCTCGGCCAAAAATATGACCTTTGAACCCGCCTAGACGGGTTCAGGTCCTGTCTACCTCCCCGAAGGAAACCTTGCCCTTCGGCAAAGCTTCCTCCGAGTTCCTCTCTGCAGTAGAGAGTTTGACAGAAAACTAGAGTCACAAATCGAAACGGTTGATATTTATCAACCCCCCCACGTGGGTTAAATGTGGCACAATGCCGGTTTAATGTGGGTATCTCCAAGCCCGTAGGCTCGACCAAAAATATGACCTTTCAACCCGCCTAGACGGGTTCAGGTCCTGTCTACCTCCCCGAAGGAAACCTTGCCCTTCGGCAAAGCTTCCTCCGAGTTCCTCTCTGCAGTAGAGAGTTCGACATAAAACTCTAAACGGTTGATATTTATCAACCCCCCCACGTGGGTTAAATGTGGCACAAGGCCGGTTTGATGTGGGTATCTCCAAGCCCGTAGGCTCGGCCAAAAATATGACCTTTGAACCCGCCTAGACGGGTTCAAGTCGTGTCTACCTCCCCGAAGGAAACCTTGCCCTTCGGCAAAGCTTCCTCCGAGTTCCTCTCTGCAGTAGAGAGTTTGACAGAAAACCAGAGTCACAAATCGAAACGGTTGATATTTATCAACCCCCCCACGTGGGTTAAATGTGGCACAAGGCCGGTTTAATGTGGGTATCTCCAAGCCCGTAGGCTCGGCCAAAAATATGACCTTTGAACCCGCCTAGACGGGTTCAGGTCCTGTCTACCTCCCCGAAGGAAACCTTGCCCTTCGGCAAAGCTTCCTCCGAGTTCCTCTCTGCAGTAGAGAGTTTGACAGAAAACCAGAGTCGTAAATCGAAACGGTTGATATTTATCAACCCCCACCACGTGGGTTAAATGTGGCACAAGGCCGGTTTAATGTGGGTATCTCCAAGCCCGTAGGCTCGGCCAAAAATATGACCTTTGAACCCGCCTAGACGGGTTCAGGTCCTGTCTACCTCCCCGAAGGAAACCTTGCCCTTCGGCAAAGCTTCCTCCGAGTTCCTCTCTGCAGTAGAGAGTTTGACAGAAAACTAGAGTCACAAATCGAAACGGTTGATATTTATCAAGCCCCCCACGTGGGTTAAATGTGGCACAAGGCCGGTTTAATGTGGGTATCTCCAAGCCCGTAGGCTCGACCAAAAATATGACCTTTGAACCCGCCTAGACGGGTTCAGGTCGTGTCTACCTCCCCGAAGGAAACCTTGCCCTTCGGCAAAGCTTCCTCCGAGTTCCTCTCTGCAGTAGAGAGTTCGACATAAAACTCGAAACGGTTGATATTTATCAACCCCCCCACGTGGGTTGAATTTGGCACAAGGCCGGTTTAATGTGGGTATCTCCAAGCCCGTAGGCTCGACCAAAAATATGACCTTTGAACCCGCCTAGACGGGTTCAGGTCCTGTCTACCTCCCCGAAGGAAACCTTGCCCTTCGGCAAAGCTTCCTCCGAGTTCCTCTCTGCAGTAGAGAGTTTGACAGAAAACCAGAGTCACAAATCGAAACGGTTGATATTTATCAACACCCCCACGTGGGTTAAATGTGGCACAAGGCCGGTTTAATGTGGGTATCTCCAAGCCCGCAGGCTCGGCCAAAAATATGACCTTTGAACCCGCCTAGACGGGTTCAGGTCCTGTCTACCTCCCCGAAGGAAACCTTGCCCTTCGGCAAAGCTTCCTCCGAGTTCCTCTCTGCAGTAGAGAGTTTGACAGAAAACCAGAGTCACAAATCGAAACGGTTGATATTTATCAACCCCCCCCACCTGGGTTAAATGTGGCACAAGGCCGGTTTAATGTGGGTATCTCCAAGCCCGTAGGCTCGGCCAAAAATATGACCTTTGAACCCGCCTAGACGGGTTCAGGTCCTGTCTACCTCCCCGAAGGAAACCTTGCCCTTCGGCAAAGCTTCCTCCGAGTTCCTCTCTGCAGTAGAGAGTTTGACAGAAAACCAGAGTCGTAAATCGAAACGGTTCATATTTATCAACCCCCCACGTGGGTTAAATGTGGCACAAGGCCGGTTTAATGTGGGTATCTCCAAGCCCGTAGGCTCGGCCAAAAATATGACCTTTGAACCCGCCTAGACGGGTTCAGGTCGTGTCTACCTCCCCGAAGGAAACCTTGCCCTTCGGCAAAGCTTCTTCCGAGTTCCTCTCCGCTGTAGAGAGTTTGACAGAAAACCAAAGTCGTAAATCGAAACGGTTGATATTTATCAACCCCCCCCACGTGGGTTAAATGCGGCACAAGGCCAGTTTAATGTGGGTATCTCCAAGCCCGTAGGCTCGGCCAAAAATATGACCTTTGAACACGCCTAAGCGGGTTCAGGTCCTGTCTACCTCCCCGAAGGAAACCTTGCCCTTCGGCAAAGCTTCCTCCGAGTTCCTCTCTGCAGTAGAGAGTTCGACATAAAACTCGAAACGGTTGATATTTATCAACCCCCCCCCCACGTGGGTGAAATGTGGCACAAGGCCGGTTTAATGTGGGTATCTCCAAGCCCGTAGGCTCGGCCAAAAATATGACCTTTGAACCCGCCTAGACGGGTTCAGGTCGTGTCTACTTCCCCGAAGGAAACCTTGCCCTTCGGCAAAGCTTCCTCCGAGTTCCTCTCTGCAGTAGAGAGTTTGACAGAAAACCAGAGTCACAAATCGAAACGGTTGATATTTATCAACCCCCCCACGTGGGTTAAATTTGGCACAAGGCCGGTTTAATGTGGGTATCTCCAAGCCCGTAGGCTCGACCAAAAATATGACCTTTGAACCCCCCTAGACGGGTTCAGGTCGTGTCTACCTCCCCGAAGGAAACCTTACCCTTCGGCAAAGCTTCCTCCGAGTTCCTCTCTGCAGTAGAGAGTTTGACAGAAAACCAGAGTCACAAATCGAAACGGTTGATATTTATCAACCCCCCCACGTGGGTTAAATTTGGCACAAGGCCGGTTTAATGTGGGTATCTCCAAGCCCGTAGGCTCGGCCAAAAATATGACCTTTGAACCCGCCTAGACGGGTTCAGGTCGTGTCTACCTCCCCGAAGGAAACCTTGCCCTTCGGCAAAGCTTACTCCGAGTTCCTCTCTGCAGTAGAGAGTTTGACAGAAAACCAGAGTCACAAATCGAAACGGTTGATATTTATCAACCCCCCCCACGTGGGTTAAATGTGGCACAAGGCCGGTATAATGTGGGTATCTCCAAGCCCGTAGGCTCGGCCAAAAATATGACCTTTGAACCCGCCTAGACGGGTTCAGGTCGTGTCTACCTCCCCGAAGGAAACCTTACCCTTCGGCAAAGCTTCCTCCGAGTTCCTCTCTGCAGTATTGAGTTTGACAGAAAACCAGAGTCACAAATCGAAACGGTTGATATTTATAAACCACCCCCACGTGGATCAAATGTGGCACAAGGCCGGTTTAATGTGGGTATCTCCAAGCCCGTAGGCTCGGCCAAAAATATGACCTTTGAACCCGCCTAGACGGGTTCAGGTCGTGTCTACTTCCCCGAAGGAAACCTTGCCCTTCGGCAAAGCTTCCTCCGAGTTCCTCTCTGCAGTAGAGAGTTTGACAGAAAACCAGAGTCACAAATCGAAACGGTTGATATTTATCAACCCCCCCACGTGCGTTAAATGTGGCACAAGGCCGGTTTAATGTGGGTATCTCCAAGCCCGTAGGCTCGGCCAAATATATGACCTTTGAACCCGCCTAGACGGGTTCAGGTCTTGTCTACCTCTCCGAAGGAAACCTTGCACTTCGGCAAAGCTTCCTCCGAGTTCCTCTCTGCAGTAGAGAGTTTGACAGAAAACCAGAGTCACAAATCGAAACGGTTGATATTTATCAACCCCCCCACGTGGGTTAAATGTGGCACAAGGCCGGTTTAATGTGGGTATCTCCAAGCCTGTAGGCTCGGCCAAAAATATGACCTTTGAACCCGCCTAGACGGGTTCAGGTCCTGTCTACCTCCCCGAAGGAAACCTTGCCCTTCGGCAAAGCTTCCTCCGAGTTCCTCTCTGCAGTAGAGAGTTTGACAGAAAACCAGAGTCACAAATCGAAACGGTTGATATTTATCAACCCACCCACGTGGGTTAAATGTGGCACAAGGCCGGTTTAATGTGGGTATCTCCAAGCCCGTAGGCTCGGCCAAAAATATGACCTTTGAACCCGCCTAGACGGGTTCAGGTCCTGTCTACCTCCCCGAAGGAAACCTTGCCCTTCGGCAAAGCTTCCTCCGAGTTCCTCTCTGCAGTAGAGAGTTTGACAGAAAACCAGAGTCGTAAATCGAAACGGTTGATATTTATCAACCCCCCACGTGGGTTAAATGTGGCACAAGGCCGGTTTAATGTGGGTATCTCCAAGCCCTTAGGCTCGGCCAAAAATATGACCTTTGAACCCGCCTAGACGGGTTCAGGTCGTGTCTACCTCCCCGAAGGAAACCTTGCCCTTCGGCAAAGCTTCCTCCGAGTTCCTCTCTGCAGTAGAGAGTTTGACAGAAAACCAAAGTCGTAAATCGAAACGGTTGATATTTATCAACCCCCCCACGTGGGTTAAATGCGGCACAAGGCCAGTTTAATGTGGGTATCTCCAAGCCCGTAGGCTCGGCCAAAAATATGACCTTTGAACACGCCTAAGCGGGTTCAGGTCCTGTCTACCTCCCCGAAGGAAACCTTGCCCTTCGGCAAAGGTTCCTCCGAGTTCCTCTCTGCAGTAGAGAGTTCGACATAAAACTCGAAACGGTTGATATTTATCAACCCCCCCCCCACGTGGGTGAAATGTGGCACAAGGCCGGTTTAATGTGGGTATCTCCAAGCCCGTAGGCTCGGCCAAAAATATGACCTTTGAACCCGCCTAGACGGGTTCAGGTCGTGTCTACTTCCCCGAAGGAAACCTTGCCCTTCGGCAAAGCTTCCTCCGAGTTCCTCTCTGCAGTAGAGAGTTTGACAGAAAACCAGAGTCACAAATCGAAACGGTTGATATTTATCAACCCCCCCACGTGGGTTAAATTTGGCACAAGGCCGGTTTAATGTGGGTATCTCCCAGCCCGTAGGCTCGACCAAAAATATGACCTTTGAACCCCCCTAGACGGGTTCAGGTCGTGTCTACCTCCCCGAAGGAAACCTTACCCTTCGGCAAAGCTTCCTCCGAGTTCCTCTCTGCAGTAGAGAGTTTGACAGAAAACCAGAGTCACAAATCGAAACGGTTGATATTTATCAACCCCCCCACGTGGGTTATATTTGGCACAAGGCCGGTTTAATGTGGGTATCTCCAAGCCCGTAGGCTCGACCAAAAATATGACCTTTGAACCCGCCTAGACGGGTTCAGGTCGTGTCTACCTCCCCGAAGGAAACCTTGCCCTTCGGCAAAGCTTCCTCCGAGTTCCTCTCTGCAGTAGAGAGTTTGACAGAAAACCAGAGTCACAAATCGAAACGGTTGATATTTATCAACCCCCCCACGTGGGTTAAATGTGGCACAAGGCCGGTTTAATGTGGGTATCTCCAAGCCCGTAGGCTCGGCCAAAAATATGACCTTTGAACCCGCCTAGACGGGTTCAGTCCTGTCTACCTCCCCGAAGGAAACCTTGCCCTTCGGCAAAGCTTCCTCCGAGTTCCTCTCTGCAGTAGAGAGTTTGACAGAAAACCAGAGTCACAAATCGAAACGGTTGATATTTATCAACCCCCCCACGTGGGTTAAATGTGGCACAAGGCCGGTTTAATGTGGGTATCTCCAAGCCCGTAGGCTCGGCCAAAAATATGACCTTTGAACCCGCCTAGACGGGTTCAGGTCTTGTCTACCTCTCCGAAGGAAACCTTGCCCTTCGGCAAAGCTTCCTCCGAGTTACTCTCTGCAGTAGAGAGTTTGACAGAAAACCAGAGACACAAATCGAAACGGTTGATATTTATCAACCCCCCCACGTGGGTTAAATGTGGCACAAGGCCGGTTTAATGTGGGTATCTCCAAGCCCGTAGGCTCGGCCAAAAATATGACCTTTGAACCCGCCTAGACGGGTTCAGGTCCTGTCTACCTCCCCGAAGGAAACCTTGCCCTTCGGCAAAGCTTCCTCCGAGTTCCTCTCTGCAGTAGATAGTTTGACAGAAAACCAGAGTCACAAATCGAAACGGTTGATATTTATCAACCCCGCCACGTGGGTTAAATGTGGCACAAGGCCGGTTTAATGTGGGTATCTCCAAGCCCGTAGGCTCGGCCAAAAATATGACCTTTGAACCCGCCTAGTCGGGTTCAGGTCCTGTCTACCTCCCCGAAGGAAACCTTGCCCTTCGGCAAAGCTTCCTCCGAGTTCCTCTCTGCAGTAGAGAGTTTGACAGAAAACCAGAGTCACAAATCGAAACGGTTGATATTTATCAACCCCTCCACGTGGGTTAAATGTGGCACAAGGCCGGTTTAATGTGGGTATCTCCAAGCCCGTAGGCTCGTCCAAAAATATGACCTTTGAACCCGCCTAGACGGGTTCAGGTCCTGTCTACCTCCCCGAAGGAAACCTTGCCCTTCGGCTAAGCTTCCTCCGAGTTCCTCTCTGCAGTAGAGAGTTTGACAGAAAACCAGAGTCACAAATCGAAACGGTTGATATTTATCAACCCCCCCACGTGGGTTAAATGTGGCACAAGGCCGGTTTAATGTGGGTATCTCCAAGCCCGTAGGCTCGGCCAAAAATATGACCTTTGAACTCGCCTAGACGGGTTCAGGTCCTGTCTACCTCCCCGAAGGAAACCTTGCCCTTCGGCAAAGCTTCCTCCGAGTTCCTCTCTGCAGTAGAGAGTTTGACAGAAAACCAGAGTCGTAAATCGAAACGGTTGATATTTATCAACCCCCCCACGTGGGTTAAATGTGGCACAAGGCCGGTTTAATGTGGGTATCTCCAAGCCCGTAGGCTCGGCCAAAAATATGACGTTTGAACCCGCCTAGACGGGTTCAGGTCCTGTCTACCTCCCCGAAGGAAACCTTGCCCTTCGGCAAAGCTTCCTCCGAGTTCCTCTCTGCAGTAGAGAGTGACAGAAAACCAGAGTCGTAAATCGAAACGGTTGATATTTATCAACCCCCCCCCACGTGGGTTAAATGTGGCACAAGGCCGGTTTAATGTGGGTATCTCCAAGCCCGTAGGCTCGGCCAAAAATATGACCTTTGAACCCGCCTAGACGGGTTCATCGAAACGGTTGATATTTATCAACCCCCCCACGTGGGTTAAATGTGGCACAAGGCCGGTTTAATGTGGGTATCTCCAAGCCCGTAGGCTCGGCCAAAAATATGACCTTTGAACCCGCCTAGACGGGTTCATCGAAACGGTTGATATTTATCAACCCCCCCACGTGGGTTAAATGTGGCACAAGGCCGGTTTAATGTGGGTATCTCCAAGCCCGTAGGCTCGGCCAAAAATATGACCTTTGAACCCGCCTAGACGGGTTCATCGAAACGGTTGATATTTATCAACCCCCCCACGTGGGTTAAATGCGGCACAAGGCCAGTTTAATGTGGATATCTCCAAGCCCGTAGGCTCGGCCAAAAATATGACCTTTGAACCCGCCTAGACGGGTTCAGGTCGTGTCTACCTCCCCGAAGGAAACCCTGCCCTTCGGCAAAGCCTCCTCCGAGTTCCTCTCTGCAGTAGAGAGTTTGACAGAAAACCAGAGTCGTAAATCGAAACGGTTGATATTTATCAACCCCCCCACGTGGGTTAAATGTGGCACAAGGCCCGTTTAATGTGGGTATCTCCAAGCCCGTAGGCTCGGCCAAAAATATGACCTTTGAACCCGCCTAGACGGGTTCAGGTCCTGTCTACCTCCCCGAAGGAAACCTTGCCCTTCGGCAAAGCTTCCTCCGAGTTCCTCTCTGCAGTAGAGAGTTTGACAGAAAACCAGAGTCGTAAATCGAAACGGTTGATATTTATCAACCCCCCCCACGTGGGTTAAATGTGGCACAGGGCCGGTTTAATGTGGGTATCTCCAAGCCCGTAGGCTCGGCCAAAAATATGACCTTTGAACCCGCCTAGACGGGTTCAGGTCCTCTCTACCTCCCCGAAGGAAACCTTGCCCTTCGGCAAAGCTTCCTCCGAGTTCCTCTCTGCAGTAGAGAGTGACAGAAAACCAGAGTCGTAAATCGAAACGGTTGATATTTATCAACCCCCCCACGTGGGTTAAATGTGGCACAGGGCCGGTTTAATGTGGGTATCTCCAAGCCCGTAGGCTCGGCCAAAAATATGACCTTTGAACCCGCCTAGACGGGTTCATCGAAACGGTTGATATTTATCAACCCCCCCACGTGGGTTAAATGTGGCACAAGGCCGGTTTAATGTGGGTATCTCCAAGCTCGTAGGCTCGGCCAAAAATATGACCTTTGAACCCGCCTAGACGGGTTCATCGAAACGGTTGATATTTATCAACCCCCCCACGTGGGTTAAATGTGGCACAAGGCCGGTTTAATGTGGGTATCTCCAAGCCCGTAGGCTCGGCCAAAAATATGACCTTTGAACCCGCCTAGACGGGTTCATCGAAACGGTTGATATTTATCAACCCCCCCACGTGGGTTAAATGTGGCACAAGGCCGGTTTAATGTGGGTATCTCCAAGCCCGTAGGCTCGGCCAAAAATATGACCTTTGAACCCGCCTAGACGGGTTCAGGTCCTGTCTACCTCCCCGAAGGAAACCTTGCCCTTCGGCAAAGCTTCCTCCGAGTTCCTCTCTGCAGTAGAGAGTGACAGAAAACCAGAGTCGTAAATCGAAACGGTTGATATTTATCAACCCCCCCACGTGGGTTAAATGTGGCACAAGGCCGGTTTAATGTGGGTATCTCCAAGCCCGTAGGCTCGGCCAAAAATATGACCTTTGAACCCGCCTAGACGGGTTCATCGAAACGGTTGATATTTATCAACCCCCCCACGTGGGTTAAATGTGGCACAAGGCCGGTTTAATGTGGGTATCTCCAAGCCCGTAGGCTCGGCCAAAAATATGACCTTTGAACCCGCCTAGACGGGTTCATCGAAACGGTTGATATTTATCAACCCTCCCACGTGGGTTAAATGTGGCACAAGGCCGGTTTAATGTGGGTATCTCCAAGCCCGTAGGCTCGGCCAAAAATATGACCTTTGAACCCGCCTAGACGGGTTCATCGAAACGGTTTTACGAGAGAGGAAATGTCTTTTCTTTTATACAGCTTCTATGGATGATCTTATTTCAGTCGACAGGGGTGACATTTGCACTAAGTCACTAAGAGCTAACATCGCTTGTTCGTTAACTGAATACTGTAAGTTCAATCCTTGCGCTAGGCAGTACATTTTATATTATTTTTTCTCTTCAACATCACATTCTATAATATTTCAAAATAAACAACATGTTCAGCAAGACATCAATTTTCTAAATTTCCTTTTACCATTTTGAAAAGTCCATTTGAATTTCAAACTTTTAGACATTAATACATCGGAGTTACCATTTAATAAAAAATTAACTAATGTTTGTTATTTACTCTGAATTGTTATTTACTACAACAAATAATTTTATTTTTAAAATTTGCTGTTTTTCATCTGTTTAAAATAAACAATTCGGTACAGGCAGTTTTCACAGAATCTAATTAAGTACATTATTTTTATTTATTTAGATAATTCTGTAGAACTTTTTTGGTTCCGCTTGACTTTAGTAGTGTCGTAATGCCAGACGAGAACAATTGTTTTGAAGAAATATGAAATAAGTTCGTTAACTAATGATATCAGTCCTAAAATATAGAAACTTATAACAAAAATAATATTTCTAAATTATTTATACCCAATTCTAAAAAAGGAGCTTATTCTTAGAAGCCCAAATTCTTACATTTACTTTACGTAGATGACCCCTTCATACTCTGGTCAACCCAGGAAGAAGTCCAATTTCTCCTGAACCAAGTGAACTCAATAAGATCATCAAAACAGTTCCCAGTGGACAGAGAAAACGACATCAAACTCGCAAACTGCACTAATATCTCGAACAGAGCATAGCTTCAAGACATCCCTATACCGCAAGCCAACATTCACCGACCTATACCTCAACTTCAACTCCTAACAGGCATACAGTGTAAAGAAAGGGGTTGTCCGCTGCTTACAACATCGAGCAAAAGTCATAAGTGGTGATTCAGAGACATATGTCCAAGAAATGGTTAGTCTAAGCAGTACTCTACAACGTAACAACTAATCTAGGTACATGACAGCAGCTCCTACAAACTGGGATAGAAGGGTACAAGAGGATAACAATATTCAGAAAACAGCTTCGGTCAACCTATATGAAGGGATTAGGAAAAAAATACAAAAGATCTGTGATCCATATAACATCTGGATGACCTTCAAAAGTTGTTGAAAACTTCGCAGACACGTATTTCGATTAAGAAATAGAGGAGAACTTGATTGAGGACTATGTGTTCACCATCCCCTGCAGTTTTGGTAAGAAAGAAAAAACGCGCTGCTCCCTTAAGACTGCAAGAACACTGTAAAACCATAACACGAGGGGAAATAGAAAAATCAGGTGGAGCTGACCACATATGAAGGGAAAAGTGAGATCACCGTTCCTTGTTGTTTTACTTTTAAATGTACTTTTTATCACAACATTTGTTGAGGCACAAGTAAGTTTTCATAGCGAAAATGCGGCCCCTCAAAAAGTTTGGGAACCACTGCTCTAGCGGAACAAAACTTGTTAACAAAAAAGGAAAGGCCAGATAAACAGAATAAAGAAATATATATAAATATATATATATAACAATCAAGAATGATCTTAAACTGCAAATCACCACCGTACCAATTTATTTTTTAATAATTCACAACTTACCAGATATATTTTTGGTTTCCTTATTTTTATCAGATAGAAAAGAATGAAAGAATCTTTCTTGTTGGCCGTATTCAATATATATATATATATATATATATATATATATATATATATATATATGTATATATATATATATATATATATATATATATATATATTGTTCGGGCTGTTGTCCTGATCTTTATTGCTATATTCACGAGGTTTCGGACGTTGTACGCTCAGGCCTTCTTCAGGTGATATACGCTAGAATTTCGAGCCAAACCATTTATTTAATCCATGGGGTTATATTGTTCTAATTCCACGTGTCATGAGTTTGGATATTAATTCGCAAGCCTCCAAGTTTGTTTTTATTTATTTATTTATTTATTTTTCCTCTTTTGGATCCCTTAACCAACACTTTTATCCACACACAGGTGTCCTTAGAGACTTCAGAGAATTAATTTTGCGGACTTATAAACGTAATTGTACAATAAATACATACACACACACATATATATATTAGGTTGGTGCAAAAATAATTTCGTTTTCTAACATATGTTACTATGTGAGAAAACGAAATTATTTTTGCACCAACCTTATATATATATATATATATATATATATATATATATATATATATATATATATATATATATATATATATTACCAGAGTGCATATACAATTTTATTATTGTTGTTTTTCACCAGCTCTCTGTATTACTGGTTCCCATATTTCATTCATGTCTATGCTTGGCCGAGATTTTTGTAGTCTGGCGCTGATTCCTTAAGTTTTTTGTATTTTCACTAATGTTCTCTATTATATCAAGTTAATCCCACAGAGGCAGGGATCTCCCTTTTCCCTTCATATATGATCAGCCATGCCTGATCTTCTTATTTTCCTTCGTGTTATATCCTGACGGTGTTCCTGTAGTCTTATCTTCAGGCGACGGCCTGTTTGTCCTTCATATTTCTTGCCACAATTCCACGGGATGATGTTACGCACAGTCCTTAATCTTGTTCTCCTTTATTGGTGGTCTTACTCGAAAGAGGTGTTTACGTAGTTGAACCACACCGGAAGGTTGCTCTAATGATATACAGACCACAGATCCTTTATACCTTTCCCAATAAACCATTCACCTAGGGTGGAAAGACCGAGATTGTTTTCTGAGTGTTGTTATCATTCTGTACACTTCTTTCCCAGTTTATGGGGGATTTTTTTCATCTACCCAAGGTAGTTATTACACTTTAGGCTACTGTTTATACTGACCATTTCTTGTTCATATGTCTCTGGATCGCCACATGACTTTTACTCGATATTGTAGTTTACTTTGTTGGGGGTCGAAGTTGAGGTATAGTTCGGTGAATGTTGGCTTGCGATAAAGGGATATCTTGAACCCAGGTTCTGATAAAGATATTAGTACATCCATCAATGCTAGTCTTTTTTGTTGATTTCTTTCTCCATTGTAAATTATATCAATGCATTTTTAGTCCACATGGCCAGCAGTATCTCTCTTGTCGACCTCTCTGCCTCCGAGCGAGAGAAACCCAGACGAGACTATGCCAAACGGCAAAGTATCGTCTAGGGAAGCAGACAACTTCCCGACCCCGAGTATGCAAGGTCTACGAGTAATTTTTGCCCAAACATACCCTCTCGGAGAGTCCCATGTTAAAAACCGACCTTGCACCACATCCCACCTCGTGGTGGCGGTGGGTGGGTGGTGGGTTTTTCTCGGATAAATGCCGAAGCAGTCGAATCGATCAGAGGATGGGTTTTCCCGTTGGAGGAGATGCTGCTGTCGTAGTATCTATTCCGTGCTGGTGACTGTCCTCTCCCCACTGCCTGGACAGAATCCTCGAACTTGTTCCGTAAAATCTGTTCTGTAGTGGTGGGATAACCGACTATATCTAGCTCAGACCAGTTTTATCTAGTGGCCCGAGTGTTGACACACAAGTCCCCACGTTAAAACAAACTGACCTTGTGTCACATTTTGATTCAGTGGTGAGTCAAACGTAAATGGCCACAGGACGGGTTTTCTCAAACTCTTAGAGTTTGTCGACCTTTCTATCTTCGGGCAGAATAGAACCTACGCCGAAGAGATAGAGAGCAACCCAAGCCCGTGTATACGGGGTCTATGAGTAATTTTTACCCGAGCCTATGGGTTCGGAAAACTCCATGTAAAAAAGGCCTTGAGCTGCATATATATATATATATATATATATATATATATATATATATATATATATATATATATATATATATATTCTATTTTTGTAAATTTTTTAATAAAAATATTTTGTTTTAAATATATTTTTTCATAAAATAGTAAATGATAAATATCACATTGTAATTGGATCATATACTTTTATATTCTTATAAATAAACATTACTGAGTGAGTAGAAAGTGTATTCATTAATCGTGGCGTCAAAGGAATAACAGCTCTTTTGACCTCCCAGCAGACACCATCTTGATTCAGGGCAGCACTACTTCTTGAAGTAGGCCTCCGTGTCGAGTCTGATGTTCTTTTCTTATCAGAACAATCAGAGTGAATTTTCTGAGCTGCTGTGCCTTTGTAATCACAATTAGATTCATCCAACTCTTTCGGAATCCTCTGCACTGTCTTCAGATTGACATCTAAACACTCTGAAATGTTCGTACTGAAGCTTCTGGTGCAAATGCCAAGCAATACATATTTCTGGCTGAGTGGATTGCGTCATGGTGCTCTTTTTCTCACTGGAAGTAGCCATCATTAACATCGGGGAAAGCTAAAACAATATGCGAGTCCTTACGAAGTTGGTTCTTTATGTATGGTGCACCGGAGGAGATATCGTCGGATGGAGGAACGCAATTTGACTCCCAAAAATACAATTCGTTCCTTAAGGATTAGGGAATAAAAAAAACACATATCATCAGTACATTACCCTCAAAGTAATGGACGAGAGCAGAAGTGTCGATGTTACCCGTCGTAGATATGCCAGACTACCGGACATCACAACCGCTTCCATCGATGACGAACCACCATACACCGCACTGAAAAGTATGGAAATAGACGAGCCGGAATGCGACGACAGGGTCTTGGACAAAATGGAAGTGGACGGAAGACAACCCACAATCGTATAACTGCCAACAAATCAGGGTCTACGGCGTAGTACAAACGTATCACAACCACCTAGATTATTAACCCAACAAATGCGAGGACCGGCACATGATTACCCGTCCTATGAACACAATTCATAGGCCTTGTGGTCATGGGAGGGGGAGCATGTCGGGAAGAGAGGCCCACCGAAAAGATGAAATGAATAAAGTGATCACTGGTAAGAAAACCGGTGAAGGAAAAACAATGTAAATACCGGCCAAGCGGCACTTACGAACATTCTGTTTGAACGACCGTCAAGAGAACAATACTCATACTACATAGCTTTAATGGTGGCATGACCTACATGTACTCGCGTCCAGGGCTCCATTTCCTTTGGCCAGAAGTGAATTTTAGTTTGCCTAAATTTCTTTATTTCTGCACACTTTGGGGGTTTTTTTTTACCATGTTCTTCCACCCTCTTGAATAGCCTGGCCACCATGCTTACAATGTTAAACACATATGCGTAACCAATATACTTCCATGTATATCGTTGTGCACGGCTTTAATTAATTCTTTTCTCGGAGACTGTGGAGGTACTAGGATATCTTCATTACACATAATTTCTTTTTCTATCGTTGTGTCTTGATTCTTTAAAAGGTCTCTCGGTCATAGAGCAATTCTTCCATGTATTTCTCTTTATTTCTATCCATAATTCTATTCAACACGGGTCCCTGTCTATTTCCTAGCCTAAGCCCTTTTAAGGATAATACATCCGTTTCTATCTAGTACAAAAAACTATCCGCAATATTTCCGATTACTTCAATATTTTTACTCCCAAACTTTAACCAAGATAATGCATCAACATACGGAATAGTATTTCCTTTAATATATACAATGTCCAAGTCAAACGACATCAGCCTAATCGTCCATATTAATATCCTTGCAGATTTGACATTTGGGAACTATCTTCTAGTGTTGAATATAAATTCCAAAGGCTTATGATCAGATTTCAATAGAAATGTCCTACCCAGCAAAAAAAAAAAAAAAAAAATCTAGCTCTTTCTTTGCTCCACACAATCGCTATTTCCTCCTCCTTGTCAATATTTAAATAATTCGCCTCCGTCAATGTTAGTTTTCCGGATAAGTACATTACAAGGTAATAACCCCTGTGACAACATTGCGGCTATAGCACAGTCACTGACATCAGTAGTTAACGTCAATTTTTTCGCCGAGTCCAAAATTTTAACAACTGCTTTGTTTACGAGTGTTTTATTTTTTAATTTCTCGAAAGCAACCTCCTGTCTTTTTGTCCATTGAAATTCGGTATTCTTCTTCCTTATTTTGTTAAATCGTTCCACAAGGTCACTATATCGCGGTAGATATCTGTTATAGAAATTGGTTAATCGCAAAAAGATTCTGACTCTTTCTTATTTCTGGGTGCAGCTATCTCTTATATCTTACGAGTTTATCATCCAGCAACATACCATCTTAGGATATTTGATATCCTAAGTATGATTTTCCCAATTAAACTTGCATTTATCACGATTAAGTCCTATTTGATTTTCTCAAACTTGTCCCGTTTTACTGTTTAGCGCTTCTTTACTGCAAGCACCAATGCCAATATTGTCCTCATATACAGTTATATTTTTAATCACCTCTAAAACATTTTCGATGGCTTTTTTGATTTTGTGTTTTGAATTTTTAACTCCAAACGTCCTTCTGTTTAATACAATAAGATGTTCATTGTGGTGACTTCTTGAAACTTGCTATCAATTGTTATCTGATTATATGCTGACTTGAAGTTAATTTTAGCAAATTATTTAATACCAGCAAACTCATGGTACGTTATTTCAGTGTTTGGCAGTGGCAATGAATCAGAACAGTTTTGGTGATTCACGCCAATCTTATAATTGCCACAAATTCTTAAATCTTCATTGTACTTGCATATCAGCACAGTGGATGAATCCTAACTGCTACCATCCTGGCTGACTTTTTCTAATATTCCTTGTTCCAACACATTTTCAGCTTAGTAACAACCAAGGGTAACATATGAGCATGAACTTTTCGGGCTTGAAAATACATTGGTTGATTGCTTTCTTTAAGCCGAATTCTCGTCTGTATCACTTTAATAATCCAGTATCCGCTTCTAGAATTCATGGAACTTATCAGCTTCGATGTATCCACTCTTCAATTCCTAAAAGACCGTGAATTGTGATGTTTTCCACCCCTCAAAAAATACCCTTTGGTATGACAGGGAAGATATTACGGAATAAAAAAAGAGAAAGAGACTTAAAAAAAAAGAAAAAAAAAACATAAAAAATTTAGTGCCTTTGATTTATTTTAAAAAATTATCACATGTAGACACCATCCCTTCTTCCGACAGATTCCAAGGATTATGTCTGAAAATAATGTATCAATTTATATTTTCAAAAATATTCCTTTTTCAAGTCCGAACCTCTTTTTCTAAAGAGGGAAATAATTTTACCTTGCAAAATCAGTGTAGACAGATAACTCATTTTTAAGACTTTCTTTTAATCTCTCATCTCTGAATATGATTAAAAATTAGAAAAGTTTTATGCACAACAATTAAATAAAATCTTTGCTGATAACTTTTATTTCGATTGTAATTTTTGCAAGTAGGTAAAAATGAAGCATAATAAAAGATCTTAAATAATTTGTAAAAAATTAAATAATCTCATTAGAGTCCAAATTGGGCCACAATTCCATTTATTATCTTTTTGAAGAATGCACAACTCCAAAGTATCTATTGTATCTGAACTATGTCTGATTTTACAGGTCCTGAACTGGCATCTCCGTATTCAGAAATGATAAGCTAAGCTCCCTATGCAATAATGGATCTGAAATGTTTTTAAAGTCATTATAATTGCACATTTAAAGAAGATAAAAAATATTTGATTGCTATTTCAACTTTTCACATCATAAACGTTTAATTCATTTCAAATTTGTTTTCGTTTTCTTGACGTTCAACTGATGTTTTAAAAATACAAACGAAAAACTAACGTATTTAAACTTATTGTTTTAAATATACATTTCTGACATGCTTTAAGTTTGGGCATCAAATATCTCGGAATTTTGTTTACTGTGTAAGCCTAAGAATAACTTATCCTTGATGACTGGCATCACATCACGTACATTTGAGTAGCGAAATTAAACCTCCTTTAATTTTTACAATTTAAAAAAGCATTGAAACTTATCCATCTAATCACGCAAGGGTTATTTAATGGAAACAGTTGTTACCTGCCTTCCGCCAGACAACTTGGCTAGGTTCAAAGACCTTGTTGGTATCCAGATAATTTGAACTCCGGATTACCTGATACATATTGCTGATCTCGATCTTCTTAATAAACACGTCAGTCAGTTATGTGCCATGCATGATACACGTTTAGGCGATCATGTACCTATCGATACATGACTGATGAGGCAAATTTTTTTCTCGCAGTAGGTTGCCATTTCTTTCTGCAGTAGATCAGATGCCATCCAAGGCTATAGAACCCGGTTTGTACTGATATTTACCCATAGCTTGGGAAGAAAAAGTGCATTCATACCTTTCGCAAGGGAATTAACACGTAAGCGAATGTAATGGATTCAACTGGGAATTCGAGCTCGGTCCTCCGATTCAGTTAAGTGCCATGCGCGATACACTTTTAGGCGATCATGTATTTTTCGATACATGACTGATGAGGCAGATTTTTTTCTCGCAGTAGGTTGCCATTCCTTTTTGCAGTAGACCAGATGCCATCCAGGAATATAGAACCCGGTCTGTACTGCTATTTAACCATAGCTGGTGAGAAGAAGAGGATTCATATCTTTTCCAAGGGAATTCGAATTTGGCTCCAAGCCGCTATCAAATACTCCACCGTGCCTCTTGACTTATTACCAATATGACTGTTTCATTATTTAATTTTTCTTTTCCTTTCATTTTCCGATTTTTATTTCAGAAAAAGTTCTTCAAAATTATTTTAAATAGAATTTTTGCTGTCGCAGGAAATGAAACAAAAAAAAAAGCATCTTTATTAACTGAAATGAAATTTTGATACTTTAAATCAGGTGAACAAATATTGGTAAGGTCAGATTTTATTATCAAAGTCAATGTTTTCTCCTTGAAATTCGTGTTAACCAACCAATGTTGGTAAGTTTCAGCATATGAATTTCAGTCTATGTAAAAAGAACATTCTTTCATATCAACATATTTAATTAATAATTAATCAAATAAAGGTAAAAATAAATAAACAAAAATAAATAAATAAATAAAGGTAAAAATAGATTACTTTACTTTCCTGGTTTTATGCGAAATAAATACTCCAGTCTGCATAGTTCTTAGATATTTTCCAAATAAATCAATCTCTAGATAGAAGGATAAAGAGCATCACGAAAATATCTATAATTAAATAGAACGGTGTATGATCCAAGAAAATAGATTTCTTCTCCTAATTATAGACTGGAATTTTTTTTGAAATCCTCCTGACCAATAAGTTTCAAAGATTTGATTTTAATCGAATATGTGGATGCGTGTCAGAATTTAAAATTATCAAGAATCTATTTCAAGATGAATTTGTCCCATGTTTTGCTTAGATTATGAAAAATATATAAATAGAAAATACTAAAGTTAAGAAAAGCTTACTACTGAAATGTTGTGTAGTTGTTCTGACACATTAACAAAAGTAAAAGAAATGTTGAAACTTTCAGCGCAATAGCAAACATGTTGGTTTTGATAAACTGTAAGACTGAACACACATTAAATGATTTTTGTAAAAAGGAATTTGAAAATTGCAAATCTATGGTGCGATATGTTTCAGGTAGTGAAAGAATGGACTAAAACTTAGCCTGTCTCCACTTTGTTTAATAATTGGAAGGGGTTGACTTCCTCACAGCCACAGTACTGAAGATAACTTGATGACTTTTAGGTATCTGACCAATTTGGTTCAACACAAGAATTTTCTTTATCAGAACAAGAGTTTAATATATATATTCTTTATATGCCTACCTTCTATATGAAGTGAAATGTTTGGGCTCAAAATGAAAGACGTAATACATTGGCGAGAGATCTTGTGGTGTAGGGGAACTTTGAATATTACATTTTAGAAAAGACTTTATAAATTAACTGTATGTACATTCTGGTTTTCGGGGAGCCTAGTCACAACTCTGGTTGCACGCGATGATTAAATTTGAATGAAAATATATTTTAACGAGTGAAGTAATTTTCAATCTTTGCAGTTTTATGGATTAACATATTTGAGATTAAAGGTGTGCGAATGTAAATTACAATCGTAAATTTTTCGTTGTATCTCGTAGGTTAGTTTCGCATTTTACCAACATGACAATTTTAATGCGTATCACCACCAATAAGAAAGTTCACATCTATTCAGCTTTAAACTATGTCTTAACAAAAACTTATTTTCCATATACAAGTAAATTGTTTGAAAACGAAAGATGTGCTACAAATCAGGCAACTGATAAATTAACGCAATTTGAAAACTTAATTTGTGCACTATATATTGTTGAAACATAATAAAATATCGAACGGTTTAAATATTCGTAATCATTTAAAATAATTGTTGAAACTAAAATAATTTTCACTCACCATTTACGATATTCCGACACAGAAATTTTTTATCGGTAAACTCTAATATTCCTTCTTAGGTGGTACTTCAAAGAGCTAATCAGTGTAACAAAGAAAATAACATGAACCAGCAAAGAACCTCCCGTCAAGAGTTGAGTTTTTACGTGTGGATATTAGCGAATTGAAGCCAAGTGTGATTTTTAAAAATCTTTGTTAGTGGTTTGAACTTTTTACCCCTTCCATCTTTTTTTTTTTAGTTTTGTTTTCCGCTTCAAGCCGCATACCATTTTTTTCTATTTGACTTACTTTTTAATTTTTTAGTCAAATTCTAATTTTCACCCTCCTCCCACTTTAGTTTCTGGCTTTTTTAAGCAGAACTTTCATTTTTTGGTTTGTCTTATTTTCTTTTTCTTATTCTTTTTGCGTTTTTACGTGTGACTTGTTTTTTGGCATAGCCAAGCTTTGTTGAATTTTATTTGGTTTCTTGGCCCGTTTTTCTTGAGTTTTGTTGTAATGCAAATTAAAGAAAAGAAAATTACATTAACAGCACTAAGGTCGTGCTGCTAATGAGGGACTCTGAAAAATCACCGCCGGTAAAGAAACGGACCGGGCTGAAAACGGGCCAAAGAAAAGCCGCACCCTGTTTTTCTTGCGAGTTTTAGTACGTTGATTAGGGGTGGAGAGTTGCCAGCATCGGATTTGCCAATAATGGCAAATCCAACGCCGATAAGATCTCCAACGGACGCACAGGAATAATTGATTTCCCGTACAACTAAGCATTAGTATGGGTTGCTTGCCAGAATTGAACATGTAACAGCAAGTCCATTTTTTCTCAGACATACCGCTACCTTACAGATTTTTATTGACTTATAAACCTAATGTTTGTTGGCATGGTCTGTTGTAAGAAAAATGTAACATAGCCGCGAGTCTGGCACGATCCTACAATCAGAGATTTCGTCGGTAGAGATCTTACCACTGAACCATTATCGCCGCCTTACAAATTCTTACCTAATAATTGAACTTGAAGTGGGGACTCTTTGGAATTGAAACCGCAAACTATGAGTCTGATTAACTTCGCCTCGGAACATATTAATCCTCATTTCAACTTTGACATTCACTAGGAAATTATTTCAGCAAGCTATTTCTAAATAGAATGATGAAAATTCATATTTGTTTCAAAGGTTTATTTATTCTTAAGACTTTTTAAACCAGCCAACCAAAGTCTCAAAGTTTTATTATTGTTATGTAATTATTTTGAATTTAACTTCGACGTGTTAAAACATTCCCTTCTGGGAATCTGGGGTTAATTTTTTTTAAGGATATACTTTATATGGTTAACTGGTTATTGCACTTCTTTATTTTGAACATGGCTTGGGTTTTTTTTTTTTTTTTTTTTTGTAAAATGTAAGTCTCTCAAAATCTTTAATACTACTTTGCAAATACCCCTATTTACATTATTCGGACTGTTATCCTCATCTTTATTGCCATATTCAACGTTTAGGCTGTTGTACGCTCCGGTCTTCTTCAGCTGATTGAATTTCGAACCGAACTCTTAATTCCCCCACTGGAGTAGATAGTTCTAGTTCCACGTGTCATGCCTCTTCCGGATGTCTCAGGTATTTCTCTCTACATGGTATTGAACTAATCACTGGATCTAACCAACATCTTTATCCACTTGGCCATGTGTCCTTGAGGACATCTCTGGATTAATTTCTGGGACTTATAAACCTAATGTTTTAGCAAACACTTTTTTTTACCAGTGCTTATATTGCAATTTTTGTTATTATTATTGCATTTCTTATCAGAGCTTACATTGCAATTTTGTTGTTATCCATTCTTTTTCTCTAGCACTTCTTATTACTGGTTCCCATATCGTATTCATTTCTATGCTTGGTCGGCTCAGGAGATTTTTTGACTGATTCTTTAAGTTTCGTATTTTCCAGTAATGCTCTCTGTCTATTATATCATCTTCATCCCACAAGTGGCGGGGATCTTTCCTATGTGATCAGCTACGCCTGATTTTTCTGTTTCCCCTTGTCTTACTGTTTTACGATGTTCTTGAGGTAGATATTGAAGAACACCTCTATACACACGCCTTCATTCCCTCCTTTTGTATATTTTCTATTTAGTTTTCTAAGGCAATAAAATATATTGTTAATTATATGTAATTGCTTATACATTAATGCAAATACAAACAACCTAGACTTACTTGACTGCACACAGGCATATATAATACTTAAACTAAATTAAGAAAGAACTTGCAATCTTTCATTGGAAGTCTGTACACATATGTGTAAAAAAGGAATATATATCTATATGCACACTTTCATCCACGCGTTTTTGTATTCTTTGTAAGCTTAATGGTGTCTGCGACCAAACTCATATGCTGAGGGTGAGTCGATGTTCTCACCATCTACGGACTCTGTGGTGATAACGGTGTGGTTATCACCCGTTCAGTATGTGGTCATTCGGAAGTAATAAAATGAGTTCAAAAAAGGTAGAAAAGTGCGCCAATCAGCAGCTGCCAAGGGCAAATAGTCATATAATATCTTATTTCACATATATTCCCAACAAGGAAGAAAACGTGCCTAGTTAAATGCACTTTCATATGCGACCATTTAATCAACATGTAAAGTCCAATAATTAAGTCACCAGAGTTCACAGTGAATCTCTTTATTAGTGTGATGTTCATTTCACAATGAGAACTGCATTAAATATTTAGATATAAGTAAGATTAGTATAAAAAGATGAGGAACCTTGCGAGCAAACTGCTCTAGGATTCCTTGGCATTATTCTGGCCATACTATTCTGTTAGTACAGAGAATATTAATTATTTTAGTTTATTTTATTTTATTTTGGTAATATCAATAGTTAACAAGATCAGAGTTTGTATTATTTTATTTTTTCTTTTAGGCCTGACGTGGGCCTTTCTTTATTGTTGTGATGCATCTTCTGGAGGTTCCTTTGCATCATGGTTATGGGACAATTGCAATGGAGTGTTTTAGGCTGTGTCTATCCACAGACCTGCCTACTTTCATTATGTCAGCTGCGCGAACACTTTTGTTTACAAATGCAATTTTGGGACTCTGCTCAGTTCTTAATTAACACAACTTCATCAACATCGATTTTAATGATTGATAAAACGTGTAAAGGGTTGCATGAATGACATAATGCTCCTATCTGGTACAATTTCCATATGTACAGCTCGTACATTCAAAAACGTAAATATCAACAAATACATCTTTGTTGCCTTTTCTTTTTTCTAATAATATGTGGCCAGTGCAATTTACTCATGTATGTTGAAACGGTTTTTTTTTTTTTAATTCACTCTGTATTTAGGTTGGTGAACCTGGGATATCTAAATGCCAGACTGTTGTAGCGTTTGCAGACATAACATCCAGATATCACCGACTTGCCTACCTGTATTGCTTGAGTTATCCAATATCCAGATACTCTTTGTAATGGTTACACCAACTCCCAAGTGTTTACATCAATGATGAGCATCTTCAGTAATTAATCTGGTTACGTAATGATATTTAGCCTATAATATGCGATATTTTATTTCCAGTTCGAACCTGTCAACATTCGATATCCTGCCATTCGCTCTTAGTATCCCATCCTTATCCAAAAAGATGTTTAAAGTTTTTCCACCAACTTTGGGATTTCACCTTAATGAGGATCCCTCAAATACATTAATTCTCTTTCAAACACTTCTTCCTGCACTGACTTGATTAGATATAACTTTGCATCCAGCTTATGATTTCCCAATCTGGCTCGTGTTCTGCATTTATGTATGATTCAAGCACCATGGCTGTTGCATTATATAGTTTTGTAAATGTAAAGAATCTCTGTGTGTTTATTATTGTGGTTGAATCCATCTTGTTAGTAGACTGTTACTAGGCCAGTAAAAAGAGTCTTTAGTTAGCCTCGATGGACCATGTTTCCAAAACTCCAATTTAGTCACAAATTGGTCAAGGTTAACTCCTCGTGAAACCAGGTATGTATTTAAATTTTATCCTTTTTTCAATTTTCTCAATTCGATTTTTGATGGCTTGTATATACTTAAGTTGGTTTATAACAAGTAGGATTTTGGTTGTAGATGCATCACTAAGTAACTATGATAGTACAACCAGTGCATCCACCATAATGCACACATTTTCAATCATAATATTTGAAAAGGATTTCAAAATTATAGACAATGCTTCAAAGACTATATACAGTGCAAATAACTCTATGATAGGAATGGATTTTGTTTTTGAAGGAGCCACTTTTCCTTTAGCGAACATAACGACGAGACCATAAACTGTGGTTATGCGTTGCAAAGTCTATAAAGCTTTAAGGCTTGCTCTGTATTAATAGCTTGACTTGAGAAAGACATGTTGGATAATGTAGACCATGTTACAAATATATTCTTGGGAACTTCCTAATATAATGATAATGTGTCATAAATCCAGCCTGAGTGGATTAATATCTGCCTCCTAGTCCTCACATTTCTGTTTATTGTGATCTTTGTCACTGTTATCGTATTATCGTTAGGACAATGGTTATATCCTAATATCTTTTCATTATGTTCATGTTGAGAGATGGTGTTTTCTTTTACCATAATTGATTGAAGCTCCTTTCTGTTAGTGTTACAAGAGCGTAGGTTGAAATTGCTTTCCTTGAGTCTATCAACTGCTTTTTTATACAAGTCGAAAAATGCAAAAATAATTTTCAAAATCGGGATTTTTGTCCATTAAATTCCTATTAGGAGATAAAACCGCAATTTTCGATATTTGATTTACGGCATATGTCATGCAGGAAAAGGATTACAATTGATTTTTATTCATTTTCTTCGCATCAAACTACAAGAGAATCAATAATAAAATGAGTAAGCAAAAATAATTTTGAAAATCGGCAATCTTCGATGACTGATTTAAGATATATCTTGCACGGAAAGATAAGAATCAATAATAAAATGAGTATGAATAAAAAATTTTGGAAATCGGCATTTTTCAGGCTAGTATTACTAATAGGGTCTAAAAACGGGAACTTCGATGTCTGATTTAAGCCATAAATCTTGCACCAAAAGGATTGCAATTGTTTTTTTTCTTTTTCTACGAATCAAATTACATAAGAATCAATAATAAAATGAGTATGCATAAAAAAATTATGAAATCGGCATTTCTGGGCCTTGTATTAATACTCGGGGCTAAAACCGCAAATTTTGATGTGTGATTAAAACAAATATCTTGCACTAAAAGAACTGAAATTGTTTTTTTCTTTTTCTACGAAGCAAACTACATAACAATCAATAATGAAATGAGTATGAATAAAAAAATTATGGAAATCGTCATTTTGAGGCTAGAATTACTACTAGGGGCAAAAACCGCAATCTTCGATGTCTGATTTAAGGCTTATATCGTGCACGAAAAGGATTGCAAAACTTTTTTCTTCTTCTAAGCCTCAAACTACATAAGAATCAATAATAAAATGTGTATGCATAAAAAATTTGGGAATTTGGCCTTTTGGGGCCTTCTGTTACTACTGCGAGCCAAAACCGCAATCTTCGATGTTTGATTTAAGGCATAAATCTTGCACCAAAAGGATTGCAATTGTTTTTTTTCTTTTTCTACGCATCAAACTACATAAGAATTGTGGGGTTCAGCGTACCCGGATTAAAGGAGAATTTAATACGGGATACCCTGCCCACAAAATACAACGCAAATTTCAAGAAGAAACAACACGATAAGAAACGTTTGTAGAAAATAGAACATTGTATATTTATTTTCTTGAGAATAGGGTAAAAAAGATTAATGTTTTAGTTAGTTTTAAGCAAAAATTGTGATTTTTACAAAAATGTCTGTGTTCGCTGTCTTTCAACAGAGTAATGTCTGTTTCTTTTGTTTTTGTTCAGGTGCAAAAGAAAAAGGAGCGATCAATTTAATTTGAAAAAGAGAATGTGGATGAGGAATAAAAGATAAAAGGAAAATGTACTTATGAATTGTTTTGGAGTCAGTTGTAAATTTGTTGTTGTTGTTGTTGTTGTTGTTGTTTTCCTTTCCTAATCCACTTTCGGCTCTTAGTGTCGGGTTGAGTCAGTGATGGAATTTACTGTCAGTCTTCTGTGATCTCTGCGCCCTTCTGACTGGCGACTGACTTGAAACTCTGTATTTATTGCTGACTTTTTTTTCACACTGGCTCGTTATCTGTTTTAGTCGTTTTGATCCGATTTTGCGGGTGTGCAAATCTACTTTATGTGTTTTTTAGTCATTTGTTGGAATGATATAGGATTTGTATCCTATAGAATCAATAATAAAAGGAGTATGAATAAAAACATTTTGGAAATCGGCATTTTTGAAGCTTGTATTACCAGTAAGGGCTAAAACCGCAATCTTCGATATCTAATTTAAGACATATATCTTGCACGTAAAGGATTTCAATTGTTTTTTTTTTCTTTTAAATTAAAATAAAAAGATAAATATATCTGCAAGTAGCATAGCGCTTATTAACGTGGAAAGTGGAATCAATAAGCCAAGTTCAAGTTCTGCTCGAGTCTGTTGCTTTCACTTTCGCATAAATTCACTTGCGAAAACATCAATTCATCTCATTTGAAGGGTTAGTGTTGGCTGAACTGGGCTCGCTATCCTTGTAAGTGAGATAACTCCGATTATATTCTTATCAGCGTTTACTTACTAAGAACGTTGATAGAGTTACACCCCCACAACTACTTTGTTATATTCAATAAAGACAAATCTTAGAAATAATATTAAATTCATAATTTACTGACACATGGCAAACACATTTTACAGATCCCATAAACTGTTTAATTAATATTTAAGGAAAACTGAAAAGTAATATTTTACTGACGGAACTAAAATAAAATGTTTTTTTACGAAGCTGTGAATATGTGAATATAAAATAAAAACCTTAGATCTAATATAACAAATTTGTAATACACCGCAAAACTTTAAAAAAAAAAAAAGAGTCCACGCTTTACAAAATTTACAAATACTGTTAAATCGTATTAAATAAAGTGAAATATTAGAACTAATACTAAATACATAATTTACCGTTGTATAATTGGCACGCTTTACAAAATTCATAATATTGTCGGTCATATGAAATTAAAAGAAATTTCAAAAATACTATTTAATATTCCATGAAGAAGCGAATAAGATACATAGTTTACAACTTTTACGAATACTGTGAATGACATTAAATAATGAAACTTATAAATAATATTGTTACTGACTGCCTGGGGCGGTCAGCGTTTATTTTTATAAGTCCTGAAAGTCTGAAGTTGGCTCACTTGAGTTTTGGCGCAATTTCGTTTTGCACGTGAACTTTCAGTGATGAACAAATGAGATTGGTTGATTCGCCTAGTACAGTTTTAATTGGTTGGAGTTTTCCGTACGTAGGTGTAAGATATAGACTGTTCTGTTGCTAGGGTTGATAGGTAAGAACAAAAAGGACGAGTCTACAATACCTCCCCCTAGATTAATGGCTATGTCAATGGGCATTAATATGTATGTGCGAAATTTAGCTGGCCAATGAACATGTCTGCCCGACTTCGTGCGGGTAGACTGGGTTGATGGAGACATGTCTTTAGTAGTCGTTTGTGTGTTTGATTGCTTTGTTGTTGTTGGGTTTAGTGGTGTTTGAATGACGTCATCACACTGTACGTATGCTGGTTTGAGTCTGTCGATGCTGACAGTATTTTGTTTACCAGCAACGTCTATTACGAAATACTTAGGTGTTCTGGAGATTACCAGATGTGGTCCAGTATAGTTCGGTATTAGAGGTTTCCTAACTGCGTCACGACGCAGGAAAACATATTCTAAGGAATTTAAGTCTATTGGCACGTAATACGGTTTCTTGTAAACCCGTGTGGGGGTATAGATTATCTCCGTCATTTTTTGTTTAAGATCGGACACAAAATAACTGGTAGGGGTAGAATCCGTAACATTGTGAAAGATTTGTCGTGGAAGGGTTGTTGATTTCCCGAATACCAACTCCGCACCGGTACATTTCAGATCTAGCTTGATTGTATTTCGTAGCGCAAGCATCACAAATGGTGGCTTATTTACCCATGTACGAGCACTGGTAGACGCTGTTAATGCGTACTTGAGCTGTCGATGAAAACGTTCTACTAATCCGTTGCTGCAGGGATGATATGCCGTAGTAGAAATACGTTTAATACCGAGCAAATTGACGAACTCAGTAAATAAAGTCGACTGGAATTGAGGACCTCTGTCGGTAGTAATAACCGCAGGGCATCCAAATATTGAAATCCAATTCTGAAAGATAGCGTTGGCCACCGCTTCTGCTGTTATCGTTGATAGCGGTACGGCCACCGGCCATCGTGTGAAGCGATCTACGATAGTCAGGATATATTCGTATCCATTGATCTTGTCAAGCGGACCCACAAGGTCGGCGTGTATATGAGTAAAACGACCATCAGGGGCCGTAAAGGTTGACGATGGTGCTTTCGTATGACGACTTATCTTTGTTGCCTGGCAACGCTGGCACGTGCGGGACCACTGTTTCACGTCGGAAGCCATACCGGGACAGACGAATCTGTCAGATATGGTCCGCAGCGTAGCCTTCGCTCCAGGATGAGCTGGTGAATGAAAGTGGTCGAAAACCGTTTTTCTCATCGACGGAGGCAGGTAGGGTCGAGGGTTGCCTGTTGAAGTATCACAATAAGCAAGCTTGTCGGTGAAAGGTAGTGGACGTTTTTCTAATTTCAAAGAGGTATCTGCCTGCACTGAAGGGAGTGTGTCGTCACTCAACTGTTCTTCAGCAAGTGTGTCGAATTCGAGTGAGGGTGACTGTATCACGTCAAGTGTAGGTCTCGATAATGCATCTGCAACAGTATTATGTTGACCTTTTACGAATCGAATGTCCGATGTAAATTGACAGATATAATCCAGGTAGCGAATATCTCTCGGGTTTAGTTTATCAGACTTCGCGTGCAGTGCATACGTTAACGGCTTATGATCTGTGAGAATGATAAAGTCTCTACCCTCAAGGATGTGTCGATAATGCCGTATTGCCAAATAAACGGCAAGTAATTCTCTTGAAAAAGTGTTATATTTCTTCTGTGTAGCATTTAGTGAGAAAAAAGACAAAGGTGTTTCGATGCCATCAGTAGTTTGGTGCAACACAGCGCCAATTGTGTCGGCTGATGCATCCGTTGTTAAGGTGAGGTTAGCTTTCTCCGATGAATTAATGTAAGTTAGTTTGGCACAGTTCTGTAGTGCATCTTTTGTATTTTGAAATGATCGTAGCTCATCTTGTGATAGTGATATCTGCGAATTTTTTTTCTTATGCAGAGACAAGATATTCGTCAGTGGTAATAAAATTGACGGACCATTCGGGATGAACTGTCGATAATAGTTAACCAACCCCCAAAATCTCCTCAATTGCTTCAATGTGGAAGGTGGAGGGTTATTAGCGATCGCTGTAATTTTCTGATCCAAGGGAGACAATCCATGCTGGTTTAAAATATGCCCGAGGAAAGTTAAACTCGGTACTGCGAAAACGCACTTATCAACATTTAGTTTTAACCCGTAGTGTTGTAATCTTTTGAGAACTGTGTGCAGATGTTCACGGTGTTCTTCATGAGACTTGCTTGCTATGAGTACGTCATCTATATAAGCATATATGTAGGGCATTCCGCGTAGGACTTCGTCTATTAGCCTCTGGAAAGACTGCGCCGCATTACGCAATCCGAAGGGCATTCTCGTAAATTCGAAGAGTCCGAAAGGCGTTGTAATAGCAGTTTTCGGAATGTCGTCTTCCTCGATGGGAATCTGGTAATATGCCTTTTTAAGATCGAGCTTGGTGAATACTTTAGCACCTTCCAACGAAAGGGCGAAATCTTTAATATGTGGGATTGGGTATTTGTCCGGGACGGTCTGCGCGTTTAACCTGTAGTTGCCGCACGGACGCCAACTAGCTGAGTCAGCTTTAACAACCATATGTAGAGGGCTGGCATAAGGACTGGCTGAAGGACCGATTACACCAAGTTTGAGCATGTTGTCAAATTCGTCACGAGCTATTTTTAGTTTACTCGGATTGAGTCTGCGAGGTTGAGAATGAACTGGAGGTCCTGTGGTCTTAATAATACTATGAGTGGCGTGGTGTTTCACAGGTTCATTATGGGTTGACGGTGAGAATAGCGATTGGTACTGACGTATTATCTCATTGTAGCCATTGGCTGTAAGTATAACAGTCGTCAGACCGACTGTCGAATACTTGGAAATGAAACCGCAATGTTGTAGATTAGTGCTAGTGTCAGTTAAAGTTTGTGACGCCAACTCAACCGATAATTTGTAATGGGTTAGAAAGTCCGCTCCTATAATCGGCATTGCGACATCTGCGATAGTAAAAATCCACGTAATTTCTCGTCTAAGGCCGATGTCTAGCGTTAGGGTTCGCTCGCCGTAAGTGGTGATCGGAGTGCCATTAGCGGCCTGTAATTTGAAAGATGTATGCTTAACCAGAGTCTGTTTGCTGCAATTTTTGAAAGGCAGAACACTTATTTGGGCACCGGTGTCAACTAAAAATTTCAAACCGCTCGCTCTGTCGTGGATATAAAAGAGACGATTAGTTTTTAAATATCTGGCATCCAACGTCTCTACTGGGTGCCAGCGGGTCCGTTTCCCGCCTGTTTGTTTGGAAATGACTTTTTATACGAACATGGTGGTCGGCATTTCTTCGCGCGCGCGCCAAAATTTTCGTGGTACCAGCAATTGGCATATTGGTAACGATCATGGCGTTGTTGGTATTTATGCCAAGACGTCGATCTTGAACCATGGTTACTGTGTCGCGTAAAATTATCACGCCGACTTTCGTGTGGTTTTTGTAAATCACGCAGTTGTGGAGATATTTTTTGTAATTCTGAAGACAATTTTTGAATCTGTTGGTTGACATCTGGCACAAGGCCATCCACGGTCTCCGTTGAGGAAATCTGTCGTACCGGGGAAGTATCGGCTATTTTGTCCGATATCGTTGCCAATTTTTGTATGTCAACGTCGTCTGTTAATGCAACCAAGATTCGTATCATGTCTGATGGTAATTTGTCCAGCCACATTTGGCGGAATACTGTGTCGCCCAACAGTTGTTGCATGCGTCGTAGTAATTGGGACGGTTTCGAATCTCCAATTGTAACGTTTGTTAAGAGGTCTCTTATTTTTCTTTCCTCCGAAAAATCAGATCGGCGTAGGATTGCTTGTTTGAGGGTCTCGTACGGCTTGTCTATTGGTAGAGAGGTTAATATGTCGGCTACTTCAGCTGCTACCTCCGCGGGTAGCTTCTCTACCACGGACGCAAATTTTGATTGCTGCGAGGTTACGTGTCTGGCCTGGAATATCGCGTCCAATTGTAAGAACCACGTCTGGACATTTGGGTTGAAGGCAGGCATTTCGAGCTTGATTGCTGTTTCTGTGAGAGGAACTGGATCAGCCATTTATAAAGTCGTGGTTTTGTTTCTGGATCTTTGGTCTGCTGGTTCGAAGACAGCACATGTCGATTTAATTTCTTCGTTGGGGTTGTCACTAATTTTGTTTTCGTACGTCGCGATTCCAATTTTGATTTCTTCAAAGATTCTCACGTCTGAATCGCCAATTTTATTGGTAACGTCGAACATTGAACGTCAGGGTCATCAATTTTGTTGATGACGAGTTTTTCTTACATGAACGTCAGGGTAGTCAATTTTGTTGGCGATGGTTTTTTGTTTTGTTTTTTTTTGTCTTTTTTGAACGACGGGGTCGCCAATTTTGTTGGGGACGTGCAGAATTTATTAATTATGCTTGAAAGAATCAGAAGGAATTTGTGTAGGTTGCGTGACTTTCTGCATCCACAACAAATAAATAAACGAAATTTAAAATACGATTAAGAACAAGACATATTCAATTAGAAACTAATATAACATTTATATACAATTCAAAACAATATACAAGTAGGATAATTGGTATATGTTATGTTGGCAAAATGTGTATGACGTTTTAGATTTCAGAATGTCTCTCTTCGTAATTGTTCGTTCATTTACGGTCTTTTTAAGTTTGTATTGATATTAATAATTGTCGATATTAAGTGTCTTTTTAGAAGGAGATTTTAAGGAGTGATCTACCTTTGACTGTAATGTTTTTGAGGTTGTTCGCACATTGATCTTTACTTAATAGGTAGCGAATATAATTCACTTTAGATAAGCAATGTTTGAGAATCGATGTCCACAGAGTTGGTTGAGTTTTTTGATCATGAGTGAGTCAGCGATGATGTATCTTTGCGCGGTAAAATCGTGATTTCGAGTGACGTGGAGTATGTTGGCAATTTCTCTGTGGGTGTTTGTTAGTGACTGCCTGGGGCGGTCAGCGTTTATTTTTATAAGTCCTGAAAGTCCGAAGTTGGCTCACTTGAGTTTTGGCACAATTTCGTTTTGCACGTGAACTTTCAGTGATGAACCAATTAGATTGGTTGATTCGCCTAGTACAGTTTTAATTGGTTGGAGTTTTCCGTACGTAGGCGTAAGATATAGACTGTTCTGTTGCTAGGGTTGATAGGTAAGAAAAAAAAGGACGAGTCTACAATATGAAGTACAATATTCATCAGAGTGTAAGACGCATATTTTAAAAGACTGAAAAATTCTCTTTTTATAGTTCTAAGTATTCTGTCCCGGTCGATATGAATAATAATCACTTTTAATCACTTCTGAATAAAAAAAAAAGTATTCTTCTGTTGTCATAGTATGGACAGAAATTTCTCACGGATGCTATCTAATTCTAGAACTCTAAATAAAAGAGGAATGATGTGGAGGAATTGTGAAAATGATAGGTTTTTTTTTTTTTGCATTGATAGTTTTAGTGAAAAGATTGTAAGGAAAAAATTTGGGAAAAATGTTATTTTGCTGGAGCAGAAATGCAGCACAGAAAAATAAGATTTGGGTTTTTAACAGCATCAATAATAATTTCCTTTATTGGTTTGGGAAAGTAATGTTTGAAATTCAGTACTTTGAGTTCATTGAGTATTTGTGTGTGTTGACAATTGGATGTCACTTTGTGTAGTTAGCAGCAGAGAATTTACAGCTACTTTGGGAGACGAAGAGAGACTCTGAAATTGTCGACAATATTGCTCCCATTCACATATCTTAAAAGGACTGTCATTGGTTGATAAGGCACAATTAACGCCTTTTATTTAAGCATTTAACAGATAATGGTAAAATGGGAGATAACTCATATTTAATTTTTGGGAATTATCTCCCTTGAAAAATGTTAGTCCTCTGGTAGGAATACAGTTTGTGCTGATACAAAATCTGCAACTGAAAAATAAATTAACAAATAATCGCAAAAATAAATGCATTATGAATATTTAAAAAAAAAACAACGAGGAAAATGAAGAAAAAATGAACAGGCTACTTATTCTCTTTACATAAAAGGTTTCAATAATATATTGGGAAAAAGTAGTAATAAAATAATAGCAATAATGAAGAATGTATCAAGCCAGAATTTTTTTTTTATAAATTAAATAGCAAAAGTAATATGATAGAGGAAATTAAGTAATACAAGATGAGTAATAATGAAAAGACTCAAGCCCTCCAGTCTTCTTCAGGTGCTTTAAAATATTAAGTAACTTTCTGAGAATGTAGAAACTAAACCCTTTATTTAATCTATGGGAATAGATTGTTCATCTTATACTGTCCAAATCTAGGAATATCTTGTCTTGTTTTTATTTACTACTGCTCAGTTACTTCTTAGCCGCTTACTACTGAGTGTAAATCTATATTATTCACGGGACAAGAGCCTAAGGGAATAAAGCACAGCGTGTACCAGAGAATGAACTATATCATAAGATTCATGAACCAAGATTATTTTCCTTTAGAAACTATTAGGTTATTTTTGTATGGAAGTAAAAAAGGAAATAATTCTGGATTGCCACCTTTGATTGACTACTTTTTCCTATCGGAAGAGTAGTAATTAAATAACTCAAGAAAATAACTCATTAGGCGCATTATTTGATGACATTGTAGTGGACCCCCTGGAGGAGGCGCGATGATATCTGGTTCTAAGCGCCCAAATAAATATGAGGTCACAAGAGGCCTACTAACATTTTTAAATTAAAGACGTGAAATCTGACAGGTGAAACAAAATGAACAACAGGAGAAGGATGTTTAATATTAATACGAAATTTATATACAATAAAGACCCCAGAGTCGTTGTAGGTTAGCATGTGAGCTTGATGAAAGATGAAAGAGCAAGTCAAGTTAAATTGCGGACCTTTCGTAAAATTATAACCGCGGTATATGGAATAGGTTATATGAATTGCCAAAGAGAAGAAAATCTCCTTTTAAGTGTCCGCTGCTGGCGTTGAGTGGCTGCTGGTTAAAGCTGCAGGCGTTGTGATGTAGTGCTGGATTTGCGTTTTAGCAGGTCAAATTCCATATCTGGTGCTGGCGTTGCATAGATGCAGACCGGATCCAGTGGTAATCCTCCCGTAGTATTATAACCGTAGTGTACGGGATAGGTTATTAGAGCCTGGAACTATATGCTTGCTGCAAGTAGGGAATGATGTGTAACCGGAAATTTTGTGCTGTAGTGAGCAGGTCCGTTTACGCTGTCAACCAAGTGGGTTTAATGTAGCCAGAATTAGCAAGGTCAAGAGTGCCAGAAGCAAAGCTCTGTAGTAGCCAGAAGTAAGGGTTTATGGTGGCATGAAGTAATAAATGTTAAAAATTGCCAGAAGATAACAATCGGTGGACTGAAGTAAGAAAGGGCAAGAGTGTGCTAGAAACAATAAAGGCCAAGAGAGCCGGAAGTAAGGGTAGATAGGAAAGCCCAATTCGCGTCCAGTTGGCATACAAAATTAAATGGGAACATAACTTAAAATTCCGCCCTGGTCACAATGGCCAGGGCCTGCGTTTCTCCTCTTCTCTTCGAACCCCTTGAATTTGGCGAGAAGTCGCCGGGTTATATTAAGAGAGTGTATCAACAACGACAGGTCTCGCAAAATACTAAAAATCTCACGAAAAAAAAAAAAAACAACTGAGATTTGCCACAATATATGAAAGTATAAAATGGTCATGAAGTGAATTACGACTAGGTTCGTCACAAAAAAAGAATTAAAAAGTCATTAGATTGTACGGTTCAGCGTACCCGGATTAAAAGGAGAATTTAATACGGGATACCCTGCCCACAAAATACAACGGAAATTTCAAGAAGAAACAACACGATAAGGAACGTTTGTAGAAAATAGAACATTGTATATTTATTATCTTGTGAATAGGGTAAAAAAAGATTAATGCTTTAGTTCGTTTAAGCAAAAATGTGATTTTTACAAAAATGTCTGTGTTCGCTGTCTTTCAACAGAGTAGCAGAGTAATGTCTGTTTCTTTTGTTTTTGTATAAAGGAAAAAGGGGGGATCAGTTTAAGTTGAAAAAGAGAGGGTGGATGAGAAATAAAAGATAAGAGGAAAATGTACTTATCGGGTTGAATTGTTTTGGAGTCAGTTGTAAATTTGTTGTTGTTGTTGTTGTTGTTGTTTTCCTTTCCTAAACCACTTTCGGCTCTTAGTGTCGGGTTGAGTCAGTGATGGAATTTACTGTCAGTCTTCTGTCTTCTATGATCTCTGCGCCCTTCTGACTGGTGATTGACTTGAAATTCTCTATTTATTGTTGACTTTTTTTTCATACTGGCTCGTTATCTGTTTTTTAGTTTAGCAAATCGCCTCCTTTCATTGGTCAGAAAATTAATTTCCCACCTTATTGCGAAATCTGTCTTTAGTCGTTTTGATCCGATTTTGCGGGTGTTCAAATCTACTTTGTGTTTTTTAGTCATTTGTTGGAATGATATAGGATTTGTATCCTATAAGATCAATTATGAAACTAAATGAAATTAAATTGCAGAGTGTGTAGGGAACACAATGAAAAAGATCGAAGTGTCCTCCTAGGACAAGTGGACGGAATAGCCAGGGCTACGATAACATAGCTAAGAAAATAATAAAAAAATAAAAACAATGCATTAAACTCAAAAGTATCACTTTACTAAAAAAAATATACTTAATGTAGAATTAAAATAAAAATTATTAATTTTACAAAGTTTCATAAAATCGCATGGAATATTTTTTCTGAAACTATTAGTTATATAAGGTTAAAGATAATTTATTTTCAAACGCAAATACCAATCTCTTGTTTATTTCACAGCTGGTATTCGGTATTTCTTTTTAAAATATTAAGAGAAAAATATATATATAGTTGTTGACCTCTGACATCACAGGCTACCGTGCATAAAATAAATGTTATTTTTATGTTTTATGCAATAAGGTAAGCATTAGGTTTACTAAATCCAATTAACTAATCTTTAAATTTGCTTACTTTGAAACACATCTCTATATCGAATTTTTAAGATTTTTAAATTTGTTGATTACCATTTTTTGATAATGGCGGTTTAATAAGTCGATTAGTGACGAGTGACAACGCGAACATGCTAATATTTTAAAAATGCCGCAAATCCTATATACAGGAAATAAATTTGCTTTTAATACGGATTAGTTTTTTTTTTTTTTCTTTCGAATAAAATCAAAATTTAATTTCAAAGAATGTATTTAAATTATTTAAAATTCGTTTTTGTTTATTTTATTTTATTTTTTTTTTTTTGTGCGGTGACAAGAAGAAAGAAAGACATTAAGAGGGGGACCATTGCTAGAAGCATTGATTTTGCTATTGCCTGTGAATAAGACGCATGCTTTCTAAAACTGACTAATTTTGTATATCTTATTAAATGAACTGAAACCTTGCTAGAAGCATTGATTTTGCTATTGCCTGTGAATAAGACGCATGCTTTCTAAAACTGACTAATTTTGTATATCTTATTAAATGAACTGAAACCTTAGCAGAAGTATTAAATGCTGCATTTACAAAATGATTTTTTTCGGGAAAGAGTTGAAGTAGATAGACTGACACTTCTCTTATTCCGAATAATACAAATACGAACACAAATAAGACTAAAAAATCCTATGTGAAAAGAACAAACATTTATTACATTGGCATTAGTAAAACAATGTGTAGTGGATCGGTTAATTATGTGGTAATATTTGTTGAGAATAAGTTGCGTGTCAATTAACTATTTCCACTAACATCAAAATAAAATACAAAATTCAACTGAATTGTTTTAAAACGTAACAATTAGATTTATTTAGGTTGGTGTACAACATGCAAAGAAAAGGTAGGACAGAGTCGTGTCCCTTTGATTTGGAAATATTTGTACCAGACTTCATATTACGAACAAGACATATTTAATTAGAAACTAATAAAACATTCAAAACAATGTAGAAGCAGAATATTTGGTATATGTTGGCAAATATGTATGATGTTTTAGGTTTCAGAATGTCTTTCTTCTAATGGTTCGTTAATGTTGATATTAAAGTTGTTAAGATTAAGTGTCTTTTAAACAGAAAGTTCTTAAGAAGTAATTTACCTTTTACTGTAACATTGAACTTGTAATTCAGAAGAATAAAGTTTGGAATTGTGAGTTCTAAAATTGGTAAAAGTTCAGGAGTGATTTCAGAGGTTGGTGAGTGAGTGTATTGGAGTTGTATCGTGTTAAATAAATTTAACTTTGTAACTTCAACAGTATGAGTGACGTGGAGTTGTTTGGCAGTTGGTTATCCGTCACGAAGCTCACAATATTTATTATTGTATATATACAATAAATGCGACACAAGATCAAAAAGGGGGTTGGAGAAAAGGACGGTCATCACTTGTCTTAATATAAAACTTAGCTAGCCACAAACACTAATCCTATCATACAGAACAATATTCCTTTCACCAAAACAACACATTTATCCATACCTTTCTTACTACATCCACCAAAATACCTCTTTGACTCAATGAAAATCCTAAATACTCCCCTTATTTACAAATATCTACTGTGGGGGGAGGGGCATAAAACAACAATATTTAAAAAGAACCCCAATGAATATATACAATATGACACATAAAATATTTACAAGAAACTAAACAAAAAGGTGTTAGTAATAAAAACGCCCACAAACTTTAAATGTGGCAGAAATATCAGTTAACCGGAGGAAATCGATGCGGGACTATGAAAAATAAAGGAAAACATTCAGTCCTCCCAAGCATTCACACAGGCACACATTCATTCATACACAACAACAAATACGAAAAACACATACGCGAAACGAAAGGCGCTCCGCAACCACCAGAGAACTGACATCACTGACCACCTAAACGAGGGAGGGGATGGGGAGTTAAACTAAAGGGAAAAAATGGGGACAGAAAAGAAAGGGACCAATGAGCAAACACACCCTAGCTAAGTTTACAGAAAAAGAAGAGAAACTAAAAAGTCAAAAAACCAAAAATCTACTCTAGCCTAATACCAGGGATGGGTTGCCCAAGTTCAACCCAGGAAAAACAATATCCTAATGCCTAACCGGCATCAAGATGCCACTCAAAGTCAGCCCCTTTTACTCGGCACATACGCGCAAGATTCACCCACCTTTTGCCAAATTCTGATGAGGTGAGCCCCCGCCTTTCCGTCCTAATCTTGACTTTAAGCTGATGCTTAAAGAACAAGATCAGTTGGGAAGAAGTGAACCTCTCGCCCTCATAGAATTCCTTCTGACGCGTCGTCAAAATCACGACTCTCATAACCCCTAGTAAGCAACAGAACACATAGTGTTCAGCCTTCGTCATCTGCGGCACCACATTGCTACAAACAGAACTGGCTTCAAGGACAAAAAACTTTCCCTGCAGCATGCGAACCATGAGGCCTTCAACAAGCCTGTACAACGGCACTACCGCCCTGCACTGAAAGAAGGCGTGACCAATGGTCACGACTTCCCCCGTACAGCAACGACAGTTTGGATATTTCTCCAAGCCTTCTGAACAAACTCTCTTGCCGACCCAGAGGGCTTCACGAATCACCAGCCAGGTGAGTGATGCCTCATCGTTATTGAGGTATTTCAACTCGGGCGCCCAAGGCCATATCGAGTGAGCCTCCTGCTTCGTAAGACCGAGCTCGCCAATCAGATCATCTTGAACGGCCCCCCTAACTAACACTTGATACAATGCCTTACGAGACAACGCCTGGGCGTTGGAGAGGCCATCCGAAGCCCGTAAGAGGAGCTTCAGAGCATATGTTGACGAATCTCGATGCTAGGCATACCCAGGCCGCCCTCAGAGGGATGAAGGCAACAGATCTCGCGAGATGCCATAGGGGCCTTGTCTCTCCACAAGAAAGAGAACAAGGTCCGTACTAATAAAATTAGTCTGGCATACGGGAGTGGAAGTACAGAGAGTCGGTACAGGAGTATCGGATAGATGTGTGAAACACACACTTCCACCCTTCCCTTCAGGGAAAGTCTCCTCCGAGCCCACAGATTAACCGCGATTTCGGCCTTCCCTTGCACCTCCGACCAATTCATTTCCAACTGGAGATCAGGACCGAACCAGACTCCGAGTATCTTGATCGGACCATCCGTCCAGAGGAAAGGTCCGGGAAGAGAAACTCCCTTCCACGCACCCAACCGCAAGCCCACAGACTTATCGCGGTTGATCTTGGCCCCTGTCACCATCTCATAGCCACTGATCTCTTTGCTGACTTCGTCAATCTCGGCTCTGCTCGACACAAGAACCGAAACGTCGTCAGCATAGGCAGAATACCTGGCTGAGGTGGTAGCCCCAGGCAGGGAAATTCCGCACAGGACCGGATTCGCCTTTAACTTGCGAAGGAAAGGTTCCAACGCAAGAACGTAAAGCAAAGCCGAAAGCGGACAACCTTGACGAATGGAGCGATACAATACGAAAGGCTTCGATCTTACCCCATTAACTTCAACCAGCGCACCGGAGGTCGCATACAAAAGTCGGCTCCGAAACCGGCCGCCGAAAGGACAGCCTCCAGAAACCGATGGTCAACCCTATCGAAGGCCTTGGACTGATCTAAATTGATCTGTGCGGCTTCACTGTCGACTTGTTCTAAGATCAAGCGTACCATATGAAGGTTATCCTGAATAGTCCTGCCCTTCACAGCACAAGTCTGTTCGGGGCCTATCAGACGAGACAGGACAAGCTGCAAACGGTTGGCTAAGATCTTCGCCAAAATCTTTAACTCTGTGTTTAACATGGTTAAAGGGCGAAAGTTCCCTAACCCATCCTCACCGTTCTTGTCCTTACGCAGCAACTTGATCACACCCCTGGTGAAGCGTTGAGGTATAGACCCCTGCTTCATCCAGTGGTTGAAAATCAGTTCCAGCAAAGGAACAAGAACGGGTGACTGCCTCAAGTAAACTTCGTAGGGAAGACCATCTAGTCTCGGAGACTTATCCAGGCCAACCTGCTTCAGCGCTTCCCAGATTTCCGACTCTGTAATGGGACCCTCGCACTTAGCCGCTTCAGCTGCCTCAAGGGAAGGAAAGTCAGCCAAATAGGCGTCGAACTGAGCAGCGCTCAGACCGGGCTCCCTGGTGAAAAGATCCTGAAAGTAATCTCGAAAGGCCTCGCATATTCCCGCGTTTGTAGTCACGGTCCGCTTATCCGGCAATGTGACGCACGCTATATGTCGCCTAGACGCGTTCCGATTCTCCTCTGCACGCAGTTCAGCGGCCATGTTCGTCGCCTCAGAAGACATTCTTTTTAGCCTAGCCCTAACTACTAGAGCTTGATCCTTCTTGATAAGCAAGGAGGGCAACTCTGCCTTAGCTAAGGCTATATCCCCACTAACACGGGATTTCACGGCCCGATCAACTTTATCTTCTAAAGCCGTTTGCGCCGCTAATCTATCTAGATTGAGTCGACGACTAAAATCTGCAGCAAACGTTCTTATTTTGGATTTTAATTTATCCCACCAGGCGTTTCCCACAACCGCCCCCGTCAATTCACTCTGAATCATTAGTAGCAGCTGGTCCCGGAAACCCTGCTCACCAAATAATGAACAGTTGAATTTCCAGTAACCAGCCATTCTAACCTTAGGCTTATCTAAGTTTACACGGACCCGGACAAGCCTATGATCCGTATAAACTATATAGTGGAAACTTGGACACCCTAAGAGCCATACATCGACTCTCTTAACTAAGACTCAGTCCAGGTAGCTCGCAAGCGTGCCAGGAGCCGAGTTGCCACTATTTGTCCAAGTCCATGCTACCTCCCGAGGGTGTTCATTCCGGAACTTATCGACAAGATCAAACCCGCCGATAAAGTCCCGAAATGCCTTCACACCTGGATTTTGCCCTATATGATCTATATCGGGGCCAAGAACGGCATTCCAATCCCCCACTAAAACTACCCGACGAGAAGTCATCAAAAACGGCTCGATCTGCCGAAACAAAGCAGGCCGCTCAGCATGGTTATTGGGCGCATAAACCCCAATGAGACGTAAAGCCTTATCCTTTATGGTAGCATCCAGCACACAAAGCCTGCCCGCCGGATCCTTGAAGACAAGAGTACATGCTGCCTTCAAAGACAAGAGACACCCCTCGAACGACCATCAAAACGTGCTGAATAAAGGGCGAACCCCCTGGTCAGTATATCCTCACGGTCATGAGAAGAAAACCAGGTCTCTTGCACACAACAAACATTCACCCCGAGGCGCTGAAGGTCACGAGAGAGACACGCCCTGCGAGACTCGGACCTCAGACCCCGCACATTCAAAGTAGCTAACCGGAGAGCCATCTAGAAGTTCGATTAGGGTTGTTTACCTGAATTAAACATGGCCGGGGTAAGGATACCGACAGCCTCTTCCATAGACCCATGACCCATTTCATTTTTGATGGTACCGTCTTGGGAGATTCCGCCGATATCCCAAGGGAAAGTCAATTTTAGTGTTCTATACAGGGATAGGTGAACTAAAACGGAGACCCTCCCTGCACAAAGTTTTGACAGCTGCTTTAAGTTTACATTCTGCACTATGGCGATAGGCAGGGCCATCTTGAAAGACATAATGGCCCCCTCTAACATTGTCCAAATTGGTTTGGAGCCAGGTCCTGTCCGTATAACCGTTAGGACCCTTTGGGCGTGCGGGAAATTTTGGGGTATTTCGACATCCAGATCGGCATATTGCCTAATGGATAAAAGATATTTTAGGTCTTTAACCCGATTTCCATAGTCCCGGGCTCTCTCTGCCTGAGCTGCGTTAATTTTGCAGATATCTTCCCCTGTGTTGAAAATGTGTGTGTTTTTTTTTTCTTTTTCCATTATGTGCTTGAGTGGGGCTTCTCTCCCGTTTAGAAGAGGGAGGAGGCATTTCAGCTTTTTTGACGGGGGAAGGACTGGGAGTATGCAAAGGGGTGCGGGATGAAATTTGTTTAACAGGGGAAGGGCTGGGAGTATGAAGGGGAGTATAAAAGGACCTATGTTTATAAGGGCTGGGGTCTCGAGATTTGGGCGGGGTTGTCGGAGGGGAAGGTTCTTTCTTGGGAGAAGGTGTGGACCGGGCCGAAGACGAGGACGGAATGGGATTGGAAGGTTTTTCGCTGTTCAATTTTTTCTTTAATTCCTTTATTTTTTCCGTTTTCTCATAAGTTGGATCGTACTTCTTTTGTTGTTCCTTGAAGTTTAGCTGTGCGGCCGGGGCATCGGCCTTAACGTTGCGAGAGGGAGTAGGACTGTGCGTGTCTTTAGCCCTCGGGGCTTCAGGGGACTGAGGACCCGATGTCTGGTGCTTCCCTCTGGCCCTACCAGCTACCAGCCATTTCCCCTCCCCCTCTCGACAACTACACTAGCAGCGGCCGAAGGCTCTTTGGGGAATGTGGTCTTTGATGATACCCCAACCGGTGGATTAACCGACCCGGTTCCGGAAGCTGGTACGCCCATTACAGGCGAGGCGGAAGGTACAGACGCGGTCAGAGGGGGATCTTGGTCAACTGGAGCTTGACTACCAGAGGCCTTCTTCTCTGAGCAGGAGGAAGAGAGATGACCAGTCACTCCACACCTCCAGCATACCGGTATTCGGCCCATTACTATGAACGGTAATTTCAAGCTTCCAACATCCAGACAGTCGGGGATGGAGCGGAAGGCTTTCTCGTTCAACATGATATCAAAGCTCCACCCCTCCGCTCAGGCTATCACAGGAGGCGCCCAGAATTTCTCCGTACTGGGAAAAGAAAGCAGCGAGATGTTCCCGATAATTTGAGGAGGGACCTCATATACTGTTACGATGATCCTTCTGCGGCCTTCATACTCCGTACGCAGGATGAGATCTTTAGTTATGAGCTCACGGCTCACCGCGGCTACGCAGTCTTCTGGTGTGGGTAACAGTACGTCCCACATGAAAAATGTTGCACCCTTAACTATTGTGAGGGGCTTAAACCCCAAGGACTCTAGTATTTTCAACACTGTGTTTTTCGTCGAGCGACAAATTTTGCGCGTACGCTTGTCGACGACGAAAACTGACACAATTCGTTTTTCAATCTTCTTCAATTCTTGGGGGTCTTCTAAGAGTCCACCTTCTACGACAAGGTGAGCGTAACTCTTAGCACGCTCCAAGAACTCCGCAAGATTGATAATACATTTCAGTGGGGACGACCAACAAGAGGGCGATTCCCCGGCCTCAGTTTTGTCTCGAGAGCCATTTTTGGCTTCCCTGTGAATTTGGGTTTTATTGCCATTATTGGCTTCCGTAGAGCTTTCATTTATCTTTTTCCCATTCTTGGCCTCCATACTTGAATTTTCATTTTTTCCAGCGATGACATCCTCGCTAGGGGGGATTAAATCAAGGGCTAAGTATTCTTCTAAATTTTCTTTATCTAGGGGGGGGGGTCTTTTTTGGGGGCATTGAATAAATGTTTCCTTATGGATTTCCTGTAGTTCGACAAATTCGGTTTCCTTTTAATTGCTAAAAAAGAAGGCGCCTTTTTTTCCTTCTTTTCCATTTTTTCAGAAGGGGAGGGGTGAAAGAAAAGGGGAGTGGGAAATAATTAAACAAGATTATAGGAAAAATTTAACTAAATAAATGAAATCAAAAAATAAACAAACTCACCCGAAAGCGAGACAACACTGAACAAAATAAAATATGCACACCCAAAAATAATTACATGACGAAAAGAACAAAAAACACGGTTCACTTATACGAAAAACAAATTTAAAAAAAAAAATACAATAAAAATTAGAAAAAACAATAAAGAAACAAATATCGCCTAAAGGCGAAGCAATAAAAGAAAACACGTAAAAGAAAATAAAGAATAAAAATAAAAAAACGTTAAACAATGAAAACGGAAAACAAAGAATATACAAAACTTAAAAAAAAAATTCAAAATGGCCGACGTCAATAAACAAAAAAATACGAATACGAGGACAATAGCCAAAGCTAGTTACAAACAATCAAAATGGCCGACGTCAATAAACAGAAAAAATACGCAACGTTGAAAAATAGTCGAAGCTAGTTACAAAAAATAAAAATGGCCGACGCGAGTCGAATCAAACGAAAACAAACAAACAAATTGGACAATACAAACGATTACAAACAATAAACACGTAAAAATTAAAGGATGGAAAGAAACAATTAAATAAATAAATTAATCAAAAATAAAGCGAAACAGAATAAAGAAAACGAAGAAAGAATGAAAGAAATTAAAGAAAATGAAGATTAAAAGGGAAGACTAGAATAAAAGAGCAAATTAAAGGGGGTAGAAATAAGAAAAGAAAAAATTGCAAAAATTAAAAGGGTTAAAATGAAAGTCAAAAAGTGTAAAAAATTAAAAGGGTTAAAAATGAAAAAAAAAATAGGAAAACTGGAATAAAAAGAAAAAGTGCAAAATTTTAATAAAAAATAAAATGGAGAGAAGAAAGAAAAAATCAAAATACTTTTTCAAAACAGTCTCAAAAAATGTAAAAGTAAAATAAACAAACTTTAACCAAAATGAAGATCAAAATTCAAACGGGTAAATTTCAAAAGAGAGTCGAGCGAAAATCAGCTGTCCGCAACAGTCAAAATCACGACAAAAAGGTCAAGGCCGTCGGGAAGCTCACTGGTAAACTTGTGTTCGTGCATTGTATTTATTTACCTTCCTGGTCACGTGTGTGGCTCGCGAACACATTTCAAGATTTTTGGCGGTATTTTGTGTTTAAACATGTGTGCGTAGGCGTTGTTATTACTTTGAGATATATTGGCCAGTCAGAAGCAATTATTGTAAAACTTGCGTCTGGAGCCTGGATTGTGTTTAGCTTGCACAAAAATCTATAACTAACATGAAAATGTAAATTAGAAATGTTTTTAACATTTCTTGTCCAATGAGGATGTAGTGCACTCAGTAATTGGTTCTGATCCACTGGCATATGGATGTTAACCTCTATAAATGTAACAAAATACAATTTTTACAAATAAGCTTGCACAAAAGTTTCCTTATAAAAGGCAAGATAACAAATTAAAAAATAGAAACATAGATCACAAAAACATAAATTATTCAGCAAAATATGAATTCCATTTTTTTTTTAATGTTCAAAGTATACAGATTTGTAACAATCAAAAGATCGTTATAGAAAGTACAAAATAATTCCGTTTAGAAAATATAAAAATCCACATTCTTTCAAAAAAGATGAACTTAGTTGAAAGTCGAAACTGAGAAAGCTTTGACAGAGTTCATCAGCGTCACTAGATCTTGAACAAATTATCTTTTTCTAGAACACAGTTCGATTATGATTGTGAATTTTTTCATTTCACAGGTTCACTCTGCTTATGTTTCGTTTTCTGTTTTCGTTTCCTTTTTACTTCTTCCGTAAGAAACAGCACAACTGGTGACTGATTTATAATAGATTTATTTAATTTAAATTTTTAAATATTAATTTGTATATTCTCCCCTCAACAGAAAGTACAAGAAATTTAATGCATCCTATTATCTATAATTATTATAGTCATCATTCTTATAAAAAAAAATTGTACCAGTGTATAAGACTCATTAATTAAAAGACAGACAACTTTATATGTATTAAATTTACAGGCTTGTTCGACAAAACTTTAACACTAGCGTATAAGATGCAAGCATGATAAGAGAAAATACGGTTACGGTCATATTTAAGATAAGCTACAGAAGAAACATTAAATATTCTCTTTACATTGCTATGATACCTATTTCAGTGAAAGATTGTAAGGAAAAAAAGTTGGGAAAATATTATTTTGCTGGAACAGAAGTAGAACCCAGATAATTAAGTTTCTTGTTTTTAACTGTAACAATAATAATTTGCTTTGTTCGTCTGGGAAAGTGAGGTTTGAAATTCAGTACTCTGAGTTCGTTGTTCCTTTTATTATTTGTGTGTGTTGACAATATGTCACATTGTGTAGATAGCAGCAGACACTTAGCAGCTACTTTGGAAGCTCTTATTTCACAGGTTCTTGCACTCATCATTAAAGAAAAAGAGAAAGGAAGAGATATTCTGACATTCGCGACAATATTGCTCCCGTTCACACATCTTAAAAGGACTGCCATTGGTTGATATGGCACGATAAAACCTTTTTATTTAAGCATTTAACAGATAAAGAAAGCAAAGGAAGTTAACTCATATTCTTAATTTTGGGGAATAATCTCCCTTGGAAAAAAAAAAAATTAATTTTTGCATTGTCTGTATTATGGATTGAATTTGCAATTACTCTATCACAAAATTCATGAACCAACATTTTAACCTACCAGGCTAATGAATTAAATCAATTTAAAAATTTTGAAAATTAATAATGAAGAGTATATTAATACAAATATTTTTGTTAAAAATTGATTGGCTGATTAGGTTTTTAATATGACTTTATAAACCTTTAGCGTTCCACTTTAGTTTTTTAAATTTCTTCTCAACAAATCATTGGTTAGAAAATAATGCAATGCAATTACTATATGTCTTCTTAAAAAAAGTGAAAAACTTTGTGCAAAATGTGGATCACACAGACCTTGCTATTTTTCTGATTGCTGATTGACTAAATAATAATAATGAATGACGCCTACGCAATCAGGTTTTGTCGCCAATATTTTTGAGCCGGTCATGTGACAGAGAACCAAATAAATAGAGAACGCGAACGTATCCCGCCAATGAGAGTATTGGGCTCGTCTATTAGCCCAATCTTACCTTCTTCGAGTAATGCACAATTCCAACTTTCATTCGTAAACCTAGCCCTCTGATTGGTTCATTTCTACCAATCAGGTCGCCTGCACGTGCACTTCGAAGTTTTGGCGCAAAATCGCTCTAGATCCACCCACGCGATTATGACCTCTTAAAAAGAACCTAAAAGCACGTGTGACCATCCAGAGGCAGATCAGCAGCAGACCATTTTTCGACCGCTTACTCAAGCTTAAAAATGTGACGACTACTAATTACCGTCTCGCGAATCGAAACGACAAATCTTTCCCGTTCAATATCTTCTACGAACTTCTTCGTCATTCAGAAATCTCAAACTATACATTCTCTTTGACCATCTACGATAAATCCGTCAGTCGAACGAGCACAGAGATATGCCACGTCGCTTGCAACTGCAGTCTTGCCGCGCAAACTAAATCATTACTGACTCACTCGCAAGCCCAAATCGAAGAAAACTCTGTGAACACCGAAACTTCTATCCGAACAACTTTACTTATCTAAAGTGAATTAACACTCACTACTATTCTAAGTAAATAACATCATCGAACGAACTCAACATTTGCAGTCAAAGGTAGACTACTTCGTAATGACTCATTTCTAAAAACATAATACCGACATTCTAAATATTAATTACAATTTCCTAAAAAGACTGTAACACAGATACACAAGACATAAAAAAGGTCATACAAAAACTAGAAATATCACGAACACACCAACACAATAACATCTTCAAAAGATTCTGTACATATTATCTTATTTGTATATAAATGCATTTATCGATTTTGAATTGCATGTATGTTTTGTTTACCTTGAAATTGTTTATTTGTTTGTGGATGCAGAAAAGTTCACACAACCTAACATAAAAATTCCTTCTGATTTCATTTAACTCAATGCTACAGCAAATTCCTTACTTTATTCCCAACAAAACCAAAAACAAAAAACAAAAAAGGTCAACCAGACACATCGCCGCCACACTAAAGAAATTTAACTTGGATATTCCAGTTTTTTTCAATTCTTCACCAGCAAGAAAATACTTTTAAAAAAGTGTCTTCTGAAGATACAAGTTTACTGAACATATTTTTAGCTTTTCAGGACATAATTCAAAGAAACTTTCTCACTCAGTTCTTTTCAGCGAAATTTACTCTTTGGTGAACATTTTCTTTTAGCATCAAGATCTATTGTATTTATTTTCTGAAGTACACAAACTAAATTTCATTTAGTACAAAACAGAAACTTCTTAAAACATCAAATAATAATTTAAAGTCCCTTTTTACCAAACAAATTCTCATAGTATTCATATTACACAAAAACTTTCTGTGATGATTTACCACGGAGCTTGAAACGTGTGCGAACGTGTCTTCCTTGCATGACAAATCCAAAAGGAAACATGGCTGCTGTCGGGGACGCGATTCGTGCGCGCCGGTTTCGTCCAAAACGAGATTGTACCATGACACATGAAAATTTGAGCAGTGTCGGACTAGTATAAAAGGGCGAGGAGCCAGCGATACAGTAGAAGACGAGTCATTTTCGGCGGACTTCGTGAAACAGAGTCGGACGTGCGAATAGACTGGCAGACCAAGAGGCGGTCGAAGTAGGCGCGTTTGATTTGGGTGTCCGTTTCACGACTGCCCGGTGTAACGGCCGAGAAAAGGAGTCTCGCAATTCATTTCTTTGAGGCGACCGACGGCGAAGAAGAACAGCTGGTTTGCCGGCGAACCCTCTCGTCACTTTTTTATTTCTCTCTCTTCTTTTTGCTACAATTTCACAAAGAACATTTCTTATAAAAACAAACTCTTTTTCATTGTGAGACCAGATAAATATTCCTTCTTTCAACGAAAGTTTTCAAACAATTAAATTCATAATTAAGGGAAAACAATTCTTAAATGTTGCATTGTAAATTTTGTACAAAAAACACTTTTGTTGTGGATTCCGAGATGAATTCGGTCTCCAAATAATTAAATATAAGAAATAAAATGTATTTACACAATCATACAAAGAGTAATACTATTAGTAAGTCCAGGAACGTGGTTAGTAGCAAATACAGATAGGTATATATACAGTCTCGAAGTAGGACTTCCTTAGAGTCTACGTGCTGGTAACTGACTTCTACAAGAGGTTACCTCACGCTATCTCCGTTCGTATATTCTCTCACTCTCCGTATATCCTCTCACTATCCGACTACCGACTCCCGACTACCGACTCCGACTACCGACTGTAACTCTGGGTATTTAACGGCAGCAGTCCAGGTACATTTGGTAGAGTCCACCTATATGAAAAAGGGGTGGGCCCCATAACAACTTTTAAATTTAAAAGAACATTAATTTATAAAGCATGTTAATTTCCTCAATTAACAATATTAATCTTTGAAATTCAGCAGAACTCAGCTAAATATTCTGAGCAGTTTATTCTTTTATAATTTGTATTATTCCTATATAAATATTGTTGTTTTACTTCGTTGTTGTCATATTTTGTATTGCCTTGTGCCATACATCTAAAGTTGAATGCTTGTGGAGAAGGGAAATTTTATACAAGCAGCCAACCTCATATGACTAAAAAGCTTTCTGAATATTTAAACTTCATTTCTGCAACAAACCCTTTCTCGTTATTTAAAACCAGAAAATATTTTTAGTTTGCAAGAATTTCTTTTTAGAGATAATAATGGTTCAGCGATAAAAAAATTCTTGCGAATTAACCTATAGCTGAGGGGGAAGAGGTGAATTCATATCTTTCCCAAGGGTATTTGTGCGTAAATGAACATGACGAACCCAACAGGAATTGGAACTCGGCTAACAACTCCAAGTCATTATCCATTACAACATCCACACATTGCAGTACCTGGAATTCCTAATTCACCCAGGCACGACGTTGTTTAACTTTAGTGATCGTCCAGAAATCGGCGTCTCACCGTGATGTGGCCGTAAAGAAAAAGCAGGCGGACGTTTAAGTTTCCGTGAAGCTTTATTCAATGCAATTTGACTACTATACAGTTTGACTGCTATAAAAGAAATTATCAAACCTCATTTATGTAAGGTTTGATCATTCCTTTTACAGTCGAGTAGTTCGAGGGAAACTTCACCACAGAACCTAAATGTTTCTATAGAGTTTTTTTTATGGAAAACCAAAGAAACTTATTTGTTTCTTTATTACTCTATTCAAGTAAATTTGATGAGAGTATACTTGTAATAGAATTTTGAATATGAAATTCAAAGTTTCTTCTAGAATTTTTGATAGAAAACTATATAAATTACCTGTTTATTTAAATTTTTATTTTTCTATTCAAGTCAGTTCCAAGAGAATATACATGTAACAGATTTGTAAATGTCAAACTAAAGTTTTCTATGGATAAATAAATATATTTATTACTTATATTTTTATTCAAGTCAGTATGGAAAGAATATACATGTTATATATTTTTTAAAAAGGAAACTGAAAAGAAGAATCGACAAACATTTAAGCTTGTAGTGGATGTATTAATCATATGGGTAAATAATTGTTGAGAAATAGGCTGCGTGATAAATTAACAATTTCCACTAACATCAAAATTTCAATATTCACACAGAATCAGAACAACATGAGAAATAATAATAAATCTCTTGTTTTTTTAATAACAAACAATAGAATTTTATATATAGCAAGTCATACAAAGGAACAAAGCAAGGCATACAAAGTAAGATTGAGGTTTGTAAACTTACGTAATATTAAACAGTTTGTGTAGTAATATTTTTCTGATGTGAATTTAAGTTTGCTTAAGAAGTTGTCCCTCTTTGACCGTAATAATTTTTTGTTAGAGAATCAACTGAAATGTTTGCTGGATGAATATAAGTTCTATAGTTGAGAACTTCCACTGTTTATGGTGATTGAATCCAGATTGATGAGTGAGTGCATTGGAGTTGATTCGTGTTAATAAATTTTAACTTTGCAACTTCAAAAGTATAAGTGACGCGGAGTAGTTTAGCGATTGGTTATCCGTCACAAAGCTCACTGGTAAATTTGTGTTCGTGCATTGTATTTATTTGCATTCTTAGTCACGTGTGAGGCTCGCGAACACGTTTCAAGATTTTGGCGGTATTTTGTGTTTAAACACGTGTGCGTAGGCGTTGTTACGACTTTGAGATATATTGACCAATCAGAAACAATTATTGTAAAACTTGCGTCTGGAGCCTGGATTGTGTTTAGCTTGTCGCGGTCGCCATTAGCCGCTCCTTAGAAAGACGGCCTTGACCTTCACAACTCCTGATCTCGCAGAATTAAGTCAAGCAACATGCGAGAAACCAGACGACTAGTCCAATATCGTTGATGCCAAACCGTACCTCGTGAGCATCGGATTATGCAGCGCTTTCTCAAACATCGGGCAACAATTGATATTAATTTAATATCTACGGTTTTCTACTCCCTCTAGCCGGGGAGTACTTGAATAAATCGCTCCAAATATCATAAGCCCCTTTTTTCGTCCAAATCCAAGCTGCTCGGCTCGGGGGCCTGGATCAAAGTGTAGTACGCTGCCTTTGTGAGCTTCCGGTGCTTTGTCGAGAGTGTTACTCTTCGGCGCGATCCTGTCTTCGCGGTCGATCCGCCCTGGAAGACGTATCACCTCTCTGACCGGCTTCGCCAAGTGATACCCTTTGGCGCGATCCCGTTTCCGCGGTCGATCCGCCCTGTGAAGTCTATCGCTATTCTGCCTTGGCCCTGTTTAGGGACTCTGTCTTCGCATAGTGATACACTTTGGCGCGATCCCGTTTCCGCGGTCGATCCGCCCAGTAAAGTCGTATCACTGTTCTGACTTGGCCCTGTTTAGGGACATCGATCAACCTGCTGCTGTTCCCGTCTATTCTCCCATCCGGCAGTCGACCAGCTACATCCGTTTCGCCGATCAACTCTATATTCGTTTTACCGATATTACCGAAAGCAGCTACCCCTAAACGAAACCAGTCATACCGGACCCGACACCGACGTGAACACATTTCTTCAGTGTACACTCTTGTACAGTTGGCATTAATAAAATCGACATTATTGTTTCATAAACCTTTGCCTTTGTCCCCTCATTGTCTTGGCTGTTCACACGTTGCTTCATAAAGCTTGCGGGGGCGACATCTTTATCGGCCCCGCAACAAGCTTGCACAAGAATCTACAACTAACACATGAAAATGTAAATTAGAAATGTTTTAATATTTATTGTCCAATGAGGACGTAGTGAACTCAGTCATTGGTTCTGATCCACTGGCATGTAGAGGTTAAGCTCTACAAGCTTGCAGTAAAACTTTATTCAATGCAATTTAATTACTACGATTTCGAGTAGGAGAAAATTACGACTACATTCCACCACAATACCCAAGCAAAATAGTGGAATAAAATGCAATAATAATTAACTGCATCTACTCACAAAAGAATAATAATAAAGATGAGTGCATCTTGCCAGAAAACTTGAATAAAATAAACATCATTCAGATTGAATACAAATACTTATAATATAATAATATTAACAAAAGTTTATTTACTCTTGAAAATATTAATATTAGTAGTAAAGGTAATAGTTAGAAAGGTACTCCCACAAAATCGTTAAAAAAATCAGCATACCACGATGTAAACATGCTCCAAACGTAATAAAAAGTTTTCTCGTCAAAATCTTATGTTGTTGTTAAAAGGAAGGATTAAAATATTTTTTGAATATTTTATTGGAATAATCCATACTAACCTTTCACCCCTCCGGTATAATTCACTTTGCACCAAATAACATAACAACCAATCAACACTAATTTCGGCAAGCGAGACTTCTCATTGGTCCAGACCCTTGGAACTATAACAAATTCACGTGAAAATGTCTTTTCGCGCCCAACGGTCTGGAGCCAGTTTTATTTACCCGAAATATATATAATGGAAAATTCAAATTGACTCAAACAGTCAGATTTCCCCTGCTGAAGAGATGTCAAACAATTCCAAGCAAGTCAAAACCTTGACCAAATAACTTTTACCACGCAAAACAAAAAACTTCTCTGACTCAGCAAATAACAATCACGCACTCTCAGGAATAATTTCAAACAATCATTTACAATATTTCAGAAAGTAATATATACTTACTACCAAACAAGTATTTCTAATTAATCAAACAAACTTCTAACACAACTAAAGGTACGCAACTCCTACCAACTCTGAACATTAATGCAAGATAATTTACGCACACACACTAAGGACTGAACTCGCACAGGAGACATTTTTATTTACGTTTAATAACTTAATTTAATTTCGTGCACAAATCTCAACAAAATTTTACACACGTTAACTTAGCTATCCTCAATTACACAAATATATCCAAAGTATATGTATATGTAAATTGTACATAAATTGATGTTATTTTTATGCCTTTAAATCTTTGTTTTACTTTGATCCATCCTGCATGTTTTGTCTTCAATGCTCTTTCTCTCTTTAATTGTTGTGGATGAATGTTTTAGAACACGCACATAAATAATCCTTCTGATAAATCAACATACATTCGCCAGTCTACAACAATTTAATTATTGTCTTACTCCGTTTTCAACATTCGAAATTTTGATTAAAAAACTTGATTTTCTTGCGTCAGCGGCTGTACTAAACCTTGCCTAGGCTTTGACATATCAAATTTCGGCCTCTTTTTTTGCAGTGACAGACATATTAATTTGGAAATTGCGGTGACACATTCATTTGGAAATGTTTGCAAAAATCAAATAATTGTCGGGTTTTAATTAAATTTTCAGGACTTATTCACCGATGAATTAAATATTTTTCTATTTTTTATGATAAGTCTTGTAAAAATATTATTTAATTTTATGAAAACTTGAGAAAGTCAACGTGATAAGTTTTTATTAGTTAAAAGAAGATTTTTTTGGACCGAATTTCTTTTGCAAAATCGGACCTCGTATTACCGAAAAATAAAAACGCAATAAAGCTAAGACATTATTTATTTAGGGAAGATTTTAATTGCTTTTATGAATAATATAAATTAAAGACAATATTGTCTGAAAAAAAAAACGAATTTTCGATGAAAAATGAATTTTAACAAGATTTTTTTTCAGTTTCTACAATTCTAAATTGAATAATTTATAAAGGTTTTGCATTTTTTGAAATTCAACTTCGATGAGATAATTTTTAGGTAATATTGTTATTAAATAAAACTATATTTACTAATAATAATATATTTAAAATCTTATTATAATTTGAAGTCCTTGACTATTTTAAAAAGAATTTTGATATGTATTCGTATGTGTGTTATATATGCAAAATTTCTAAGTATGCATGTACGAAACATAATAATATCATCATTAAAAGACCACGTGGGGTTGTCCCCCACCTCTCACGGAAAAAACCCTCATGTGAACTTTATCGTTTGCTCCACCGTACATACTATGAACACGTTCGTCGGTCATTAGGCTGTCAATACATAGATTAACACGTCAAAAAAACAAGGCCCTGTTGGGATTGCTATGAGTTTGAATTTGTTATCAGAAGGTTTTTAATTTTTATATTAAGATGGTTAGTTTAACTGGCATATTCACCATATTAATCCGCAACAATATAGAATATAGACATTCAACGAATCAATCACAAGGCAATTGAGTAAGAAACGCCGATTATGAGATTTCAATAAAACAACATGCATTTATGTACAATTAATATACAATTAGAAAACGTGTGGTTTGATAATGCAAGAAATTGACCATTGATCAATTGGGTTTCTTATTGATTTACAGTTCGAAATTGTTCGTGTTAAAGAACTGGTCAAACTGAGTAAAAAATGGAAAATATTATTTATACAGAAATTTGTGTAGTTTGTATGCGGGAATAAAGTAGGAGTTTGTATGCGAGAATAAAGTAGAGTATACTATAATTGTCTAAATTTTCCAGAGTTGTTTCCCTTGGATTGTTCTGTGTTTGTGTTTGTTTAAAATACAATTTCTATTTTAGTAGTGTGTAAGAACACTTCTCTTAGAAAGTTGTAAGTGAAATAAATGTGAGAGATTATATATTGATGCCTGAGTCAGCAGTTGACGCGCGAAATGTATCTGAAGTCAAAATAGTGACACACGTGGATTCATGTGACATCTCTCTGAAGTTTAGTGACTGACGATATTTATTGTTGTAATGTAAATGAACAACAAATGTGGCACAAGGCCAAAAAGGGGGTTGGGGAAAAGGACGGTCATCATTTGTCTTAATATAAAACTTAGCTAACCACAATCACTGACCCTATCATACAAAACAATATTCCTATCACCAAAACAACACATTTATCCATCCCTTTCTTACTACAATCACCAAAATTCCTCTTTGTCTCAATGAAAATCCTAAATAGTCCCCTTATGTACAAATATTGTCTGTGGGAGTGGGGGGCATAAAAACAACAATTTTTAAAAGATCCCCGATGGTTATATACAATATGACTTATAATATATTTACAAGAAACTAAAACAAAAAGGTGTTAGTAATAAAAAAACCCACAAACCTTAAATGTGGCAGAAAATCTGATGAAATCGATGCGGGACTATGAAAATATAGGAAACATTCATTCCTCTAAAGCATTCACACAGGCACACACACATTCAAACACAACAACAAATACGAAAAACACACACGCGAAACGAAAGGCGCCCTGCAACCACCAGAGAACTGACATTACTGACCACCTAACGAGGGAGGGGATGGGGAGTTAAACTAAAGGAAAAAAAAGGTGGACAGAAATAAAAGGGGCCAATGAGCTAGCTAAGTTTACCAAAAAAGGAAAGAAAAACTAAAAAAAATCAAATCCAAAAAACCTAATCTAGCCTAAATCCAGGGAAGGGTTGCCCATGTTCAACCCAGGAAAAACAATATCCTGATGCCTAACCGGCATCAAAATGCCACTCCAGGTCAGCCCCTTTAACTCTGCACATACGCGCAAAATTCACCCACCTTTTGCCAAATTCTGATGAGGTGAGCCGCCGCCTTTTCGTCCTAATCTTGACTTTTAGCTGATGCTTAAAGAACAAGATCAGTTGGGAAGAAGTGAACTTCTCGCCCTCATAGAATTCCTTCTGGCGCGTCATCCAAATCACGACTCTCATAACACCTAGTAAACAAAAGAACACAGTGTTCAGCCTGTGTCATCTGCGGCACCACATTGCTACAAACAGAATTGGCCTCAAGGACAAAAACTTTCCCTGCAGCATGCGAACCATGAGGCCTTCAACAAACTTGCACAAAGGCACTACCATCCTGCAATGAAACAAGGCGTGACCAATGGTCTCGACTTCCCCCGTACAGCAACGGCAGTTTGGATATTTCTCCAAGCCTGCTGAACAAAGTCTTTTGGCGACCCAGAGGGCTTCACGAATCACCAGCCAGGTGAGTGATGCCTCATCGTTATTGAGGCATTTCAACCCAGGCGCCCAACGCCATATCGAGCGAGCCTCCCGCTTCGTAAGACCGAGCTCGTCAATTAGATCATCCTGAACGACCCCCTGACTAACAGTTGATACAATGCCCTACGAGACAACGCCCGGGCATTGGAGAGGCCATCCGACGACCGTAAGAGGTGTTTCAGAGCACGACGACATTCGCGGTAGAAGGAGCATTCGGCTCGAGGTGTACGGCCGGCCTCCTCCTCGCACGAGTGCACAAATCTCAGGGATGGGAAATGTTTACGGCCGTCTTCCTTCCAGAAGGCGCCATCCTCATCTGATCCACGACACATTCGGTCTAGAAAGTTGATGCGAAGCATATATTGACGAATCTCAATGCTAGGCATACCCAGACCGATCAACAACAGATCTCGCGATATACCATTGCGGCCTTGTCTCTCCACAAGAAAGAGAACAAGAGTCTTACTAATAATATTAGTCTGGTATACGCAAGTGGAAGTACAGATAGTCAGTAAAGTAGAATCGGGTAGATGTATGAAACACATACTTCCGCCCTCCCCTTCAAGGAAAGCCTCCTCCGAGACCACAGATTAACCGCGATCTCGGCCTTCCCTTGCACCTTCGACCAATTCATTTCCAACTGGAGATCAGGACCGAACCAGACGCCGGGTTTCTTGATCGGCTCATCAGTCCAGAGGAAAGGTCCGGGAAGAGAAACTCCCTTCCACGCACCCAACCGCAAGCCCACAGACTTATCGCGGTTGATTTTGGCCTCTGTCACCATCTCACACCCACTGATCTCTTTGCTGACTTCGTCAATCTCGGCTCTGCTCGACATAAGAACCGAAACGTCATCAGCATAGGTAGAATACCTGGATGAGGTGGTAGCCCCAGGCAGGGAAATTCCGCGTAGGACCGGATTCGCCTTTAACTTGCGAAGGAATGGTTCCAACGCAAGAACCTAAAGCAAAGACGAAAGCGGACAACCTTGACGAATGGAGCGAGACAATACAAAAGGCCTCGATCTTACCCCATTCACCTCCACCAGCGCACCGGGGGTCGCATACAAAAGTCGGATCCAGGAGCGAAAGTGGGCTCCGAAACCGGCCGCCGAAAGGACAGCCTCCAGAAACCGATGGTCAACCCTATCGAAGGCCTTGGACTGATCTAAATTGATCAGCGCGGCTTCACTGTCGACTTGTTCTAAGATCAAGCGTACCATATGAAGGTTATCCTGAATAGTCCTGCCCTTCACAGCACAAGTCTAGTCGGAGCCAATCAGACTAGACAAGACAAGCTGTAAACGGGTGGCTAAGATCTTCGCCAAAATCTTTAACTCAGTGTTTAACATGGTTAAAGGGCGAAAATTACCTAACCCATCCCCACTGTTCTTGTCCTTACGCAGCAACTTGATCACACCCCTGGTGAAGCGTTGAGGTATAGACCCCTGCTTCATCCAGTGGTTGAAAATCAGTTCCAGCAAAGGAACAGAAACGAGCGACTGCCTCAAGTAAACTTCGTAGGGAAGACCATCTAGTTCCGGAGATTATCCAGGCCAACCTGCTTCAGCGCTTCCCAGATCTCTGACTCTGTTATGGGACCCTCGCATCTAGCCGCTTCAGCTGCCACGAGGCAGGGAAAGTCGCCTAAATAGGCGTCGAACTGAGCAGCGCTCAGACCGGGCTCCCTGGTGAAAAGATCCTGAAAGTAATCCTGAAAGGGCTCGCTTATGCCCGCGTTTGTAGTCACTGTCCGCTTATCCGGCAATGTGACGCACGCGATATGTCGCCTAGACGCGTTCCGATTTCCTCTGCACACAATTCAGCGGCGTATTCGTCGCCTCAGAAGACATTCTGTTTAACCTAGCCCTAACTACCAGAGCTTGATCCTTCTTGATAAGCAAGGAGGACGAATAAAATCGGCAGCAAACGTTCTAATTTTGGATTTTAATTTATCCCACCAGGCATTCCCCAAAACCGCCCCCGTCAATTCTCTCTGTATTATTAGTAGCAACTGTTCAGGGAAATCCTGCTCACCAAATAATGAACAGTTAAATTTCCAGTAACCAGCCAACCTAACCTTAGGCTTATCTAAGTTTACGTGGACCCGGACAAGCCTATGATCCGAATAAACTATACAATGGAAGCTTGGACACCCTAAGAGCCCTACATCGACTCTCCTAACTAAGACTCGGTCGAGGTAGCTAGCAAGCGTCCCAGGAGCCGAGTTGCTACTATTTGTCCGTGCTCATTCTGGTACTTATCGACAAGATCAAACTCATCGATAAAGCCCCGAAATGATTTCACGTCCCGGTTGTTAGTACCCTGATTTTGCCCTATGCGATCTATATCGGGGTCAAGGACGGCATTCCAATCCCCGGCTAAAACTACCCGACGAGATGTCGTCAAGAACGGCCCGATCTGCCGAAACAAAGCAGGCTGCTCAGAATTGCTATTGGGCGCCGGATCTGCGAAGACAAGAGTACATGCAGCCTTCAAAGACTTGCACACTAGCCAAGAGACACCTCTCGAACGTCCATCAAAACATGCTGAATAAAGGGAGAACCCTTTAGACAGTATGTCCTCACGGTCATGAGAAGAAAACCGAAGTCTCTTGCAAACAACAAACATTCACCCCGAGGCGCTGAACGTCACGAGAGAGCCTCGCCCTGCGAGACTCGGACCTCCGGTGCCGGACATTTATACTTGCTAACCAGAGAGCCATAGTGAAGACTGATTAGGGTTGCTTTCCTGAATTGAACATAGCCGGGGTAAGGTTACCGACAGCCTCCCCCATAGACTCATGTCCCATCCCAGTATGGGAGATTCCGCCGATATCCCAGGGGAAGGTCAATTTTAGTGCTCTATAAAGGGAGGGGCGAACAAAAACCGGATCCCCCCCCCCCGCACAAAATTGTTTCACTTTATTTAATTTATCGTTTTGTACGATAGCAATGGTTGGGCTCATTTTGAACGAAGAAATTGCTTCGTCCAACATTGCCCAGATTTGTCTCGGTCCTGTTTCTGATCTAATAATAGTTAACACTCTTTGGGTGTTTGGGAAATTATGGGGATCTTCTATGTCTTTATCCCCAAATTGTTTGATAGATAACAGGTATTTTAAATTCTTGATTCTGTTGCCATAGTCTCTGGCTTTCTTCGCTTGCGAAGGGGAAATTTTGCAAACGTCTACACCCGGATTATAAATATGTTTTGTTTTTTTCTTTTTTCAACTGAATATCGTGTGGGGCTTCTGAGTCTTTTGTTTAGTGGAGGGGGCATTTCAGAGGATTTGATGGGAGAAGGACTGGGGGTGTGACGGGGAGTATAAGAGTGTCTAAAAAGGCTGGGTCTCTACTGAGAGGGATTTGGGACTGGGCAGAAGAAGTGGAAGGAGAGGCAAGTGATAACTTCTCTCTACAAAGAGGAGTTGAGGGACAGGGAGAAGGCGGTGGGTCGGAGGATGTGGAGGGAGTGACCTTCTTTGTAGAGGAGGACTTTGGTTGACGGGATGTAGAGGGCTGAGGAGACTGTGTAGTGATTTTAGGAGGAAGAGAGTTCTTTGATGGAGAGGGTTTTCCTTTTCTTTGTTGATCTAATTTATTCTTTAGGTCCTTAATTTTTTCTGTTTTCTCATATCCTGGGTCATAACGTTTTTGTAGTTCTCGGATGGTCGGAATGGAGGCCGAGGAGTCGCCCTTACTGTTGTCAGAGGGAATGGGGCTCTACGTGTCTTTAGTCCTAGGGCTTTCAGGGGACTGAGGACCCGTTGTCTGACGCTTCCCTCTGGCCCTGCCAACTACCTGCCATTCCCTCTCTTCCCCCATATAAACTACACTTGTAGTGGAAGAAAGCTCTTCGGGGAATGGGGACTTTGAAGATGACCCAAACGGGTGTATGACCACTCCGGTACCGGTAGCCGGGATGCCCATTACAGGCGTGGCAGTTTTTAAAGACTCGGTCAGGGGAGGAGTTTGGTCGATTGGCACCTGACTTCCAGAGGCCTTCTTCTCAAACAGGAAGAGAGGTGACCAATCACCCCGCACTTCCAACAAACTGGTTTACGGCCGGTCACAATGACCGGCAGTTTCAAGCCACCAACGTCAAGACAGTTGGGGATGGACCCGAAGGCCTTATGATCGAGCATGATATCGAAGCTCCATCCCCCAGTCAGGCTATCACAAGAAGCACCCAGAATCTCGCCGTACTGGGCAAAGAAAGCCGCAAGGTGCTCTCCGATATCTTGCGGAGGGACCTTATATACTGCTCAAGGTCCTTTGCCGGCCGTTGTACTCTGTACGAAGAATCAAGTCGTTCGTTATTAACCCGATGCTTGAGGCTCTTACGCAGTCTCCGGTGGTTTCCCACATGAAAAAGCCCTTGCACTTAACGATTCGGAGTGGCTTAAACCCGAAGGACTCTAGTGTTTTCAGCACTGTGTCTTTCGTCGAACGACAAATTTTGCGCGAACACTTGTCGACGACAAAAACTGACACTATTCTTTTCTCGATCTTCTTAAGTTCGATTGGATCCTTCAAGAACCCACCTTTCACCACAAGGTGTGCGTAACTCTTGGCACGATCCAGGAATTCCGCAATATCGATAATGCATTTAGGAGGGGACTTCCAACGTAGGGCGATTCCCCGACCTCTGCATTAGCACTTGATTTGTCATTTGGTTCAGTTTTGCTCTTTTCGGCCTCCGTAGATTTGGAGGCTTTTTTGAGCACGTCTATAATTTCCTCATTCGTAGGAACTGTGTGTAGGGCTGGATATTCATCAGTGTTATTTTTGTCAGGCGGATCTTTCCTAGGATTAAATAAATGCTTCCTCATCGATCTCTTGAAAGCAGACATTTTAGGGTTTTTTTTTTTTTTTCAAAATTAAAAAAGAAGGTACATTTTTTCCTTCTTCTCCATTTTTTCTAAAGAGAAGAGGAGGGGTAAAAACGGGGGTGGGAAATAGTTAATAAATTCCGCCTTATAGCCGAAAACTTAAAAAAAAAAATTTAAATAAAAATTAACAGTCAAAAAATAACACAGCAGTTGACAGACAAATATTAAAAACACAAAGCACGTCCGAAAGCGAGACAACAAGTAAATAAAACCACGGCAAGAAAAAAAATTAAAACGTACAATAAATAATAGACAAAAATTAAAGAACAAAGTTCATTTTTTGGATAGGTCTTTATATAAACAATTTGATCTCAATGGTTTTAATGCTAAAATTGATACTTGATTTGACGGTGTATATTTTTGGTCATTGGTAAATCTGCCTTTCATTGCCATTCTTTATAATTCTAAAATGGACAAACTGTAAATATTCTTTAAACGTCGTGAGGGATAAACGCTATACATTTTTCTAAATCTTTTCATCCCAAGGAAGGCAGTAAAGCCGCTATGACCCAAGGGGTTACTGAATGTGAAAGAATAAGAAAAAAGAGAAACATTATTAAAAAGCGAGGACAATAGAAGAGTAATCAAGAAGACATTAGATAATAATTGATATTGCATTTAAATTTTTGAAGATGAAATTTGGCTGGAAGATGGAGCCGGAAGAGAGCTCCGTAAGCGATAAGAAACTCTTAGCACAGAACTTACGGTTACACCTAGCCATTTCGACTGTTAAACGATGAGACCTTGCCTACAAGTAAGTCTTGTGGGTCGAAACAGCTATTTCAATGAGGTAACTTTGGATTTTTATTCTATGTCACACACACACACACACACACACACACATATATATATATATATTGTAACCTAGGAAAAGGTTACTGAATAAAAATCAAAACAAAGGTTGGAAATGGGACGATAATATTTATAACAGGAACAACATACAAGATTCGCCAGCGGCGTGTAAGTAAGTAATCAATTGCTTGTGGTGAGCCCGAAATGAATCAAGATGAAACCTTAGTTAATCCCAAGTGAATCACTACCCCCCACGCGGTCAGATTTGGCACAAGGCCGAATTTAATGTGGGATTAACCGAGCCCGTACGCTCGGGCAAAAATTGACCGTAGGCAACGTATATATGGGGTCGGGTAGCTGTCTACAATCTCCAGACGAGACCCTGCCTTCGACATAGCCTCGTCTAGGCTCCTCTCTGCCCGGGAGCAGAGAGTTTGACAAGCACAGATGGAAGTAAATCAAGTGAAGATATTCAGCTACCGCCCCACGCGGTCGGATGCGGCACAAGGCCAAGTTTATTGTGGGGTATCCGAGCCTGTGGGTCAGGCCAAGAATTTCCCGTAGACCCCGTACAAACGGGGTCGGATTTTTTTCTGCCCGAAGGCAGAGAGTTTGACAAGCACACTGAGAAGTGAATCTAAGTGAAGATATTCACCTACCGCCCCACGGTTGAATGCAGCACAAGGACAAGTTTATTGTGGGGTACCCGAGCCCGTAGGCTCGACCAAAAATATCCCCATAGACCCCGTAAAAACGGGGTCGGGTAGCTGTCTACCACCCCAGACACGACTCTGCTCTTCGGCATAGCAGCGTCTGTGTTCCTCTCTGCCCGGAGTCGGAGTGTTTGACAAGCACACTGGGAAGTGAATCCAAGTGAATCCAACACAGTATATTCCACTGTATTTATAAGAATTGGGACATACCCATTATAGTCCATAGGTACGGTATAACAGATTGACACTGCATTTAAAATTTTAAGATCAAAGTTAATTGAGAAGTTAGAAGCCGGAAGAGTTTCATAAGCGATAAGTGCGAGAAAAGAAACTGTTAGCATAGATCTTACAGTTACATCTAGTCCATTCAACTGTACATTGAAAAGACATTCGTGAAAATAAACACCACCTTGTATAGTTTATGCAAAATTTCATAAATGCCTCCTTGAAAATTTGACAAATTACATACATTATTCATCAATGATTCTCAAATGGGTTAGGTTTTACATCAAATACTACAGCTTTTGATACAAGAACACATCACCCAGCAGCCTGGACACTTGTGATGCTGTATAGGTCTGAAAAAAGAGAATTAATTTACGTGCTATAGTGCAACACGATGATAATATATGATGTAGATGACATTTTCTTGATTCCAGATTTTAAATTGTCGTTTTATTGATAGCAAACCCAGAAAGGAAGCTGAATTAACACGCCAAGACACTTTAATAAAGGAAGAAAAGACAAACCATTAAGTCGTAGAAGACAACAGAATTCGCGTTAAAAGAAACAGCCGAATGTTTGAGATTAATATTGGAGAGGTCAAAGAGAAGTAGGTACACAAATTAAAGGATCTGAGTAGATGATGTGACACGTACATACAAAAGTGCTCAGAAATAGCGAGATGCCTTTCAGAAACTAAACAAAATATTAAGAGAGGAAAATGCGATTAGAAACGGAGAATGCGTAACTGCTATGTAATATCTAATCTTCTATAAGGCAGCACAATTTCTTTGCAGGTGGAGAAAAAGATGAAGCGACAGAGATGTGCTTCTACCGACAGTTTCTGAGAATAATATGGATAGAACATGTGGGCAACGAGGAGGTTTTAAGGAAAATGGGAACTACAAGGAAATTGATGCTAACAATAAGATAGAGACACTTGACACACTGATACATGCAAACACGGCTCAAAGGATTCAGAAGCTGGTGAGTTCTAACATCAAGGCATTGACGAGCTTGTAAAACCTTGGCAAGAAGTCGTGAACAATGAAAAAGAATATATTACGGCTTGATTTATTGTTAATGAATAATAGGATTAAAATAAATGAAAAAAAGAACAAATTTTTCTGACAACCCAGTCGATAAATAACATATTGACTAATGTTTGTTCAAGTTTTCGTCAATTAATTTAAAAAAAACTTAGGCTTGTCACGATATTAACAGTAAATCATTTCCCAAAGTATAGGTCAATCAATCTCCTGATTGTATTTGTTCAGTGGTTTGAATCTTAAGCTTTCAGCCATCATTCAACAATGCACATTGTTTTTTTTTTATGACATTCTCCATCTTGTTGATATCCTGTGTGCACTGTGACTGTTTTTTTGAACTTATTTTGCTGATTATGTCATTATTATCAGACTAGCAATTTGCTCTCCACATAGCTCTCGTAATTCATACTTTCATCCTTTCCTCCCTCTTGACAATAATTTATTAAATGCTTTGTTCGTCATTACATCTATGACGCCTTCTTCCAAATAAGAAAAGAGACTATAAGATTGTTCAGAAGTTCACTCTCGACACAAGTCTGCTTCACTTACAATGACCAACTTTATATTCACCAATGACATATCTTCAGAATGTTGAATTTGTAATGGAATGGGGTCACCGTCTGTAAATTTCAAAAGAAATTAATTCAGCATATATATGCATTTTATATATGTTCTCAGTAGCATGTCTGATCAGTTCGATAAGATCAAATTGTCAGCTGAACTCAGAAAGGACCTACAGATTGTTGTTAAGTGGGGCAAGAAATGGCTTGCTAATTTTAACACCTCCAACACAAAATGTCTCTCTATCAATCACTCTGAGTCTCCTTCCTGTCTACCATCAATATGGCTGAAACGCTACATGAAAATGACGCATTGCGCCTTCTTGGGCTTATATTCTCGGCTGACATGAAGTGGAAAGATTATATGTATTGTGCTATACAATTTTCTCCTCTAAATCAATTTTACATATCTATAAGTCTACCATTCACCCATGCTTTGGATATTGTTGCCACATATGGTCCGGTGCTCTTGCTATATATTTAGAGATCCTTGATAAAATACAAAGAAGAATCAGAAATATTATTGATCCTGACCTGGCATCGAAGCTTCAGTTACATTCCTACCACCGTAATGTCGTTTTCCTGTGCTTTTTCTATAAATACTTTCATGGTAACTGTTTGGATGAGCTCTTCGCTATGTTACCTAGACATTATTTATTTAAGCTCAGTAGTAGATTGGCGGCAAGTTTTTATCAATTCTCGGTTGAATTGATTAGATGTAACCATAAGTTCTATGTTAATAGTTCCTTTTATCACACTTCTTGCTTGTAGGACTCTATTTTGGTTGCATGCCTTCCAGTTAACTTTGATCTTCAAAAATTTAAATGCAATGTCAATCGTTATCTACTGCTTTCCCGATTATTCTTCTATTGTACTTGCTCCTTAGTAATGTTTCTTTTTTTTTAATTTATAAACAATCAATTGATTCTTTTAGTAGGACTTGTTCTTTGTCCCCACATCAGATACTTTGTACCTTGCTTAATTTTGAGCCATTCTTGGATTTTTAAATGCAACATTATTTCTTATTTCTATAAACGTTACATTTAGAGGGTACATTGTTTCAGTAGTTAGTTCTTGAAATATTGGAATTAATGTCAATCAGACTAGAGAAAAAATCCTATTCAAAAAAGGTGTACATCTTAACAGAAAATGAACCTGTATTCCTTCTGTAATGTTGGAAACCACTCTCGGAAATCACATTTACTTTAATAAGAGTTTCGATTTAAAGGCCAGTAGATATTCACTGTTCAAAAAATGGTATGTTTATTTGAGCACGTGTACCCACTAATTATAACATTTATAGTCATAAGAAGTGTGAATAAAATGCCAAAGCCACTTATCTTACAGTGACTGGTGTAAATGTCGGTTTATACATGCACTTTTTTCTGGATGCAGTAATATTAGTTCCTCAGCCTCAACACTCAACCCTAAACTTTGAAATTTCTAATGTAATTTGGAATTGGCAGAAATAGTTGATCTAGAACTGGCTCAAGTGTATAAAATAAACAATAGATTTTTATTTATTTACTTTAGAGTGAGTCTTTTGATATTTGGTGTCACAAAAATGTTTGTTTATGAGGCCGGTATTATTAGAAGCTTGGAGAAAGTCCGGTAAAAGTAGTTTTGAAGTCAGACCATAATAGGAGTAGTAGTAATATTAGAAATAGGCCAGTTTCAATCTATCATGTTTTTCTCGGCTGGGTTCAGTTTTTTCTTCTTCTTCCTCTTTTTATTTGTGGGTTGCCAACTCTTTTTTTGAGAAAAGTATAGAAAAAGAAAGAAAGGAAGAAAGAAAGAAAGAAAGAAATGAAAAAAGAAAGAAAGAAAGGAAAAAAGAAAGAAAGGAAAAAAGAAAGAAAGCGATAACAGTTTTAAAGCAATGCGTAAATGCCTTATTTTAATTTGAATCATTTTTATTTTTTGTTTATAGATTTTATTTTATTTGGTTTTTATCGGGACTCGCTACAAGCTGTTGGTGAGGTGCTTTGAAAACTACAAGGCTATACTGAAATCAACACGAATACTAATCTGTACTAAAATGAAGATGTACCTTATATACAGTCTTATGGTGTAGATTTTGTGACATGGACTCAAATTGAAACATTCAAAAAGCATCATGTCGTCATATGTCACAAGCTGATAGACAAAGTAAAATAACTACCTTTTTAGTGATAACGAGTTTGCCTCTATTCTTCGATACAATTCGTTGCAAACCCTTGAAACTATCTGGACATTAAAAGATCTAGTACATGATTGGCTAAATTGTCTTGCGGCTATGGCTGTGCCTGGGAAAAGAAGTAAAAGAAAAACAAAAGAAAACAAAATTGGTGGGATAACCAATGATTAATAGATGCTAAATAAGCTTTCTTTCTCAAGATCGTAATAAATGGCGGAAAATAAATCATGCTAGCTCACAATGTGCCACAGGAGAAAACATCGAGTAATGGGTGCATATATAATTTTTCACCATTTTATAGTAAAAGCATTATTATTTTACGTGTATGATTGTATGTAGTTCCTAATGTTGTAGATTTCGGGCTGGGTTCATTAGGTTTGTTAGTTGAGGTCACCAGGTCAGGTCAGGTCAGGTCATTAAGTTGTAGTTAGTTGGTAGGATATTGGTGTTATTGATCTTTCGGTTATCAGCACAAAACACTGCCTTAGGATTTTGTAGTATCAGGCTAAGTAATAGTAGCTGTTGTTGAAGAAGAATGAATGAAGCTGATTGTACTTAGAAACATTAATTTTGCACAAAAAAAAACTGAAATTAGATTAAGAACAAAGAAGTAATAATAATGATTACAAATGGTTTTTCTATCGTGTGTTGAAATGAAGAAATATACAGTCGAAAAGAAATCCCCTAATGAATGCGAATTTATTATTATTATTATTATTATTATTATTATTATTATTATTATTATTATTTCCTTGGATTTCTGTTGTATACTTACACATTTCCTTCCGGGTCCCAACCAAAATCCTAAGGTCAGAAATGGCTTCATGACATTTTTCACTGATCATTTTTCTAAAGAATAAAACAACCTAAAATCACACGCATAAAAGCTCTTCGTAATGCGTGAGATGTACTTGTGAGTACAATCTTTCGTATTTCTTTAAGGCATGGGATGCCCGGGATCCCTTCACTGTGTTTATCGGAACCTTTTTCAATCAATCCGAGAACTCTAGCTACAATTGGAATTATTGTTGTACCACAATTTTTAAATTTCTACCTCAAGATCCTTGTATTTTGGTAATCTGAAGATTTTCAAAGATACATTACAATCTGCATGGACTACCATGTCAATAAAAAAGCACATTTTGTTTTTGTGGTCTCTGTTTACGATGTCTGGCCGATTAGCTTTGATCGTTTTGTCTATGTTTATATTGTAAAGCCCCATAAACTTTTTACAGTTCCTATTTCTGTAACCGGGTTTGGGTGAGGTTCATATGAGTTTCTTGCAGTTTCCTTCTTGTAAAAGTTGCATATTTTTGACTGCAAATATTGACTGACTCTATCATATAGATTTATATTCAGTGGGCGCTAACACTGTGCAAGCTGATACAAGATGGTCAATTGTTTCTCAATATTTATCACATAATCTGCGTATCGGGTTAATACTATGAGTGCTTGGCAATTTCTAGTTAGCAAGCATTGGTCTTGTGCAGCAAGAATAAAACCTTCGGTTTTAGTTTCAGCTTTTTTTAGGGGGGTCTTTGCCGCTGAAGTAGATCTATAACGGTATACTTGAACTTTATCACCCTCTTGAAATTCCATTTTGAATTTGTTGATTTCCTTTATTACTGAATAAAGTTTCTTATTTCTTTCATGTTCTTTGAGACAGATCATCATCCAGTCTTCTGTAGTTTCCAGGTATCTTTGAAGGACGATTATTGTGACTATGTTAGACAGTTATAGTTGAACTAATCCTCTACTTGCTTCGGATCTGGAGACAGTTAAGGTCCAATTAAGGATGTTGAAACTATGTTGTACTACAGGGAGAGCCAAAGTGTTTATGGCTGATATTGTTTCGTGGATTCAACTCGGTATTTAACACCAGACGCACACGCCTGTAGTATTCTTTTCTTACTTTCTCCTTCATTTGGTTATACTGGATTCCATCTCCTTCGCTAACTCCTAGGTACTTATGTGCTTCGTCTTGTTCCAATTCCCTAATCATGTGACAAAACTGAGATCTATTGAGTGTGTTTCTGTAATCTCCCTTTCTCGAATGTTACTGTTTCACATTTATCTAATCCGAAATGCATATAGTTGTCATGCCTGAAGCATTTTACAGTATTGAGGATAGCCTTCAACTCATCGTCATCTTTGGTAAAGAGTTTGATATCATCCATGTAGAATTGGTGATTAAACACTTTTTTTTTACTTTGTATCTATAGTTATTACTGTAGAGCTCATGCGAAGGGCTATTAAGGTCAGACAGAACGGAAAGGGCGACAGGGTGTCTTCTTGAATGATTCCTCGTCGGATATTCAAATAATTGGAAGTGACAGTACTTTTCGTGTGAGTTAGTTATAATAAGGTTTTCTTCAGTTCCAGTTTAAGGAAATTTACTATTACCAAGGAGACTGTACATTTTCAAAGTTGATAGAACCAACAGTTGGGTACATTGTCATTTCCCGGGTTTCTTGCTTGGTAAATATGCAACCATAAAATAAATATCAGCAGGATTTTTCCGCATTTGGACAGCATTATTGCAAACTGGTCAGTCAATACAGTGTCTTAAGTCCACAGTTCCCTAGAGGTGACAGTCTTCCATCTCTAGTCTGTTTTGTGTCGTGTTTGAAAATCCATACTTGGGAATACATCTGAAGAAAATCCAGGAAATATCTCTATGCAAATCCGGCACTCTCATCTATTCACACGAAGATCTACTTTGCAATACTTTATTGTTTTAATTAACAGTGAAGTTGATACCATTGAAATGGTGTCGTTGTAACTATAAATCAACAAAATGAGTTTGACCAAACCAGTTATATAGTTACTAGAGCAATCACTATCAATACGTCTGTTCATAGAAACTCGTAGGCATTAGAACGACACACCCAAACATAATGACCCGTTTCTTTACATTCCTTTCACACAATTTTGCGTGCAGGGCAAGCATATCGTGGGTGATTTGAATTCCTACAAAAGAAGCACTTCATTGCTTTAAGAGAGGCAGATCCATTTACAGATATAGCCCCTTTTTGACCTCGAGTAGATGTGGCAGCATTTTTGCCTCCCATCAACATGGCTGATATTAACTTCCAGGAGAGTGACTCATTTCGCCTTCTTGGGCTAACATTTTCCACTGACATGAAGTGGAATGGTTATATGGAATCAATTACTAGGTTTTCTGATAGGAAAGTTGATTCACTGTTTCATTCCAGATAATTCTTCATGTCAAAATATATCTTATATATTTATAAGACCACCATTTATCCACGCATTCACTATTGCAGTCACGTTTGGTGTTATGTTTCTGCTATGTATCTATAGATTAGTAACAAAATCCAAAGAAGAATCTTCAATGTTATTGGTCCACACCTGTCATATTCACTCCAGTCATTTTTCCACTGCCTTTTGCCTTTTCTATAAATATTTTCATAATAATTTCTCTGATGATCTTTCCCTTTTGGTACCTTCAATTTACGAATTTAAGCTTAGTACTAGACTGGCAGCTAAGTCTCATCAATTTACAGTTGAAATTGAGAGATGTAATTGTAAGGTCTATATTAACAGTTTCTTCTCTTGAACATCTCGCTTGAGGAACTCTCTTTCAGCTTCTTACTCTCCAGTCAGCTTTGATCTTTAGAAATTAAAAGGTGATGTCAATTGTCGTTTTCTGTCTCCTCAATTCTTGTTCTTTTATTCTTTTCACTTCTAATCTTCCTCACATTCTATCAGTAGTAACCCCTTGCATCTTAGTGGCTTTATCGCCTTGCTTGGGATGAAATAAATAAAAATAAAGCACTCAACGAGTTGCATAAAAACTGTACAGATCTGAATTTGCCCCTGCTGTAGCTACTGTTCTTGCCTCGTTGACCATAGCGGCCCAGTCAAGTGTTTTATTTTCCAATAATTGCTAAAGAATCAAATATGACTGAAAACAAGATATAAAAGCATCTGTGATGTATTCTTCCCCTTAATGAGTTACAGTTACTGCTTTAAAATTAAAATTTTTGTTTAAAGTATTTCTTCTTCTTCTTCTTCTTCTTCTTCTTCTTCTTCTTTGTGCCATGTCATTCCAGGAGATTGGTGAACATGGCTCTCCACTTTTTCCTGTCCTTGTAGCTCTTAATAACTCTTGTCTTTTTGCCATCACTCCAAAACCTTGCCATTTATTCTCTCAAGTTCGTCAGATAGTTTGTATGTTGCTTTCCACTGTCTTTCTTACCATCAATCTGTCCTGTGAATATCAAATTTTCCAAGCCCTCTTTCCTCATTATGTGCACTAGAAATTTCAACTCTCTCTTCCTGATGTTAAGCATAAGTTTCCTTTTTGTTGTATCTTCTCTAGAACTATTATTGTTCAGTCCATGGTATTCTCAGCATCCTTCTGTAGAACCACACTTCTGTTGATTCACATCTTTTCTTCATCTGTGAGAAGATTGTCCAGTATTCACTGCCATATAGGAGGACTGATACTGCATAACAGTTCAGTACTCTTTTCTTTGTTTCTAATGATATTTTTCTCTTACTTAATACTTTGCTTAGCTTTTGGAAGGCATCTTTCACCATTCCAATGTGCCTTCAGATTTCAGTGTCATGCTTTCTGCCCTCTGTTAATACACTTTCCAGATATTTAAATTATTGTACTTGTTTGATTTTGGTATCTCCAATCTATAATTTGAATGTTGAGCTGTTCCTTATACTAACAACCATGCTTTCCATCTTAAATTGATGTTTAGTCCTTTGTTCTTGCTTTCCTTCACTACATTCTGTAGGAGTTCTTATAGTTTCCATTCCATGTCTGTTATCAACACTGTGTTATCTGCATATCTTAAATTGTAAGATTGTGGCTGCCAGTAATGAATGCTGTAGGACTTCTAATTCTCTCAGAATTGTCTCATTGTATAAGTTGTAAAAGTCTGATAAGAAGATGCACCCTTGTCATACATCCTTTGTATATTTACTGAACTCATTTCCTATCCATAAGTGGTTTGCTATTAATATAGGTTCTGGATTATTCTAATATCCTTTCCATATATGTCAAGAAGTTCTTTGTGATGTATTTTATGAAATGCTTTTGCATAATCTATAAAACATTAATACTTCTGCATTTGTATTACTCTTTAGAGATTGATAATATTTATTTCTTGACAGTTGGTGGTCGATTGTCAAGTAGTGTCATGCAAAAACTTTATTTATCAGTTCGACAAGAGATGACTGCAATATGCTGATAACATTTTCATAAATATTACATTCAAATATGGGGTCATATGTTGTAAGCATGACAAAATTTGTAAGATGTAGTTTCTCTTGGTTATGGCTGAGACAAGAATATTTTTGAAAGATGTAAACCAGTGTTTCCATTTTTGTATAGTGGTTGTAGAGTCAAAATACTATAGTCTCGTTCAGGGCTGGTTGAAGGATTGCCTCTCCCCACCAAATCTATGTTATGTGCCACCCACTTTACCACATCTCAATATACATAAGATAGTATCGATGGAAAATACAAATTTTATTGCAACTTAATTATGTACAATAATGGACATATGCAATATAGGTGAACAATTCAACTAGAAAAATTGAAAATAAATCCAATGTATCTAAATACAAATAAGAGACATGTCATAATAGATCATTCCATAAATAAATCAACAATTTTTAACATGAACTTGAGATTTTTCTTGTTAAAAAATTTGAATAATTTTAACACTTCAACAAAAAAATAGTGAATTTTATATAATGTTTTTTTAAAACTTAACATGAGCAAAACAAATTCACAGATTTGGACAAAAAAAAGAACACACAAAATTCACAAAAAATTTCCTCCTTTATCAGTCAGTTGTGCTTAGTTTAATTCGTAACATATATAAATGCAGGTAGAAACAATCAAATGTTGATAAGATAATGAGAGTCATAAAGTACTGTCCAGTACCCCAATTAGGCTTGGGTCCCATCTGGTCAGGGGTGTGTGGGAGTATTATATGCTGGCCCTGGGTACTTTGATTGATGAGGTGAGCTAGCATTGTCTTGTTCACATGGTGAATCCATTATTACTATTATCAAGATAGTATATGGATTAAAAAGTAAAAGTGTCATATGAAAACCAGTGTAGGGAGACCACAGTTGTTTTCCCTTGGCTCATGAGAGTTTTGACCCCTTTTCCAGAGTAGAACTCTTCTTCCCTTTTTATCTTTGCTTCCGTTCTGGGAGGAACGGCCTCTTTACCTTCCTGACACCAGGATGTCCACACACGTGGAAACTGGTCAACATGTGCATGGCCCAATGAAAGAAAAACAGTACTTTCTATTCACTTATCTGCGGGCGATCAAAGGCCAAAAAATTGGTATGTTATTTCTTTGTCCTCATTCTGTAAACCTGCTCGTTCCTTTGGGACAATATGGACAATCATTTGTTTTGGGACATATGTGAATCTTTTGAATATATGTACGTAAGTTGTTTGCCTTATTAAATCTTTTGTTTGTCATGCTCACGTATTTTGTCTTTCTATGTTCGTATTCAGTGTTAGTGTATCAATGGCTACACTAATGCTAATATTAGAATCGGTGTACTACTGAAAGGCTAAAACACGTTATTCTTCCTAACACAAAAGAGTCGGTAAACTCTGTGTGACAGATACCACCATACTAATACCAGTTACATTAATTTATAGATTAACTGATGAGCCATTTAAAAACATCCAGTGACTCAAAAAATGACAGTTAGCCATGTCATGTCACATCATGAGTCCTTGAAACTGTTAGGGTCACAAAACACTGTCTGAGACCGCCAACCAGGCTTCCCACAGTTGGGGGTATCAGGAGTAGTACACAACAGCTCTGGTCTAGTTGCTCTGACCTTTACTTTGGTTCTTTTTCATACACCTGAAACCAATGTATATGATTTTGAGCATATAGTATCCAGTCTTTACATATCTAAATATGTCTTAATTTTCCTCCTTCGAGACAACAAACCTACAATGTCCATAACATACAATACTGCACATTTCTCTATGCAATGTGGGTGGTACGTTTTACTTCCCTTCTTTATATATAGAGACATGAATATCAGATATAAAGACGTTAAATTTAAATTTTTTACTTCATATTACTTTATACCACTGAGCTCCAATCCTGACATAGTGAAATGGATGCATTTTCACCAACTTTTTAATGAAATGTGTGGCTTTTAGTGGGACACATATCCCATGAGACTGAATTGCTACAAGCAACTTTTTATGATGGCCACACCTATTTGTAGATCAAATTTTCACTCTATAGCATTTATTAGTCACTTTCATCTTGCTTGTCAAAAATCTGTGAATGCATAGCAGCTTTGATAATTGATCATAATAAAAATTATTAAAGTAAATAAAATTCCAATAAATATGGTAAAATTTAGAACTGCAATTTATTTACATTTTCACAGCAAAGTTGTTAATATGTAAAGGTTTGTGCAAGTAGATCCTTGCAGATGTATTGTTTCATAGTAACCACTCTTATTATTTCCAATAAAGTACACAAATGATGCTTCTGCTATATATTTAGAATTTTTTGATAAAATCCAAAGAAGAATCTGCAATGTTATTTGTCCTGATCTGGCATCTCAGCTTCAGTGACTTTCCCACTGCCATAACATAACTTAACTGTGTCTTTTCTATAAATACTTTTGTGGTAATTGTTCAGATGAACTTTTCTCTTGGTACCTAGGCCTTTATGAATTTAAGTGCTGTACTAGATTGGTGGCAAGGTCTCATCCTTTTATAGTTGAAACGGAGAGACATAACCATCAATTCTATGCTAACTGCTTCTTTTCCCGCATTTCTCACTTTTAGCTTCTTGTTTTGCAGTCAACTTTGATCTACAAAAATTAAAATGGAATGTTGATCATTATCTCCTCTCTTCTTAATTGTTATTTTATTGTTGTCTCTCCTTAATAAAGTTTTTTTTCCTCATATATTCTAACACTCAGTAACCCCTAGCTTCTTAGTGGCTTTATTGCCTTAAGGTGAAATGAAATAAACGTGTCTAATGTAGAAAAAGTTCATGCATTTTAATAAATACCACTGCTCACAGATTTTGCAGTAGAAAAGGAATTAAAAGCACATTGACCTTGAGAAGTTTTCATCTAGTTTTTATTTATTGACCATTCTTATATATTCTAGCTATTTTATTTATCTATCTGGAGAAAGGAAGTCATTTGATGAAGTTTTGCGTGAATGGACTAGCATTTTGAGTAGACTAACAATGATCTGCAGTAAAGACTCATATGTATATATGTATATATGTTTATATATGTATATATATTTCAGGAGATCCACTCAAAGGTTTTTGAATTTAATCAAACCAACACCAATTAGCTGAAAATTCACTTTTTATATTTTATGATCTACATACTACAATGTCCCCAAATTTTTAATCTTATTTTAGATTTATTTAAACTTTTGACATTTTTAATCTTGAGCTTGATGTTTATATATATATATATATATATATATATATATATATAGAGAGAGAGAGAGAGAGAGAGAGAGAGATATTATAAATTAATTGATTTAAAATATGGTTTTTTCGCTACATGGTTCTAACCATGTTTCAAAAATGGAAGCTTTTAAAATTGTAGTTAAATAAAACGTATTCTAACCTAAACACCTCTCTCAAAGTACTACAATTACTTAAAAGAATCCAATAAAACACCTACAGTAAAATGAAATTAATATGAAAAGCTAGAAGATGTAAGCCATTGAATGACCCATGTCCTTTGTACTTACATGAGAAATTATATATTACTAGGTTTATAAAAAATAGAAGTTTACTAAATCATAGAAATGAATTAGCGATTTGTTGCTGTTCAAATTGGATTTTGATAAGTTCCATAATGGTTGACTTAAAATCTTCCAGGTTAACATATTTTTTTTTTTTTTTTGTGTAACCTGATATTCTGCAGCCTGTGCATGCAACAAGAAAAAAAAACTTTCCTTTGTTGTCAGTGAAAATTTGATATCAAAAAAAGGAAATTTTTTTTTTAGAATTAGTTTTGTATTACCCTTTTAGGGTTTCCTCATCGTCACTTGTTATGCATGGCGGATAGCAAAAAAAAAGCATGTCCTCCACGTAGAGAGTCGGTTTTGTCGTTGCCACTTGTTATGATCCGGTTCCTTGTACCACGGTGATAATCCAAGGTAGAACCAATAAAGAAGAACTCGAACACGGATATGGCATAACACAGATATATTACAAACAGGAATATATACAGAGAAGTAGAAAGTGTTAGTACAAACAATCAGGTTTAGTAGGGAGAACAATGTAGTCTCGACCAGTATCACTATTCCAATGTCTTGTAGTAATTGTCTGAATGCGACTCTGTTTCGGACTGCCTCTGACTTGGCTCTTGACTCGACTTGAACTACTGACTCCTTGCCTACTCCTGAGGCGCAGTATTTATTAAGTATGGAATAGTCCATTATTAATAGGTTGGTGCAAAAATAATGATGTAATAATCTCGTTTTTTGACGTATTTTTTAACGTCAAAAAACGACATTATTACGTCATTATTTTTGCACCAACCTAATATTATGGATAAGATCTCATATATATATATGTGTGTGTGTGTGTGTGTCTGAAATTTTTATACATATTTTATTTTGAATTTTTAAATTTTGAATGTTTCTGCAAATGTCTATATCCATTTGATGGTGGCTTTGTCTCAAAATGTCCAGAGTTGGGATTCTCATAAACAGACATTAGTTAAATTGGCATTCTAAGCAATCCTTTTGCAAACATCTAATTTAAAAAATGATTGCCATGTACAACCATTTCATTTAATCCTGTTACTTATTGGAAATACCTCAGTTTTAATGTAAAAGAAAACATATAAAATATTTGCATTATTATCAAGAAATAAAATATAAAAATTACCTTTGTGTGATATCCTTAAACTGAGAAGGAAAAAAACAAATACCATGTAGGAAAATTAAATAAAATGAATAAAAAACAAAAAGAAATACATTTTCTCATGTTGCTAGTAATAAAGAAATCAGAAGTTTTCTTACTCCACTTGGCTTCACCAAACACCCATTAGGTATCACTGCTTAAGTCCTATAAAAAAAAAAATTCCTTCTTCTTTTTCTTTTTTCACCTTGCTCCAGAATGCAGAATGTGGCTGAAAACATCCCTGTTGGGAATGTCTCTTTTTCTAGTCAACTGACAGCTGAATGCTCTTTTCTTCCTTTCACCACAAAATGTAAAAGAACACAGATGAAGAGAAACATCTCCTTCTCTCAGTCAACAAACAATGAAGTAAGTACTGTGGTCATTCCAACTCAGCACAAGGCTGACTTGGACTTGATCAATATAACCATCCTAATCATAACTTACCCTAACACACTTCAGAAAAAGAAACTCTTTTACACTTTCCAATGCATAGCATTTGCATGTGTTTTTGCCAAATTCCACCAATGTAAATACATTTCTTTGGTCATTTCATCTTAGCACAAGGTTGATTTGAGCTCAGCAATTATAACCATACTTAAACCGTCACCACTAAAGTAAGTACAACCTTTCTTTGGTTGTTCCAACTCAGCACAGAGCTAAAATTAATTACTCAGACTGATAAAACACATCACCATAGTCAATCTTGGGTGGGCCTAATTGTAGAGGTTGAATCAGATTACAAACTTTTACAGACAATAACCAAATAAAAATTAGGTAAAGCTTAATCTTCTTTTTGGTCACTGGAAATAGATCAAAAGAGTATCTGTCTATATTTCAGAGATGAGGTATTATATACACTATTTACATTGTTTGGACTATCATCCTCATCTTTGTTGCTATATTTATCACAATGTTTTGGCCGTTGTACATTCTGTCCTTCTTCAGGTGTTTGGAATGTTAAACTGAACCCTTTATTTTGCTTGCTGGGGTAGACTGTTCTAGTTCCACATGCCATGTCTAATGGTTATCAGTTATCTCCTGTTAATTTCCCTTTCCAAGTTCTCCACTGCCTTAACCAGGTATTGAACTCACAACTCTTTGGGTCCTGTCACTGGATCTAACCAATGCCTTTATCCACTCTGCCATGTGTCCTTGAGGACATCTGGGTATGAATTTCTGGGACTTATAAACCTAATGTCTTCAGCAACCATTTACATGGCACAGTGGATAAAGGCGTTAGTTAGATCCAGTGACAGGATCCAAAAGAGCGTAAGTTCAATACCTGGTTAAGGCAGTGGAGAACTTGGAGAGGGGAATTAACAGGAGATGACTGATAACTAAGACAGTCTACCCCAGTGAGCGAAATAAAGGTTTCAGTTCAACATTCCAACCAGCTGAAGAAGGCTGAAACGTACAACGGCCGAAACGTAATAAATATGGCAACAAAGATAAGGATGATAGTCTGAACAATGTAAATAGTGTAGATCAAAAGGAGGTCTGAGAAAATGAAAAAAAATTTCAACCAATCATGATGAATTGATTTTGGAATTAAAATGAATTACATTTAAATGGAAAGAACTCTATAAAGAACAGGAGTTATGCCTCTTATTTTTAAGATGTAGTACCAATATCATAGTACACAGTAATTAAAAAAACAAACTCATTGGCCAGAATTAATTCCCTAATATTGATCTCATGCTGGCCTATATAATGCACAAAACATAAATGAACAGTTCTTATGCAACTACTATGGTAGGGTCAGAAAGGCACACACATCTTTTTGGAAATTGTTACTAAAGGATGTTACCAGACTCAAAGTTACACCCACAGGCTGTTAAAAGGTCTCTTATAAGATAAATCCATAGAACATAGGTCCGCAAATCACTCTTTCTTTCTTATTCTCTTGTTTTCTTAAATGCTTATAAAACATAATATGGTTGTTGTGTTCTTAGTCTTTCATTAACAACCAGTTCAATTGAAGCGTGTTGTCTGAATATTGCATTAAATTCCCACACTAAATACAGGTCCTAGAAGCAAACATGTGTTATCTTCCAAACAAAACTATGCCACTCCAAATAATAATCATTTTCACTTCCTCACAGCATCACAGGGCCAAACAAACAAACAAAAAACACTTGCAATCATTACACATGAACTTATTTACATAATCCAGTTGATAAAAATGTTAGCTGAAATAATTCAAAATGTGACTTCACCAAAAGAGTTGTGACTTCAATACCTGGTAGAGGTGAACAAAAACTTGAAGATTTGAGTTACTAAAGGGAATTAACTGAAACTGAGATAACCAGAAAAAGGCATGGCATGTGGAACTAGAACACTCTAACCCTGGACTAAATAAAGGGTTTAGTTTGAAATTCTGACATATATCACCTGAAGAAAGCTGGAGAGTACAATGGTCAAAATGTCATGAATATGACAACAAATATGAGGACAACAGTCAGAACAATGTAAATAGTGTAAATAGTTATAAGATCTCATCTCAGAAATATAGACATGAACTACATAATTATGTCCATCTCATTAAAACTTTTCTTACCTTCTAATAATTAAATATTGTTATTTCTTTTTGAATTTCTAAGATAAGGAGTTATAATCATTTACACTATTTATCTTTGGACTATTGTCCTCATCTTTGTTGTTATTCTGTCTGAATTTTTGGGATGAGACATTAGCATTATTTACACTACTTGCATACAGACTATTTTTCTCATCTTTGCTGCTGTTATCACAATATTTCAGGCAGTGTGTAATTGGACTCAGCTGAAACGGCCAAGCAATAACTGAGCAGTACTTAAAATAAACAGACAAATCGATAGAAATGGGCAGTCAAACAAAACAGTTAATCCTTATAGATTACATAAAAGGTTCACTTCATAATTCCCTGTAGATTACACAAATCAATATAAAACTGAGGAAGGCCAAAGGGCAAACTGGCCAAAACATTGTGATAGTAACAACAAAGATAAAGACAATAGTCCAAATATAAAATAGTGTAAACTTTGTTATTTCTCATTCTGCAAATGTAGAAGGAATTCTCATTTATTTCATTTACAACTAAAAAAAGAAAGGCTTTATATACACAGTAATGTAGCTTAAATGTTTGGTCATAATGAAAATGATAAGCAATGAATTCTTTTTTCTTTCACAGTTAATTCATAACATTCAAACCAAATAAGATTACATATTTCCTTTACCTCACAAATACATCCACAATATGTTTCTTGAAAGAACAGTTATGGAGTCAGATAATAACAATCTTTTCACAATAATCTAATCAAAAAGGAAGGGAAGTAACGCTTGTATTTTTAAGTAGTGACAGCAATTTATTCCCAAGATTCAGTTATTATTTAAACCAATCCAAATGGATTTGTCACAGTCCTAGAATTGAAAAAGATTCATAATGAATTTCATAACAATCCATCGAAAAGTTTACTGTTTATAGAGTTTGGATATACAAACCAATGGACTAAAAACTGAATCAAAATTCTTTTCTCTTTCAAAAAGCAAAAATAAATTCAGGAATCAATAAATTTAGGTAATAATGGCACTTGTAAAAATGGCAAAAGTGTAAAAATAGGAAAAAATTAGATTATTGAAATATACACGATTGGAAAAAAGTTGCTTTTGTATGAAATCTAAATTTTTAAAAATGTGTATTTCATATATAACCTTTTATTTATTTTTTTACTAGTAGCAGAAAAAATAGATTTGTTTTAGCTCCATTTGTTAATATAAATTTATACATCTAAAATTTATGAAAAACACTTATAATAAAATCAATGTTTAAATATGGGCACACCATTTTATATCAACGTTTAAAATCAGAATTTAATAGAAACTTATGTTGGTATCAAATCATTTTTACTGGTGGCATTAATACTGTTCAGCAAGGATCAATACATTTGTAATTTATTGATTGGTGTCAGTTCAATCCTGATTATACCTGAATTTAACCCATTCATTTACAAATCACCCTGTCCAATCATCTTTGTATAAATCACCCTGTCCAATCATCTTTGTATAAATCCCCCTGTCCAATCATCTTTGTGTAAATCACCCTGTCCAATCATCTTTGTATAAATCACCCTGTCCAATCATCTTTGTATAAATCACCCTGTCCAATCATCTTTGTATAAATCACCCTGTCCAATCATCTTTGTGTAAGGATTTGTGTCTAGCCAATGAGTTTTCACATAGAATTTTATTACATTTTTTTTATATTATTTAGAAGACAGTGAATTATTGGACAAACTGGAAATAAATCAATCTTGCTGGGTTTTTTTACAAGATTATTTTCAAGGAAATTACTGTAATTGTATTACACTTCCTGGTTGCTTAATTATCTTTACAAATAGTAACTTGATATGTGGAGTGGGTATTTCTTTATATGGCTTCACATCCACGTGTAACATTCTTTGAAATAGTAAACATATTTATTAATATATAAAAAAGAAGCATAAAGGTATATATAAATCTAAAGCTATAAGTGTTGTTTTTTTTGTTTATTGGTATATCAACACATATATGAGTTATTTAATACCAAAATTATAAATAGGAAAATTCAAGCTTTGTAATTCAAGAGAATAACATTATTTCATGATTAAATTTTACTTATTTTTTTTTACCAAATAATATTTCAAAATCAAATGAGGATTGAAAATCTATTTCTCATTACAAGAAATGAGATTAATCATAGCAAATTTGTTATGATGTTGATTTGGAGTTAGTAGAGACAAACGCCAAATAACACGTAACAATAAAAAGGGTTTTAATAGGTTGGTAAAAAGGTACAGAAATCGCCTGAGTAGTCAATAACTAGCTCAGCTAAGAACTTCTCTGTCTCACTGTCCTCTTCTTGTCAACTGACATGTCACTATTTAAAGTCTGTTTACAGACGCAGACAATTTCATCTTCAAGAGGGGTGGTAGGTTTCCGACACAACAAAATTGTTTTTTTTTTTTTTTGCTTTTTGACAATGTATACCATGTCTTCAATTTTATTGTAAAATGCACTGATGTTGACTTTGCTATAAAAATGTATTGTTACTAATTTTATTATAAAAATGAATTGTTGATACTTTTTAATAAAAAATATAGCTAGTACTTTCATTATAAAAATATATTTTTATACATTTTAGTGTTTGAATTTTTGTTTGGGATTCACTATTACCCACAAGTAAAGCTATAAATGTATCCTGAAATAGCAAACCCCTGCTATTTTTCATTTATTTTTAAAAGTTCAGAAATGTGAATTGCAGGCTACTTGTAGGCAAATTTTATCCCCAATGCTCATGATTTTAGGCTATTCTTTTACCTCAAAAGGTCACTTCTACCTGATTCCATAATATTATTTATTTAAACAACATTGATAAAAACAAACTGTACAATAATTGGCTATAGTCAAGCGTAATTGGTAAAAGTACCCAACAAACAAAATTGACAAAGCTTCCAAAAAATAGTAACAAAAGAAATAAAAAGAACAGGGCAAAATAATATTAAGCAAAACAAGATATATGCAAGACAAAACCAGGCAAAGCAAAGCAACAGTAATAATAAGGCAAAAAGTTCACAAAGAATGATGTTAACATGCAAAAATGATACAGTCAAGTGATTATAGAGTTCTGACTTCAAGGCAAAAATAGAACAAAAATATGGTGGATGAGACTGAGAAGTGGCCCATTTTATTGGTTAGGAAAAAACCCCAACATGCATCTTTACAATTTATCTATAAATGTGAGAAGGGAATGTTTGCTACAGTGATTTGAACCAACACAAATTATCATAACAAAGAGACTATTCCATTTTTTTACCATAATCATGTATGATATTTTCACTATCATAATTTCTTGCTTTATGTTAAGCTGTAGGGTGAGCTTGCTTTTTATATACAGTAATGTTGCTTAAATCTTTGGCCATAATGAAAATGGTAAGTAATTCATTTTTTTTCTTTCACTGTAAACACATTATGTTCAAGCAGATTAAGAGACAATATTCAGCTGTAAAGAATATTTTCCACTTTTAGTTAGTCAAAATATTTGGCCATGATGAAAACATAAAGTGATGGATTTTTTCTTTCACTTTTGCCTTGTCAAACAAAACAGAAAATGTCATTTAGCTTTCTAAAGAAAAAAAAAAGCTTTAACTTTAACCAAGTTGTAACCTTATTCATATAATCAAACCTTCATAACTGCTTTTGTGTGTGTATGTTTGAGGGAAGGCTTATTAGCAATTAAACTGGCTTCTCAGACAACTTTAAACAGTGGTTACCAACCCTGTAGAATAAAGAAATAAAACCCATCAACAAGTAAATGAACTCAAGAATCAAAACCCAGATAACTTGATGTGATGTCTCAATAAAGTCACTGTGGAGAAGATAATAGGAAAACACTCCACTATTCTTCCTTGAAAAAATCATGATAGTAAGCAGAAAATGATGTGAAGATTGGAAGCTGTCTTAGGACTGACTCCTTACTCATTAAGGAGAGATATGTGTGATAGGTGTCTGACTGTTATCCAATGACTATTCACAGACAAAATCGTAATCAGAACATGGAATATTAGGACACTATATCAATATAGAAATGGGAGACTCTCTAACTTCAGATAGAAAAGCTGAACATTTAGTGGGTATGTGAAACTAGATGAGTAAGTAATGGAATTTCATAAATGACAACAGATACAGAATCATATATACAAGCAGATGGTTTTAACAGACAGAAAATGGAACACAGAAATATGAAGGTTCACTGGAATAGTGAAAGATTCTTTCAAGAAAATTAGCAGAGTATTAAGAAATAAGAAAATTTCGTTAGAAACAATGGAAAGAGTTCTGAACTGTTATGTCATATCTACCCTCCTATATGACAATGAACACTGGACAGTTTTGTAAAACAGATGTGATTCTACAAATAGATTGGAGGGATGTTCCAGTTGGTGTGTGTGTGTGTGTGTTTTGTGAGAAAATAGTCGTTTTTTTTCCCAGTTAACAGAGCTCTTCCCTTGAACAGATGTTTTGAAGAGAGATTTCTCTGCTTGTTCTGAAAAGGAACAAAAAAATCTCAGTTCAGGACTGGTATATGTCGTCTTCAGCAAGGGCTGTGAGTAGTTTTTCCTTTGTGAAGGTGTCTCAAGGGGAGATTTCCCCACTCATTTCTATGTGATATGAGAAATCTCAGATTCAAATTGCTAGGACTGCTACATGTCTTTTGCAGCAAGGATTGTGAGTAGTTCTTCAAGCTTGTCTTGAAGGTAGGAAAAGTGGAAAAAGAGGCCAAATAGGGCTCAGTCAGCATTTTTATGAGTTCTGGAACTTCCTGACATTCCCTGCTGATTACTTCTGTTGCTGCTTATGCTGAGGAAACCCACACATGCCAAAATAGCTAACCAGTGAGATAATTTTTATAAGATGCAGATGTTTTATAACATGAACAGAATATGTGAGCAACAAGGAAGTTTTTAAGGAAAATTGGAACTAAAAGAACAATTATACTTAGAAAGAGACAGCTGAAATATTTGGTAAGGAAAGAAGGCATGGAAAATTTAATACACACAAGAATATTGAAGGCAGGTGGGGCAGAAGGAAACTGAATAAACATGTCTAAAAAGTTTATGTGAATGCATGTTGGGAACAAAGACAGATGGTAAGGATAGGTATGGTAATCTTTTATGCCATCAAATATGGTAGTCAAATGTATTTGTATTTTTTTTTTTATTTTTTTTTTTTTTTTAAGCATTTCACCCCAAGCAAGGCGAGAAGCCACTAGGATGCAAGGGGTTACAGAAAATTTAGAGCAAGGTCAGATAGGAGTGATAGAAGAAAGGATGAGGGTAGTGGATAGATCAAGGCAACTGGAGATGTCGATTGACATTACACTTGAATAGCTGGAGATTATAGCTCACAGGGAAACAGTAATAGGGAAGGGAGTTCCACAGGCGAGAGGTGCGAGACATGAAGCTATTAGAGTAGAAGAGACGGCTACATTTAGGAGTTTCGACAGTGAAGGGGTGAGAGTGAGATGCCAGCCTTGTAAGGCGCTGGAACTCATGACGTCTGGGAACCAGTGAATGCAGCTCCTTGGAGCAATTTCCATGGAAGTATTTTTATATATATATATATATATATATATATATATATATATATATATATATATATGCACACGCTTATATTAATTATAAATTAATCAATGAAAAGATCTTTTTCTTTGCCCATCTCTCTCTACACAAATGGATGCACTTTTGAAGAAGGGAATTTTGAAAGCTGAGTAGCTAAAATTTCAATATTTAACTTCATGAAATGTCACTTGTGTTTGAATATTAATTGCTGACTTCAGCAACAAATTGCTATGGATTCATTCACTCACTGTGCAGAGCATAATACATAACAGTTCAAAAGTTTGAATCCACCTCCAGAATTAGCATGGCATTAAATTGACAGAGTGAAAAAAACTAAAAAAAAAAACTCTTTGAGTCATTGAAAGAAAATGAAATCAATTATCAAACTTATACTTTGAGAAACTTTTGCAATGAATGCCAAAAATTTGTGGTCCAGTAATCAAGGCTAACAGACGATATTTAGTCATAAAATGCATTTTTTTGGTCATAATAAAATTTCTATTAAAAGGTCATGTTTCACTTTTTTTTTTTAACTATGTATAATAATTTTCTCTTATTTAAAGTACAAAACTACTTTTGGGGCCAATTTAAAAAATGATCAGGATGGGCCTCAAACTTTTCAACTGTAGTGTGTCTATATATATTTATATATATATATATATATATATATATATATATATATATATATATATATATATATATATATACATACATACATACATATATATATATATATATATATATATATATATATATATATATATATATATGCATATATATATATATTTATATATATATATATATCCATATATATACATATATATATATGTATGTATATATATATATAGAGAGAGAGAGGGAGAGAGAGAAAGATAGTTATGAACAGATTGATATAGATAGATAGATATGAACAGATTGAGATAGATAGATAGATAGATAGATAGATAGATAGATAGATAGATAGATAGATAGATAGACATTAACAAATATGAGAAACTCTCAACAAACTGAAATATATATATATAATCAGGCTGATAGATAATATAATCTGAATAGACTTCAATTAATCTAAATAAAGTCATAAGATCTAATAAAAATCTAAATGTTTGAATCTTAATAAAAGCTAAAAGCCAGAAATTAGTTAGAACAGATTTTCCATTAATGATTATTAAATGCATTTAATCTTTTCAAATAATTTCTTTTCATCTATTATGTATAAATTCACAATGCTTCTTTTCTATTGCAATCCAAACATTAATACTAGCAATAAAATAAAATAAAAAGTTCAATCAATTAATAGCAATACCTTTTGTGCATTAACAAATTTTGTCAAAGTACCTTAACATAAATAGGATCTTAACTCAGCCATGACCTTCACAGATTAGTGTAGTAATTTGAAATATAACATTGTTATTATAGAGAGCCCTTGTTCAAGACAATTTATAATCCATGCCATTATCTGAGCATACAATAACAAATGAATGCAAGCAGATAGGCTGTATGAAGGACAAATCTGAAAATATGAAATTAGTAAAAACATGAGGTAAATGGTGATATTAAAAATGATTTTAGAAAAGAAAAAATAACAATAAATGCATTTAACAGATATGAAAAAAGAAAAAAATATTTATGAGTATTTGAACAGACTTTGATATATTGAGAGAAATCAGCTGGAATTAACAAGTTTAAAAGGAATTGATTGAAGAATGAATGGCTTCTGGAATTCAATGAATAAAAATTCAATTTGACAATGGAACAAATTCAAAATGGCATATGAGATTCTATGCATATTGCTGTACGTATATACATACATAAAATTCTAATTTTTGCAAATATATACTTATGCATGAAATTTCTAAAGAACTAATAGATTTTTATTTCTTAATCCAACAGATTTTATCACTTTAAATATTATTTTTAGTAGATATTCATATTTGAGCAGACAGTATATTTATTTATTTTCATCTACCAGCCTGAATATTTGAGAAATCTTGCTAAAGAAAAATATACAATCTCTGGCAAGATTCAAACTTGCATCACCCCTGAGCAGGGAGAACCATCACTAGATCCAACATGCTTATAATGACTCAACTAAGAAGAACTTTTGATAATCAAGCAAGGCTGAATAGTGCCTTTTACAGAAATCCTTCTTGTCATAGATTCTTAAAATGTCATATATGCTCAGTTTTGTATCGAAATGTAAACAAAGTAATTTCTAAAGAATTAATGCAGTTCTTATTTAATAATCTTATCACTTTAAATCTTATTTTTAGTGGTCGCTCATATTTATTTATAAAACAATATATTTACAGGGTGTTCAGCCTAAAATTAACAGTTTATTTAAAGGAAAACAAAGTGAATATCTAAGCCAAAAATTAATTTATTGTAAAAATCAAAAATCAAAAGACAATTCACTCAAAGAAGCAACCCTCAGCATTTACCATGGCCTTGATCTGACTCTGAAATTTGGCATATGCGGCCTTCATGATGTCTCTAGGGAGAACCTCAAACGCCTCCTAATCCTGTTGATCAGCTGGGCTTTGGTGTTACAGAGCAGTTGGTGTCTTCCTCAATTGTGCCCCACACGTAATAATCCCTGAGGGGAGTTAGGGTGTCAAACATTAATGCTGGTAAAGTTGTAAAAATTAACTGCCAACCACTTTTGACTCTTCCTGGTGGTGTGGCAGGGAGCTGAATCTTGCTGGTACAAATATGGTCTTCCAACAGCCATCATCTCTAACCAAGGATTGACCACAGTGTTCAGCAATTCCACATAGCTATCTGAATTGACCCTGTTCAAATATATGAGATGGCATGACATCACACTCACTGGAGACACATCCAAAAACCATCAGAGTTTTAGAAAACTTGGTCTTCATGTCAAGAGGAACATCATATAGATTTTAGGAAAGCTGTCTCTTGTTCTGGGTGTGGTGCAGCTGGTCCTTAAAAAAATTCTTTACATCAGAAGAACCAGATTGTCCCTGGTTCAACAGGATGTTTGATCTTGTTCAGGAATTTCTTTGCATTTGTCAGATGGTTTTCTTGAGCTTTTTCTGTAAGAAGTTAACCTTTACACTTTATGTATGACTGATAGTGGAGGTCCTCATTCAAGTCCAGCTTGGTAGAAAATGCTACACTGATTTCTTGTACCAAAACCCACATTCTCTTGCATGGGTCTGCCATCACCTTCTCCTGCAGTTTTTGGATGAATGATGGTGTATGTAGGCAATCAGAACATCTGCTGTGTTCTTTTCTACAAGCCATGGTCTCTGTTGCAGCTCTCAATTTCACATCTTATTGTTTCATGGAGCATCAAGTAGCAGTCATGATTGCAGCATTTTGATGCCTGGCACAAATTATCATGATGGAGGTTACCTTTTTCCAATACTCATGTGGCTTTCATTACAAAAATGTCAGTTAACTTTGACACCTCTAAAGCTGTAGTGATTAGGTTTCACAATACCATTCACTGTTAACAAATATTCCTAACCAATTTGAAAAAAATAAAAACCTTATACTCTGTCAAATTTAGTCTGAAGTCCCTGTATTTATATTCAGGCTCAGTAGATGAAAATAAATCAATATACTGATTAACAAAAAATGTATATATATATATATATATATATATATATATATATATATATATGGGGCATGATGGATAAATTTCCATCTAGATTATGTAAAAATGATAACACTGACATATCATTTTAACAGATATATTTACCAAAATTACGCAAAAATATCTTGAAATACTAAAGAGTAAATTTATTCATTCGCTTTTTTGATGACTTCCTAAAGGGTTTTTTTTAAATTTTTTTATTGGATAAGGCTTTTAAACTATTTAGACTATGGAGTTTAAAATTTGTATTTATTATTTTATTGTTTGTTTGTTTTTTATGCTAATTATTCAATGCAAAAATTTGATGATGTCAGCAAAAAACCATTAACTCATATCTATTGTTTAACAAATTTTTATTATTTAGAAACTTGATAATGTGTAGTTTTTCATGTAGGCATAAAGGGCATGGGTCATCCCAAGTTTTACAAGTTCTAGTTTTGTTTATAATTTTTCATTTTACTTTTGGTGTTTTATTCATTTCCTATAAATGCCAAAAATATTTAGATCCATAGTCTAAATAAAAAGTTTAAAAGCCCTACCTAATAAAAAAAAGAAAACCCTTTATGAAGTCGTCAAAAAAACAAATGTCAGCGAATTATTACAGTTTCTTTTATATGCACAAAACCTTTCCAGGAAAAAAATAAAATAAAATAATAAATAAATCTCCATAGACACTTAACCAGACTAAACAATGTCATCTTCTGCTTTGAATTTAAACACCCCAACCTTACCCTGACTTGACGTCTTTGAATGTAACTGAGATATTGATACAAATTATTAACTCTTACACCCCTTTTTTTTAAATAATTGCTCTAGCCATTACCATAGTAATTTTAATTTTAATAATGAATATGCTTATAAAACGCGTAAATTTCAGGAATTAGTTATTCAAAAAAAAATTTCGCTTGAAGATGGAACAGAGCTTGGTACTTTAATTCAATTTAATTCAAATAATTATATTGAAGTTTTTGGCTCTTGTTTTGAAACATGAGAACTCTTATGTAGTGATGGAATCATATTTTTAAATAAATAATTATATATATATATATATATATATATATATATATATATATATATATATATATATATACACATATATATATATATATATATATATATATATATATTTATATATAATGACAATGTAGAGTATGCATGTTAATCAATTGACGTCATGGTGGTAGGTTGATATATGATAGGGTGCATTGATTCCTGAGGTCATGGTCGTGGTGACAAGGGATTAGGTGTAACGGGTTGAGTGGGTTATTGTGTTTTTTGTTTTTTTATTATAATATTTTTCTCAATTACCAGTACTAGAAAAAAATAGAAAAAATTAGGAAAAAATTACAAAAAATACAATAAAAATACACAATAATAAAATTTTAAATAAATGCTTAAACCAGAATAAAAAAATAGTGATCCAGAAATAAGAATAAATAAAAGTAAAGAAAAATTATGTAACTGTAGGAATCCTATAAAGTCCATTAAATAATAAATGTCTCACAAAATCTATAGTTTACCAATTTACTATCTCATCTATTGAGAATCCTAATATTAAAAAATTTATATTGGTAGCATTAAAAATAATTTTAAATTAAGATGGAGCCAACATCTGTCATCATTCAAAAATAATATGTATCATAACCAAACATCCCTATCCAAATATTTTTGGCATTTAAAAGAAACAAATAAAACACCCACAGTAAAATGGTAATTATTTAAAAAAAATTAGAACTGGTAGGTCTTTAAATGACCCATGTCCTTTGTGCCTACATGAAAAGATATATATTATTAAGTTTCTAAAAAATAAAGATTTATTAAATCAAAGAAAAGAAATAACTGTTTTTTGTAGACACTGCATTATGTTTACTTTAAAACATAATTCAAAAAATTTCATAATTATATATCTATTATTTGATCAGAAATAAGAAAATAAAAAATGCATAATTAAATTCCTAAATCCTAAATCTTAATTTTAACAATACTGTATATTATACTAATAAATATAACAAATATAGTATTTTAGATCTTTATAAATAAAAATATAAATATATAAAATATGACTTAATCATATTTGAAGGCTTTTTAACAGAATCACAATGTATTTTATAAAAAAATAAATAAAAATGCTAATGTATTGTAGTGAATATTATGTATGCCCTTAAAAAATAGACAGGATGACACGTCCTCATATAAGGAAGCCAGTATCAACAGACAGAAAATACAAACCCACACCTAACCCATAACCTATATTTACACTTTGCCATCTTAAATTAGACTGGTATCATGATTCATCAAAAATGGAACACTCTTTTAAAATTTTGTAATTCTTTTCCCCCTCCAACTTAAATTATATAATACTATTTAGCGTAAAAAAAGGAAATCATTTTTTTTTCAAAGTTATTCAACATCGCTTGAGAATGGAACAAAAACTTTAATTTTAAGTTTAATTTAAAGTTTAGTTTTTAGTTCCGAAACATGGTAATTTTGGTGTCGCGATGAATACATATTTTTAAATAATAATATTATAATATCATGTGTATTGAGCATTGGTTTAAAAAATAAATCCTAAAGAACTATGGATTATAAATCTGACTGTTCTTTCTTTATATATATATATATATATATATATATATATATATATATATATATATATATATATATAATTATTTATTTTTAAAGAAAAAAAAAATTTATAACATAAATATGTTATAAAATCACTACAAAAATAGCCATTTTGTTTCAACACCTTCGGTGTCTTATCAAGTGATGACGTTGAATATAAAATAAATGGTTTTAAAAGTTTCAAATTAATTAATATTCTACGCAAGGGGAAAACGTTGTTACAAAGGCTAGATGGACCAATCAGAACACAAGTACAGGAAAATTCAAAAAGCTCGATAACGAAGTCATGTTATAATATCTATTCAGATGTTTAGTATTAAAAAATAATTTATTCCAACGAATAATTACTAAATTATATGATAAAATTTAATATTAAAATTTAAAACTGCTAATTACAAAATCAAAATTTAACATTTATTCGCTATCAAGTTTACAGCCATAAAATTACTGAGGAGAAAAGAAGAAATATATATGTTATTCAATTTATTTTTTCATTGAAGTTACTTTAGCTATATTTAATATCCGGTCTTTTTACAATGTATACATTTTAATCCTCATGGTGTGTAAATGGGGTCCCAAACTCACGCGTAAAACAAACGCAGTCAGATTCTAATACATAAGCACCAAATACACACACAGAAAAGGGGACAAGACAGAGAACATCTCCACCGTCTGTCATGAAAAAAAAAAAAAAAAAAAGTGGGGGGGGAAATGGGAGAAGGGAAACCAACACACACGTACATACATACATAATCAAAAGTGGATGCACTTTCCATATACATAGATACATATAAATACATGCACACACATCCACAGACATTGACCCAGACAGTTGGATACCCCAACTGATAAATATTTAAGACAGAAAATGTCATTGCATGAATGTTAACAACCTATTGAAATCTAACTTAAGCGAGTAAATATACAAAGATAAAAATGATCAAAATTAATATTATTTAATATATTAAAATATAGTGTATGTAAAAAAAAACAAAAAAACGGACATTAAATTCAACACCCATCAGTAGCTACGATGTCCACCTCATATACATATAAGTATATACACACACACACACACACACACACATACACACACATATATACGCATACAAACATATATATATACACATATATACATACATATACACACATATATACATATATATACATATACACATACATATACACATACATATACATATATACATACACATACACACATACTCACACATATACATAAATATACATACATACATACACACCGAAATATCTACACATACATACATAAACATATACATACGTATACATTTCCATGGTATCAAGTACACATACACATACATACACATATACATATATGTACCCACAAATATACACACAAATATGTGTACACATATTTACAAATAAATATATATATTCACAGCAATACACAAAAATAAACATATATACACACATATATCCTAACTCATGTGGCCGTAATGACATACCCAAGTTTCCCTACCTACACGTACACATAAAATTCATTGAATTCATTCCATATACACCAATCATATACTTGTATATATATATATATATATATATATATATATATATATATAGTGTGTGTGTGTGTGTGTGTGTGTGTGCATGCATGTTTACTTCTGTGTAGCATAATTATGTTGATGCATGTAATTTTTTCAATTTATATTTTTATATGGAAACTTTATCTGCATTTTTTTCTAGTATTATTAAATACCAAAAGACAATAAGTTTGCACAAATGTTGAATTCCTTTTTAGTTTTTTGAACATGAGTAGAGATTAATCCTTTGTTCCTGTTTAGGATTTGTTTATTCGTTCCTTCTAAAATCTACTTTAACTCAATACTTGTAACATTTCCAACTATGTTCTAATTATTTTTTTAAATTTTATTTGTTTATTTTTTCTTTTCTTTCCCAATAGGTGTAGATAGGTTTGCCTATCATCTAGTTCACACTTGTCTCTGGTCTTTTGAAAAGAAGAAGTGGTTTATCCCTTGTTCCCTATTTAGGATTGGAGTTTCAGTTCTTTCTAAAGTTTACTTTAACATTATACTTCTAAAATCTCCAACTGAACTTTGAAATGTTATTCACTAACTAAATCTTGACCTTGTCAAGTCTAGAGTTAGCAGCTATATTTCATGCATAGCCTCATGAACTTGCTCTTTCTTATGCTAATACAGCACCACACACTAACCTTCTACCTTTGGTGGTTCTTGGGTTTGTATTGGACAAACATTAAGAAATAAAATATCGCCAGATTCCGTTAATTTAGAGTCTGTCTTCTTTCTACTTTTTATTCCTACTTACTTAAATTTTTCTTATAAATTTTTCTTATTATGATCCTCATAATTTTCATTATTGGAGATTGACTGATGCTGCTAAAATCCTTATTTCTCAAGGACTTTGCTACATAATATCCCCAGCAAATTCAGTAGTACAACAGCTTCTGTTGTTTCTTTGTCTTACAAAAGATTTCTCTAGTGGCTCCTATAGATAGCATACTAACATAAATCAGTAAAAAATAATTCAGCATCCTACTGTTTTTAGTTACACTGTTTTTTTATTTGTTTTTTGTAGCTTCTATTTCCATGATCATTGCTTGTTCTCATCTTCTCCTCAGAGATTTTGGAATCATTCCAAGCACTCAAATAAAAATAGTTGTCACCAGTGTGAGTTGATAAATCCCATAAAGTATTCAGTAACACCAAAGTCAATGCTGTATTTGAGCACAATTTTCAATATTCTTAGTTTTTAGTGGAGCTGTATTTTATGTCTTTTGATTTTACATTTGTATTTTTTATGTCAATTTCTAAAGAATTAATAGATTTTATTATTTAATTTGACATATGCTTTATTATTTCGAACATTATTTTTTTATTGGATACCCATATTTGAGTATTTATTTTGTCTACCAGCCTGCACACTTGAGAAAATTTATTAAAGAAAATGTGTCCTCTGGCAGGATTCTAACCTGCACTCTCCTTTGCAGGGTAAACTACCATCTGATCTGACATGCTTTAACTGGTTGGCTACAAAGAGCTTCACAAGCAAAGTTTTATTTCCCTTTAGAGCATACTTACTCATTCAGATTTCTTGAACTGCATATTTGCTCAGTTTTTCTATCTGAAATGTAAACAAAGCAATTTCTCTGGCATGTCTTGGAGAAGATCAAATGGAAACATGTCCATTCAAGAATCTCATATTTTTGTGTCAATATAAGCTTTTGTAGTTTTTAGAATTTTCTCTGGATTATTTTTACCATCATTTTATTTTATTTTTATTTTATGTAAATGGTGATCTTCCTGTTTTTTATTGCTTAAAGTAATTTTTACCACCCCTCTTTGTACTTGTTCTGCCATCTATAAGCTTCTTCTTTTAGTTACTATGTCTCTTCAGGACATATGTGATCAATGGCTCTCCACATCTTTCTGTCGCATGTTGCTCTAAGTAACTTTACTTTTCATCATCTATCTTTGTCCTTGTTTTACTGTCCATTTACACAAATTCATTAAGTTTCTTGATGTAAGTTTAATTTTTTTCCCATTTTCATTAAAATGTCCTTGTTGCTTGCCAGTGTCATAATCAAAAATACATTAGCATAGTATCCACAAAAAATGATTATTTACATAGATTAGCACTTATACTCATGATCAGATTATCAGGATGCTCTGCCTCGAACCAAAGTGTTGCTTAGAAGGGTTAGTCTATGACCAGCAGGATTAGACTATGTAACTGTGCAATTTGTCTTGGATCAAAGAGTATTTGTGCTCACTGTGAAAAGTGTTTCATATATATATATATATATATATATATATATAAAAGTGAACATTGAAGTCAACATTCAGAGGTGACAGGCTGTTTCATACTAGACGCAATCATCAGGCTGTGACTGTTGGATTTTTCTCGACTATTTATATATATGGAAAAGTGGTGCATTGTGGGTAATCCATCCTAGTGGTTATTTTGGTTATTTATTTATTTTGGTTAATTTGTTTTACTTGTTTTTTTATTTTAATTTTTTATTTTATATATTTACTTATTCTTTTTGGTTTTCGATGTTTTATTAACATAGTAAAAATTTTGGTGGGGGATTTGTTTAGGTCACTTATTTAATAGTTTGTTTTGTTTTGGGAAGATAAAGCTATTTACTCGTCCAATTTTTAGATTGATTGCCATAGTCTATTCTGCTATTCTGACAAAGGACAGTTTCTAATTTGTTCATTATTTTATTTTATTTATTTATTTATTTGGACTGATTATTTTTATTTGTTTTTGCTTATTTATGCTTATTTTTATTAGTTCTAATGGTTACTTCAGCAGGAACGATTTGTTAATTTGTTCATTTATTTAATTATTTGGATTACTTTTTACTTATTTTTTTCTTATTTATTTGCTTACTTTTTATTTTGTATATTTTTATTTACTCTATTCAGTTTTCAATTTTTTTTTATCATTATATAGCAGTTATAGCTATTTTCTCCTCCTATTTTTGTGGTTTGTTAATTTGTTTATTATTTGCTTGGGTTAATTTATTTTATTTGTTTCTTATATTATTTTGTTTATTTTTATCTAGTCTTTTCAGTTTTTGATTTTTAAGTAACGTAGTAAAAATTTGTTTTCATGTCTGTATTTTGAGATGAGCTCAGATCATTTATTTAGTAATTTATTTTAGTCTGGGAAGGTAATAATAGCTTTTTTTTCCTCCAAGCAAAGTTTGCAGGTTTTGGATTGATTGTTGTAGGCTGATCATCTTTTTCTTTATTTTCTATGATATTTTTGGTGGGATTTGCGTTTTTTTTTTTTAATTTCCAAGATATACTTAGAAAGCATTGTGTTGTTCACGTATTTACTATTTGTGAAAGATGTTTTGTGTGTATAGTTTCTTTGTTTCCAGAGTCCTTCAGTTACTCCTACATATACTTTTTCTTCATTATCTGGTGATTTAACAGTAGCTTGATATATTATTTTCATACACTCTATCTCTGATATTGAGCACTTTATCCCATAAATATAGTACAATTTAAAACTATATTTCTGCATATATATATATATATATATATATATATATATATATATATATATATGCATGTATGTAAAAATATAAATATAAAAATAGACACTGATGTTAATACCAAGCAGTGACAGTCTGTTTCATACTTGAACACATTCTTTATGACCTGAGGATTGTATTCAAGCATGAAACAGACTTGGTGTTGACCTCAGTGTCAACTTTTATATTTACATACTCAATGTCTCTGATATTGAGCCCTTTTACCAATAAACATAGCATAACATAAAACTATATTTTTATCATATATATATATATATATATATATGATGGACTACCATCTATTTTGACATATGAGTTTCCAACAACCTCATTCAGTTTTTATGTTTGTGTCATATGTCTCTCTTTAGTTTTGTTAGTGACCTTCATACAAGTCCACATATTGTGCAACAACAAGGATCTTGGGACATAGCCACGGGAATATTTGTTGACGCTTTTTGCTGATTGTCTTTCATACCTTAGCAGGTCAATATGATAGATTTCAAAATTTCTGATACCACTCTGGCACAAATATTTCCAGTTATTTCTATCAAGGGCAATTTAGTATGAGGCACGTTGATAGCTGAGAGGTTACATTTTGGCTTGTCTTTATACTTGTGCCACTACTGTCCGACAGTCTACTGTCAAGCTGACTATACAAGAGGACTTTAGGTATTCTGTAGTCATCCTTGCAACATGACCAGCCCAGTGAAGTTGTGACTCTGCACCATTGTTACATTTTGCGAGAATATTGGCATTGGACATCCTATCATCAAAAGTATAGCCACAGATCACACGGAGACAACTTTTGTGGAAGACATACTACTGATTGATATGGAACTTATAAGCAATCCACAACTCTGATCCATACAACAATTTAGTCAAAATGGCTGCTCTATAAATCTGAATTTCAGCGTCTAATTTGATATTTTGATTGACATTTTAATATCATGTATATATATATATATATATATATATATATATATATATATATATATATATATATATATATATATATATATATACTGATTGAAGGCTCTGGACAAACAGTGCTTTGTAGTGACTCTTGCTATTTTATCAACATTTGCTTTTTTTCTACCTACATTTATTTTCATTATAAATGAAACAGACCCCAACTGATTGTTAAAGGATGAAAATATTTTGTGTATTTTGACATCATTTTGGGTTATTTTTGTTGTCCAAATCCATTAATTTGTTTTGCTCATGCTAAGTCTCAAAAAATACTAAATAAAATTCACTGTTTTTTATCCATAATCTTGAATGTGTTAAAGCTATTCAAATTTTTTAACAAGAAAAATCATTGTCGATTTATTTAAGATGGAAGAGACTATTATGGCTTGTATTTAGATATATTGTATTTATTTTCAATTATTCTAGTTGAATTGTTCCCCTATATTGCATATGATACATTATCATACATAATTAGGTTACTAGTGGAATTGGCAAATAAGATTTTACCTATTTGTATATGTTGGTTATAGGATATATAATGTGTAGAGTAACGAATCAGATGAATGTAAGTTGACTACTGATCACGTATTGTAAAACAACACTATACAGTTACAATAAAATTTTATATGAATACTACCTTATAAAAATTGATATTTGGGGAGTTGGGGACACAAGACCCTTGCAAAGGGCCTGCATATATATATATATATATATATATATATATATACATGGTCCGATGGTTAAATTTTCGCCATTTTATATTTTTAATTTCATGCATGTTTTTTGTTTTTGATTTTGTCGACTGTACATTATAATAGGCTCAGTTGGGCACCATCTGTAAGAAAAACACCATCAGAAATTTGGAAGTGACCTGCTGAACTGTTTGGCATTAATGGCAGAAGCTCCAATTTGAACAATTCACAGTGTTTGGGTCTCAATCTGCAGACAAGACAAGGATTATGGCAGCATTCCACAACTTAAACAAGGAGACCATCCAGAAGAGTTGTAGGAGATTCTGAAGTTGTCTGAAGGTCATGTTTGAAGCTAATGGCGATTTTATTGAATAAATATACTCTTTGGTATTTCAAGATATTTTTGAGTTATTTTCGTAAATATATCTGTTAAAATGAGATGTCGGTGTTATTTTCATTTTTGAATAATTTTGATAACAATTTATCCATCGCACCCTGTATGTATAAATAAAGCACAGAGTATGTGTGTCTGGCATCTGGCCATTTTCCAATCTCAGCAAATGATATACAACATGAAGTAACAGCTAGTAACTATTGTAGTAACACAATTAAAAATTAAATAAAAGTTAAATATCAGAGTGAAAAGTTTTTAAAAAATAATTCATTATTAAAGGTTTAACTTTAATTTCACTTTTTGTCACAACTGCAATTGATAATGTCTAATTTTAAAACTATAATTAAAACTTACGTGGGGACATATCTTGTTGCTCATATGTTTTTTCTTTTTCTAGCAGACATACTGTGACATATTTGAAATATTACATAGTCCAGGTTCCCTAATGTCTTTTTAGAATGACTTTATATGAAGGGGTCATAAAGAATGGTGAGTTTGAAAGAAAATAAAAATTGCATGCAAAATAAATGTAAACAAACTACAGAGATTGGTTTCATATATGAAGAAAGATTATGCCAAATTAAGGTGTCAAATAAAAATAAAATAATTTTATTATTTCTAAATTCTTACAACTTTTACATACATAGGATGCTGAAGGTAAAAGGCCAAAGGCTCAAAAGCTCTCCCCAGTAACTAGCCAAAAAGTTTGCCCAAAGTACAGCTTCTAAGTTAGTATTGAATAAATTAAGAAAGGTTCAAGTGACTTATCTAGTTACCAAACTCTTCACTTGAAAATGCACATCAGGACCAGATGTTTTTGATAAATAAATTGAATTTATTATCAGATCCCAAATATATATTCTTTCTGATTGAATGAACATTAATTCTAACTTTGAAATTTGAAATTTGAAATTCTTAATATGCTAGAGTTTTGTTAGAAATGTCATGAGATTTAAATTTACAACCAGTTGTGACAAATATGTGAAAAAGAGAGCCATTATTAAAGAGAGAACAATAAAAGAACTGGAATAAGGAAAACAGAGGATAATGATTGATATTGTATTTAAATTTTTAAAGATCAAAGTTTATTGGAAAGCAAGAAACCAAAAGCGAGTTCCTTAAGTGAGAAATGCAAGAGAAAAAACTGTTAATATAGAACTATAGAATTTGTAAGAGACTTTTGCTGCTAATCTAGTCCTGCACTTAAATTTGTAAAACTGAGATACCAAAGAGGAATGCTAATTAGAACAATTAGCCTCTATAGAAAAGCCACAGAGAAGCTAGATAATTGCAATGGGAAAGTGACTGAAGCCAAAATGCCAGATCAGGACTGATAACATTGCAGATTCTTCTTTAAATTTTATTAAGAATCTCTAAATACAGGGTACAGTTAAAGTAATACTCTTTTTTATTTATTAACTTTTATAGAACAAAAATAATTACAGTACTTCAAGATTGTAATATAACATGATATCAGTTCTGCTATAAGGGAGTGAATGATGGAAAATATCCTCACAGATGAAGAAGATTTTTAACTTTTATTGAACAAAAATAAATTACAGTAGTTTAAGATGGCTTAACATTAACTATGACATACACGTTTGGGAATTAAATCTTAATTTCTAAGTGAGATGGATAAGACGATGTGGAGCAATGGTGTGGTCATCATAATCAACAGATGTTTTTTTAGTGAGGTGTACTGAACAGTTTTGTATACAGACGTCAACTGAAAATAATTCTTAATTTTCTGATAAATTTTCTGAAATTAGTGTAGAAATGTGTCAAATGATTTGTAGAAGTGTTGCTGATAGTATTCAGCATTGTATAAGATAATTACTTTTACCACATTTTGCATATAGTGAGAACACCAGGCCAGATGTGGAAGCAATATTCAATGCATAGATGAATGGTAGACTTATAAATGTCAGAATAAAAAATAAATCTGAATAAAAAATGCTAAATGAATGAAAAACCTTATTTTTCCTTTGTGCTTCTGTTTCTTCAAATTTCTTGTTATCCAAGGATTTTGTTTATAGATATGGCACTTTCCTTGAACAGATATTTTTAGCACTGGTAGGAACATCACTATAAATATTAATTATTACTATTGGCAACATCATCACTATAAAAATGAATTATTAGCATTGGCAGCATCATCATTGCAAATATTAAATATTAACCCTGGTAACATCATCATTATATTATTATTATTAGCCCTGGCAGCATCATCATTATCAATATTAATTATTAACCCTGGCAGCATCATCATCATAGAAATGAATTATTAGCCTTGGCAGCATCATCATCATAGAAATGAATTATTAGCCTTGGCAGCATCATCATCATAGAAATGAATTATTAGCCTTGGCAGCATCATCATTGTAAATATTAAATGTTTGCCCTGGCAGAATCATCATTATAAATATTAATTACTAGCAGTAGAGACCGGCGTTGCCCAGGGATGTAACAGTAAGAGATAGATCAAGTATCGACCATCATAAAGACTGAAAAATAAAATTGACAAAGATTATTGTTTAAAGTTGACGGACACGCATGTCTTAATTAGTTTTTGTTTTGTTTTGTTTTTTGTTTTTTTTTTACGAATTGGTCAAACCCAAACTCAAACAAAAACATTGTTTTCAATTGTTATGAGTCTACCGATTGAATAGAATTTTATTATAAACAATTGTCTTGTAAATGGAATTTTTAAAGCATTCTGAATGTAAAAATAAAGAAAAAAGTGTGCAAGACAATAAGAAACACTACCTGCCAAAAACAAAAGTGAAGTTTTGTTGAAATCGGTTGAAAAATGTAGGAAATCCGATCCCATATATAAACGAACACACACAGATACACAAACAACCTGGGTTTTATAATAAGTATAACTCGATATGAGTTGTCCCCATTTCATTCTCAAAACAACGATGCCTCTTAATTGTGTTTTCAAATTGATTTTGTGCAAAAACAATTGTGTTTTTCCAATTTTTGGCACCGTCAGAACCACCACATGGTAATTTTACGTAGTCCTGTGAAATTTTGTTGAAATCGGTTGAAAAATGTAGGAAATCCGATCCAATATATAAACGAACAGCCACACACACACAATCTGGCTTTTATAATAAGTATAATTAGCCTTTTTTTTTCATTATTACAACAGTTTTTATCTTTGTTTCTTGCTGTTACCACTTTGTTGTTGCCCATTTTTGCAATCTCTAAATCTCTCTTATGTTTTGTTGTCTTATCAAAATTGATATCTGCAAATCTATTATCTTAAATGTTACAATTATCATGCTACTTTGTGTTCCAGTCATTATCGTTGTTATTTCTATATGCATTATATTTTCTGTCCATTTCCTCGTAGCTATTTTACTAATCAGTATTATTAACGGATTAGTTCATTTATTGAATTTGTTTCTCTTCCCCTATGCAGTTTATCATCGTTATTATAATGTGAACAGAGAATTATCATTATTAGGAACTAAGACAAAGACTTGTAGCAATCATTTACTTAGCTTATAATCATTTACTTAGCATAGGCTTATCATTTACTACAAATAACAATCATTATGACTTTTTGTTGGAATATTCTTCAGATGAGGAATTATACTTAGCTATTTAGACCAGCTTTCTCAATTTAATTGTTATACTCACATTTCGGCCATGGTGCCCACCAGCCTTCTTCAGGTGTCTGTTGTTATACACAATGACATTCAATTTCAAACAGAACATTTTATGCAACCCACAATCATAGCTCTCCAAAATTTCCTATGTCTGCTATCAACATTGTGTCATCTGCATAATGTTGTTAAGATTGTGGCTGCTGGAGGGGGACTAAGGAATGTAATTCATCTGAACACTTACCATGGAAATAACAATAGAACAGAAAATGGTTTGCAACATTTCACCCAAAATAAATGGGTTGTAAGGTGGAAAATAATTTGTCACCCACAAGGACATGGAGATGATTTTGAACTCTATCAAGAGTGGAAATGAAGACTGTGCAGCTCCTGTCTATATATGGTAGCAGTTCTCCATTTTTGGCCTGATCTGGTTCTTGTGAAGATAGAGGAGGGCATGAAGAGTTGGGTATTTACTGGAACCTTACAGTGGACTGATAATTTTGCCAGGATCTTTAGTGATCAATCATATGTACAAGTTTCACTTGAGGTTTGGGTTCAGTGTAAGTCTTAATAGGTGTTCAAGGCATGGAGCTCCCCTGAGAAAACAACCATTCATTATGAGAGGTGAAAATTCAGGATCTGCTTGGTGATGATGGAATGACACTAGTTTTGTTTTCGAGGAACTGAATATGATCAACTATTTTTTTCCCACTGAGTTATTATAGCTAGGCCAGAGGAGAGATCAGCTGACAGAGTCTGGTCATCTACAGTTAATGAGATAATCAACCTGAAAATTAACGTAAAGTTCATTTGAAATGACTGTATTTGAATTGTTTGTTATTATTTATACATATTCATGTATACTTTCATTTAAGAGTGACATAATTTCAAAGGCATTACTTTTATCTATACTTCCTTTTATCTCAAGATTATTATTACTGTTGTTAATTATTTCATTGTTATTAATATAATTAAATGTTGATAGCAGACACAGAAAGGAATCTACAAGAACAAGATTGTTGAATGAACAGGCCATATGATTTCACTGACATGGCCAATGTCCTCCAGAAGGTTGCATATCTTTCAACCTGGCTATTAGCTTGTGAATTATTATTTGTAGTTCTACTGCATGCAGTCACCTTTCCAGTAAGAAAGTTTTGAACTTCTTCACTCATGAGAAAAGACCCTCAATTGGATTGAACACATGCTGACCATTCTAAAATATAGAATAAATGACATAAACATTTTAGGATTGTGGAGCCATTATATCAGCAAATAGGAAGGCATAGATGAACCTAAAATACATCTCTGCAATACTCAGGAATTAATGTTCTTTTGCCAATGCTAGAAAGTGGTCCTTTAAAATCTGCGCTTTCAAAAGGTTGGTTGTTTTTAGCAGCATATCAAATTGTATGAGTTATTTAATGCCAAAATTTAAATATTAAAATTCAAACTTTATAATTAATGACATTAGAGAATGACATTATTTGATGATTAAATTATAATTACTTAGTTGCATTATTTTACCAAGAACAGTGCAAGAAATGTGATATCTATGATCAGAATGATATCAGCTACAAATAGTGAAGGAAAACGAGAAGAAAGGACATCAATTGCAAGAAGATAGAATTGTGACAGCCACCGGTAGTCGCCACACCAATATGTGATGGCCATTGGTCATGACGCCAATATGTGACACTGTGTTGTCAGCCCATGGTCAACTCCCAGTTGCGAAGCTGTAAGATTTCTTCCACCAGCATTTTGGGGTTCACTCTTTGTAGCTGCCACCAGCCTGTGTCCCGGTTGATCTGGTCATTCTCAGTTCAATTTGTGACACTTTTGCATTTATTAAGCAAGTTTTGGTATCTTAAGTCGTTCATCAATATAACTTGCTTTTGGTAGGAATCAAAGTCGGAAGGACATGGAAATCTCTCGGTCAGCTTCAGTGAGGCAATGGTCTCACTGCAACTGCAAATCAACTTCTGGATCTCAGTCAGACATGGCTTGGGTTCCTGATAATTCTCAATTCCAAGCAAGAATTCTCTTTGTTCTTAGGCCAGGAAAATTAATTACTTCCCATTTTTGGAAGATTAATCACTTTCCATTTTTGGAGTTTCTCCCTCGTCTGTGAGGGAAGGTTGGAGGAGAGTTATCCTCCTAGACTCTTCCTCTCCCACATTGGAATCTAATACCAATCCCCTCAGTGGGTGTTAACAACTTCTCCATCTTTCTCATACATTCACCTCCGCCTATCACCTATGCTACCACTTGACCAATGATCTCTCGGCAGTGTGGATGTGGCTAGACTGGCCCTCTTAAAATTATTATCCAGAATTTTGTTTACAAAATCCTTTTTTTCTTTTTTTTCCATCTTCCAAAACATTTTTTTTACAAACCCCAGATTGCCAAATAATTCTTATCACATGTTTCTTTTGGGAACACCCAAAATTCACTTAGTCGGGTCTCTCTACCGGCTCATCAATCACTGTCAAAACCCGACACCTGTTTTTTTTTCTGCTATGTCAACTTTTACCTGGAAGGTCTGTATTTTACCTGAGAATCAAATTCTTTATTTTTCTCATGCCTTAAAATCCTCTTATCACCAAATGCCCATTTTCGATGACGCTGTGTCTGACATCAACAATTTGAATAAGCAATGATAATACAATTTTCTTTCTCATGCCAGAATTCTAACACGCACCAGATGGTTCCCTTCGTTGGACCCAGGAATTAAAATTAAATGATATCTCTGAAAGATAACTAATATTGATTCTCTCTGCCTGTACCGCGGTGGTCTCAAGCTGAAATTTTTTCATGGCCGCCTTGTGTTGGTTGGCTTTGTTTTTCTTTCTGAATTCTGTTTCTCTTGGTGTGTCACTCCCTTATCATGACATTAATCAGTTTTGACAGAATCTCATGTCTCGCTTTTTCTTACAGATTTTCTGTCTCGTGCGAAAAGTATCTTTCTTCATAAATAAAATAAAATCTTCTTTTTAACGTCGGTCAGTCTATCTTTCAATATAGCTCTTTCTCGCCTTAAGTCTTTCCTGTTTTTAATTTCTATGGTTAATTATTTAGCCAATTAACATAGCTAAATAGTGTCACAGAATGCATGCTTGTTATCAAAAGAAACGGACCAACATGCAAAATACAGATTGTAGATATCAAAATCAAACAGGTGCTAGAATTTAGATATCTGTGAAATGTTTTAACAGAGGATGGAAAGTGTGACACTGGAATCTGAATGCACATCGGGATAACGCATTCCAAAAGCTAAGCCAAGTATTAAGAGACAGGAAAATTTTGTAAGAAACAAAGAAAAGAGTAATGAACTGTGACATAACCAGACTCCCTTCGAAACATACTAGTAGAAAGCACAAACATAATAACCTCATCCACCTGTTAAAAATGATTAAAAATAATGGAAGCCCTAATAATAAAAAAGAAAAAGCCAACTCTTAACAATATTAACTATGCTAACCGTGTTTGTAAAATAAAACATCTCTATAGCACATTATAAGCATACATATAATGCACACACGCAATTAAACTGAAAAATAAAATCATCCTTGATAATGGCTAAAAGTATAGCTGAAAGTGCTCGGAACTATTGGTTAGTTTCTACACACTCTGTGTCCAAAAAAAGAAAGCTCTTGTGCGAGCACAAGAAAAATTAAATAAAATCTTAACCAAAGTACCTTGTCTGTCATTTTTAATGAAACATGCATAAATGAAAGATTGCTGCCTAAATACACAATATATATATATATATATATATATGGTATCAAATGACAATTGAAAAAAATCTTACATTTTGCTGACGCATTTCGTCTAAGTCTTTTTTTTTCTGGTTAATGTTAACCAGAAAAAAAAAAAAAAGGCTTAGACAGAAGTGTCTATCTTTTTAAATTTGGATTTTTAATGTAACTATAACAACAAAAACATTTCGATTTCATTTTTGCCTTGAAAAAGTCGGAAGACGAAACGCGTCGGCAAAATCTAAGATTTTTTTCCAATTGTCATTTTATACCAATCTGTCTTGTTCACAGAATTGATCTGGGAATTTAACTATATATATATATATATATATATATATATATATATATATATATATATATATGTAATATTATAATTCATTTATGGAGATCACATGAAGTGAACTTTAACACTCTTCAGTAAAGTGTTCGGAAGGAGTAAAATGTAATAGACAAGCACTCACGAGTCAGGGCATGATGGGAGGAGTTTTTCCAATGTTCGATAATACATTTCTACCCTATTCTATTCTCTCAACAATTTTAGATCAAGTCTTTCATGAAAAAAAACTTTCCTGAAAATGTTACCATTGTTCTCTGCTATTATCTCATACTTCCCACAAATCGTATACTATATTCTTATAGAAGAAGTTTTATAATTATCAATCACACCATTGTAGTACATTTTGGGTTCACCTACAGTTTTCAAGGTTTTCTGCTAAAATATATATTTATCAGTCCTTCTATATGGCAGTGAATGATGGACAATCTCCTCACAGATGAAGAAGAGACCTGAAGCAACAGAAATGTGGTTCTATAGAAGGATGCTGAAAATACCATGAACCAAACATATGAACAACAATAAAATTCTAAAGACAATGGTAACAAAAAGGTCACTTATGATTAACATCAGGAAGAGAGAGTTGAAATTTATGGGACACATAAGGAAAGAGGGCTTGGAAAATTTGATATTCACAGGACATATTGAAGGTAAGATTGCCCAAAAGAAAGCAACCTGTAGCCTATGGAGCAAATGGAGCAAATAGATGGTGAAGCAGGCTTTGAGAGAGATGGCAAAAAAGTCAAAAATTATTAAGACCTTCAAAGGACAAGAAATTGTGCAGAACTACAATCATCTATGTCCTCAAGGACATGGTGCATCGAAGAAGAATATAATTAATTTCAAGAGTTATTAAAATGTCATGTTCTATTTTTACTAAATCAAGAGTATCACTTCCACATCAGCCCCAACTGAGTTCAAAAGCTGTTGCACAGCCTTGTGGGTGATGAATTGCTTCCCCCCCTACAAATTAATTTCCCCAAATGAAACAAACCTAGCCTCTTGCTACTCTACTGTTATTTTCATGACAGATGTTTGTCCAAGCTACAGTCCTTGGTTTCACCAGTTCAGACCCACATTGCTATATTCACTGAGTCAACTCCTCCTCATTACCTTCATATTCCATAGGTGAGGAAGAAGTTTCACTCTGACAGTTTTCCTGATGACTATAATCTTGTCTGCTTCAAGTCAAAGGTCAACTGTTCTCTATCCTAGATATCATCATAATAAACATCCCTAGCTCTCTCCATCTATGTCCTTACATCATCCACATTTTGTAAACCCTCTACCTAGAGTGGTTCGTGGGCCTTGCAGTGCATGAACAACAGTAAAAATATGTTTTTTTTTTATTTCTGATATGGAAAATTATGAATATAATTTAATTTATTCAATTTATTCTAACTTTGTTATCATCTTTGATTACTACAGATGTAAATATAGATGCAGCGTTTCAGCTAAATCTCTTGGTATCATCTTCAGGTATCTGTCACTTTCTAGCTGATAGGAAACATTTTTTATGTGCAGATTATGGCATCATATTTGTTTTTGTGATATCATTTCTTTTTCCTTCTTACTGTGCCAGAGTATCATACATACTTGTCTATAAGTCAAATTCATATATAGTGCAACCCCTAAATTTTGGGGTTTAAATCCTGATATTTTCATATAGTTCTTGTACAATGCGATCATAGCTTTTGAGAAATGCTAATAGGCCTACCTTAGTTAAATATAACAGTACTGGGCATCATTCTGGACATATTTTATAGGAAATTATTGGTTTTCAATCATTTTTTGTACAAAACTACCACAAAATGGTGAAAAAAAAAACACTGTAAAAAAATTCAGGTGTGGCACTATATATGAATTAGGCTTATCTGATATAAGATTTAACTTTTGTCTTGTTTTTGTTCATGCCTGACTACAGTAGCTCCTTTACACTGGGCCTGCCTCCTATGTAGCCTAATTTCTTCTCCCTCTTTAATAGTTTTGTTATAATATTCTCTAGCACTCAGTAATCCCCATTGCGTCTTAGTGGCTTTACTGCCTTGTTTGTGGTGAAATGATTTTTTAAAAGTATGTGATTTCAAATTTTGTAATGATTGTAATCTTTTTTATAAACAAAAGTTGAAGTATTCCTGAAATTATGTTGTCACAACAGTAATTAATATTGGTTGGTTTGTTTAATGGCATATCAACTCCTCATGGGACATTTAATGCTGAAAGTTAATTTTCTAGTGAGCTTTGGTAATTTTTTTCCTGTGAAAATGTATTGCTGGTAATATTTATTGCTTTCTGTGTAAATTTATTTTATTTTCTGGGAAAATATATTGCTGGTATTTTTACTATGAAAATATAATGTTTTGACCCCAGTTTGGCGGTTTACTATTTACCCATAGCTGAGACCCTAACAGGTGCTACCTCCATGGGTCAGGGTAGATCTGGGATCAAGTGCAATTAATAGATTGTTCCACACTCCTCAAAACCACATGATCAGAGGTATTGCTGCCAGATGTAGTTTACTGTCATACCCAGGATAAAATTAACATTGTAAGTTTATGAATGTCATTATTATTTTTTGTTTGATTTTGCTTTTTCCTCAGTTTTTTTCAGCAAAAAATATCCCATTTTTTAATTGGATGTCATTTTTACTTTATTTAAATAAACAATATCTTCTTTACTTTCCATCTTTCTAAATTTGGTTTAGCAATCTTGAGTAAGAATGGCTGCCTAAAATACTAAAGCACTTTTATCACAAAATAACTCTAGCCATGGCGAGGTTCATGGATTGTATACAGTTATTCTTTCTTCAATGACTTGGAGCTATTTTCTTATACCAGGTCATTTGCTGAATTCTATCTATCCAAGTTTCATTCTTTTATCAGACAAGATTTACTACTTTTGTTTTTCTTTAATTTGGATCTAATTCTTCAATTACCATTTCTGCCTTGGAGATATGAGGAAAGAAATCTATTTCATTTTTTACTTTATCTGAATATTTGTCGAATATGTTATTATTTTTTTTTCTGTTGAATTGCAGGCAATGTCTGGGCATAGAATGGAATGCAGTTTATTTGATAAACGGAATAAAAAATACAATATGTTTATTTTATTATGATTGAAATATATTTTTCATACCCAAAATTAATCTCACACATATATTAACCTATAAATATAAAGGTCATAGATAAATTTTCAGATATAAAATTAATCCCAATATATATATATATATATATATATATATATATATATATATATATTTTCTGTTTTTATGTTATTTTAATAGATACAATTTATTTAAGTAAATGCTCTGTTTCTTAATTAAACTATATTAAATACATTTTCTGGCCTGAATATTCAAGAAATAAAAAATGCAATATGTTTATTTTATTATGATTGAAATATATTTTTCATACCCAAAATTAATCTTACACATATATTAACCTATAAATATAAAGGTCATAGATAAATTTTCAGATATAAAATTAATCCCAATATATATATATATATATATATATATATATATATATATATATATATATATATTTTCTGTTTTTATGTTATTTTAATAGATACAATTTATTTAAGTAAATGCTCTGTTTCTTAATTAAACTATATTAAATACATTTTCTGGCCTGAATATTCAAGAAATAAAAAATGCAATATGTTTATTTTATTATGATTGAAATATATTTTTCATACCCAAAATTAATCTTACACATATATTAACCTATAAATATAAAGGTCATAGATAAATTTTCAGATATAAAATTAATCCCATTATATTATTTAATATATTTTCTGTTTATTAAAATAACATATAAACAAAGACAATATACAATGAAATGGACTAAGTCTGACAATTATTTAATATATGAAAATATATTAAATAATTATCAGACTTAGTCCATTTCATTGTATATTGTCTTTGTTTACATAAAGATGCCTTTCGGGAACATATGATCAATCGAGAAAAATCATCAGAGATTTTATGTTTAAAAACCCTACTATTTAACCCATACCTAGGGGGAGATAAAAATATGCATTCATGTCAAAAGTATTTGCCCATTTTTTTTTTAATAAGATTTATCAAATATTCAGGTTGGTAAATGAAATAAATAAATATAGTGTTTAATAAATAAATGGAGCATCTTCTCAAGCACTAGTATCGACTAAAAATAATATTTATGTAATAAAAATTTGTTGGATTAATAAATAACAAATCTACCCATTCACTTCCGAATTGCTTTGTTTATGTTAGGATATGAAACTGAGTAGACATGTATATTTCAAGATTCAGACAAAAATCTATGTTTAAAGGCACTATTTAACTTTGCTTGGTCATCGATACACCCTCCAACCAAGAGGTCAATTCACATCGGATTTAGTTATGGTTCCCTCTTAGAGAACACATGTTTGAATTCTGCCAGAGAGTGTATATTTTTCTCTAATAAGATTACTTGAATATTCAGGCCAATCGACAGAAATAAATGAATTACTGTAATGGTCAATCTCAATTCAGCACCTAAAGATTGCGTTATGCATAAAACTCCAAGTCATGCTACAGATGAGAAAAAAAATTGTATTTATTAATATATAGTTTATATGGTATTGAGCAGTATTTTATTAGCAACTGTACTTAGTGTGCAATATTATATATATATATATATATATATATATATATATATATATATATATATATATATATATAGATATTCCTATTTACATAGATATTATTGGTTAGAGTACATGACACTTTGTTAATATTAGACATTGCTTTTGGTGTGAGCCTCATAAAAGTAAGAATCTTATATTTTTGAAGAGAAAAAAAGTCTCTTTACAAGAGAAGACTACCTGACACCTAAGCAGACATGCAATATCAGTGCTGTTGTATAGTGGGGTAGAAAATGAAGAAAAGATAAAGAAAAGATTAAAGTTTTGTTGCTTGTATAAACATTTGTTCCCGGTAGAAGTAAGACAAGTTTGGCAAACGTGTTTTTTATATTTTTCTGAAAGAATAAAATAGATTGAAAGTAAAGTAGATGAAAAAGGAGAATTGGAAGCAAATGAATGGCAGAGAGAGAATGAAAGAAAAAGGAACAAAAAGAAGACATGAGGAAGATGAAGAAGAAATTACAAGAATTGAAATAAAGACTTTGAGGGAAAAAAAGGGTAAAAACTAGAAAGAAAAAACAAAAGAAATGTAAGAAGTGTAAATGAATGAAATTGTTTTAAAAAAGAAAGAGAAAAACAAATAAAAATTAAAAGAAAACAAAAAAGAAATATTTATGAAAATAATATAAACAAATATATAAAGAGGAAGAAGACATAAAAAATAGATAAAAAAGAAAAACTGAGAAGTCAGTAAAAGAATGGGAAAGAAGAAAGAATGAAGATCAGAAATAATCAACTCAAAGAAACATTAAAAAAGAATTGGTAAATAAAGTCTTTAAATGGCACTTGTTACCTTTTGACTGACAAAAGCACAGAAAAACAATAGACTGTAGCTTGAAAATAACTTTTTTCCTTCTAATCCTATTAGCGTGAAACTAGCTGAGTCTCCTATTGACTTCTTCAGACATATTTAGAATATATTAGCATAATTTACAACTGGGTGTTTGTGCGCTAAGTTATTAGATTGCTTAGTAGAAATTCTTGGAAGATGGGTAAAAGTAAGAAAAAACTTGTATGATGTCAATCAACCAAAAGGCATCCTTTGTCTGCATCTGAAAATAAACTACAATGACATGTCAAAAATCATAGGATAAGCATATAGCATCATGTTGAAATTTCTCTAGCCTGGGGTGAAGTGCAGTAATTCAGTGTGGCATCCATTCCATAAATAAACAGTTAGACCTCTGAAGAAATGTAGAGCCATACCATCTCAATAACTGTTCACAGCTCCCTAATATTTATGGGCTCAGGATCTTGAATACAAATATACGTCTCCACTACATCCCATAAATCCTTGATTGGAATCATGCTAGGTGAAAGTGGTAGCCACATCATTCATCAGAAGTATCTGGAATGTTTTAAAAACAAATTCTGGGAAACATACAGTTAGGGCTCTTTAACATTCATAGGGCAAACTGTCTAGAAAAATGGAAAGTCTGAATTCAAACCCTCATAAATAATAGTGCAGATTGGGCTCTTTAGCTTTGATAGGATAATCAATCTAGGAGAAGGAACAGTCTGAATTCAAACCATCATATATTTTCTGAATAGGCTTGAAAGATGTATCTTCAAAAACATCGTATTAAAATATGATCAAATAAAGGAAGTGTTGAATGAATGTACAATTTGGCTTGAATCTAAGTTTTGATAGAACCAGAATATCTAAGCACCATTTTTTCCTCATCTTATTCACAGTTTCCAACATAAGTATTGTCATTTGCAGTTAGAAATCTCAGTAGATTATGAATTCACAAATGTATAGCAATAAATGATTCAACAGTTTAGTTGTCTCTAAATATTTATAAAGACAAAGGCCAAATGGTCTGCAATGAACATTTCTCTCGACCTTATCATTTTTTTTTCTTTCATCCACTCTTGTGCTTCCTGTTTGCGTTTTGCATTTGCCATACATTATTTGGATTGTAGTATTGGGAAAGGCATGAAGTAGGGATTCCCTTAATGGTACCCAAAGAAAGTAACCTAAAGATAACATTTTAAGCTTATTCGTATTAGGTTGGTGCAAAAATAATGTTGTTTTCTCACATATGTTACTATGTAAGCAAATATATGGATATAGATCCGACAGTATGAAGAAAAATATCCAAGACTTATCCAAACAGATAACTGAAAGTTTTATATGATCAGCGTTCCGTTTAAACATGGTCACGTTGTCGTCACGTGGGCGACGCTGTGAAAACGTATTCCTAAAATTTGAGTATTTGAATGAAAATTGAAAAATGAAAAGAATTCTATTTTGATCTAAAATTTATATATATTATAAAATTTATCTGTTTGGATAAGTCTTGTTCTTATGTCCATCGTCTCTGTCATGTTGAATTGATAATGTTAATTATATTTTATGAATATGTCCTGAAGATGGTTTATTAGACCGAAACGTCCGACGTTGACATATTAACATTAAAACAGCATAATTGCATATGAGGATTTTTGTTTGTTTTTTCCGTATATTTTTCTTCATATGTTACTATGTGAGAAAACGACATTATTTTTGCACCAACCTAATAGATAACTGAAATCTTTTGCTTATTTCTTGTATATGTGTAATATTTATTTACTAAACACCTCTACTTCTGGGAGGTAATGCCATCACTTAATCACACCTCTCCTCTTCTTAGTGAAAGAGAATAAATAAATGCCTACCTTCTCATTTTTTTGAAGAAAAATCTATATGAAAAGAATTTGAAATTGTTGAATTTATCTTATACATTTATAAGTTTAGCACTCGTCCATGAATTGGATATTGTTGTCACATTTGGACTGATGTTTCTGCTAGATTTTTTTTTGATTTTTTTTAATCATTTCATAACTAAGCAAGGCAATAAAAACACTAAAACGCACGTGAGAGAATATGAAAAGAAAAAATTATGAATGATAGAGAATCTAGAGATTCTTGATAAAATCCAAAGAAGAATCTGCAATGTTATCTGTCCTGGCCTGGCATCTTGGCTTCAGTCAATTCCCCCAACCACTGTAACATCATTTTCCTATACATTTCCTATAAATTTTCCTACAAATATTTTCATGGTAATGATGAGATTTCATTTTTGTTACTTCAACTAAACGAATTTAAGCACAGTACTAGATTGGCAGCTAGGTTGCATCATTTTACAGTTGAAATGGCTACATATAACCATAAGTTCTATGCTAACAGTTTCTTCTCTCACACTCTTTACGTGTGGTACTCTCTTCCAGCTTCTTGCTTTCCAGTCAACTTTGATTTTCAAAAATTTAAATGCAATGTCAATCATTATCTTCCATCTTCATAATTTTTTTTATTGTTCTCTTTATTAATGTTTTTCTTTTTCTCATATTCTTTCACTCTCAGTAACCCCTTGCATCTTAGTGGCTTTATTATAAATAAATAGTGTTTAATCTTTTTGCTGTCAATTCTCAAGAACAAAGGAAATGTATAAATTCACTTTATATGTTTAGGTTTTATTAAAATTCTAATTGTAACTTTTTAAAAGAGGAGTAAAGGTAACTAAAATAATAGTTGTATCAAGGAAAAAACTGTCTTTTTGACAGGCACCATTTTTTTCAAGCAAAAAGCTTAAAGATTGCCAGAGATAGATTTAGTAATGCAAGGAAATCGAAAGAATGAAAATGAAGAACGTCAGAAAGAAAAATTCAGAAAAATTATGAAGAAATAAAAAGGAATGAAAAAGAATATAGAAAACGGAATTTGGAGGGTGAATATAGAGAATTGAATAATTTTCTTGTTTTAATTCTTAAATTGAATAATTGCCATGGTGAGAGTGGCTGGAAGCAGTTCTTCCTGAAAATTGTTTTTACCCACTTTTGAAAACTATGTGAACTAATTTAATTTTAGTATACAATATCTTACTTGCAGCCTTGACTTAAAGGTTGTCCACCCCCACTCCAAAACATTGGTAACAGACCTGGGAATTATCATGATTATATATTTTGCAATTTGTAACTGCATGTTCATCTTGGTTGTTATACTCATAATGTTTCAATATGCAACACATTACTGAGTGGATGAAGGCATTTGTTAAAACATAGCTGGTTCCCTGGTAGTTATGGAGTCAGCCTCTGCATCTGGTAGCACTGAAAAATCACATACTATGCAGTTCATGGGAAGAAACAGATATGTGACACAAAAGGTGAATAAAAATGATTGAGTATTAACTGATATGAGTTATCTCCCTTAAGCATAGAAAGCAAAATGATAAAAAAATTTACCCCTTTGATTGAATAATAGTTTCAGTTCAAAATTCCATAAAGGTTATTGAGCATGAAGGCAGTCTCCTGAAGAAGGTTGGAGATTTGAATGTTTGAATTGTGAGTATAGCAACCAAGATGAGGATGCTGGTTCAAATAGCAAAGTTTATAATAGAAAATTCAAAATTTCAAATAAAAAGTAATGAAGTAATAATATGCTAAAAATAATGTTAATATTAGCTGTTTCCTTACAAGGAAACATTTGGCATTTGCAGACCAAGCAGCCAGGACTCCTTTCAGTTAAAATTTTAAAGATATTCAAGTGAAAAAAATTTTCAGCAAAATAGGTTCATCAAATCCAGTAGCTGTTATCACCTTTTCCAGTATTGATGGGGGTTGATTGATTTGGTTTTTACAGTTTATCAGCTTTTTGCAGGTTATTTAAAGCCAGAAAATATTTTAAAAGTATAAGAATTTATTGAAGATAATAGCAATTAACTGATAGAAGTCCTATTAATTAACCCATAGCTAGTGGGGAGAAATTTAAAGCACTTGGTATTCCCAAGATGTCACCCACATAGGTACTGACCAGGCTCAGCATTGCTTAACTTCAGTGATTATATGAGTACCAGTGTTTCAATTTGATATGGCTGTAAGCCAATATTGAGTGGTGGTTTCCTTTCTAACATTTTATTTGAAGCAGAATGCGGGGAATGTCAAAATCTTGATTATGTCATTATTTTCTACTTTAAGTTACATGTGTAATCCATTTTAATTGTTGCGGCTGTTGATAGTCTTCAAGTGATGTGGTTTCTGTTATTTGGTGCAGGCCTTTGTTTGTGATTTTATAGCGCCAGTCCACAATGTTCAAAGAAGGCGGTCTTTACCAAAACCCTCAGGCTTCACTTGCTTAAAGCCATTTTTAATCTTTGAAGTGATTGTATACAGCTGACAGTTCAGATATTTCTGAATCAGTTTGGTACCATGCATGACATCTATATGAAAGTCTCGATCTGATGAGGCAGTTTAAGAACATGACTTGAGTTTTCAGATTGGTGAAGACACTTGATAACGTTCTTAGATTTTTATTTAAAATTGTTGCCATGAAAATAGGTGTGAATTCATGAAGGAATCATAAAAAATTACAGTGATATTAAATACCAATCTTTAGTTTTTCTTAAAACAGACATGACTTGTATTTCAGTCAACTCTTCCCTGTTCAATGTGCAAGCAAATAAATAAACATTAATGTGGAAATAATAACAGAGGAAGATCAAAGAACGAAGCTTTTAAATAGAAGTTATTTGCAAATGGAAACAGGAAGAAATTCCAATAAAAGAAAAAAAAAAAGGAATAAAAATGTGAAATACAACAAAAGGGCAAATCATGAACTTGTCAGTTTTTCTTCATTTAGACCTCAAAGATTTTACCAAATATTTTTCACTTACACGTCTTCTTAACAGTTTCCAATGTTATCAAGAGTGATATCAACATGAATCAATTTCTTTTTCGATCAATGTTCAGTAAGTCATCCATTTTTATCTTTCAGTTAAATACGCACAGCCAGAAATGGAGAAAAAATGAAGGCAAATATTTCTACTTTAGCTTTTGAAGAATTATGTAAAAGGTTTATGTATGGTTACATTTATTTGAGCTATGTTGATATTAATTTTATTGTTTGGATATTGTAGTTTCCTGCTCATATATATATATATATATATATATATATATATATATATGTAATGAAAAACAAATCACTTTAATGTACCATTACGATAATTTATTTCACCTAAATCCTTTTTTAAGGATTCAGGATCATCAGGTAAATCTTCCAACAACGAAATGAGAAAAAAAAATGGGATCCCATTTTTTTTCTCATTTCGTTGTTGGAAGATTTACCTGATGATCCTGAATCCTTAAAAAAGGATTTAGGTGAAATAAATTATCGTAATGGTACATTAAAGTGATTTGTTTTTCATTACATATTAGCTCTGTCCTAACATTGAGCTCTCAGGATTTCATCCTCTTTGGATTTACCAATTCGGTTTACCAAGTTCCTTATAACTTAATTATTTATATATATATATATATATATATATATATATATACGCAAATGTAAAAGAATGAAGAATAAAATTATAATGTTCAAAACATTAATTTAAAACAGGGCTCAATACAAGAGTAGAGCAATAAATATTTATTATTATATGTTGCATTAGAACATGGGAGTAACTATTACAAAATTGTACAATTTGTTTCAAACTTTAAATAAAACATCTCTTAAGGTAATTTACAATGATGTCAATAAATGATAATATTTAAAATTGGAATTAATGAAACATAACTTCATTTTCAATTTTGTAGTAATTACTTACATGTTTTAATGTAACAGTGTATAATATATGTGTGTGTGTGTGTGTGTGTGTGTGTGTGCATGTATCCATTGTAAGCATGAGGAGAAGAAGCAATTTATTAGAACAAAATAAAAGTATCCATATTGTATATTAGTTTTCTGACAAGTTATTAACCAATTAAAGCCTTCAGAGTCTGTCTATATTTCTGAGATGAGGTATTATGTACACGGCCAAAACGTTGTGACAAATATGGCGACAAAGATGAGGACAATAGTCTGACTAATGTAAATACTGTACAATTAAAGCCTTGCTACTTATTAAAAAACTACCACCCAATATACAGTCATAAATGACAAAACATGGGTGTTTTCTGTCTGTATGATTATAGATATGTTTGTTTGTGGGCAAGAGAGAGTGTGTGTGTGAGAGAGAGAGAGAGCAATGATCGCCTACATCCTGAAAGGGCATGGCGCATAAAAAAAAAGACCACCTCAAGCAAGGCAGTACAGTTACTAACACACAAGGGGCTACAGAGTGTGGAGGAATTAGGAAGAGAAGTATTAGTAATAAGTAGAAAGGTAAACGAGCAATCAGGAGGACAGTAGTAGTGATTTACATTGCACCTAAATTTTTGCAGATTAAAGATAGCTCAAAAGCATAGAGCCAGAAGGGAGTTTCCCAAGTGGGAAGTGCAAGAAAAGAAACTGTCAGCACATAAGTTTTGGCTACATCTAGCTATCTCACCTGTAAACTGATGAGATCTCACTGCCATTGCACTTAAATTCACACAGTCTAGGTACCATAATGAAGAGCACATCTGAACAATTACTATAAAAATACTTTTAAAAAAAGGCACAGAGAGGCAACCTTACAACAGTGAGCAAGTGACAAAAATCGAACTGCCTGATCTGGCCCAATAATATTGCTGATTCTTCTTTGGATCTTATCAGGGAGCTCAAGATAGATAGCAGGAGAACCAGATCATATATGGCAGCAATATTCTTTCCATTTTGTTCGTACATCAGCAGTTGACCTGGAAAAATGAAAGCATTGATTAAGACCTCTAGGAGTTTCCCAAAAAGAGTTAGAAGGCTAATGGGCTGATAGTTGGATGGGTTGAACAGTTCACCAAAGTTCTTAAAAACTGGGACAACAGTTGATGACTTCCAGCAAGCAGGAAAGTAGGAGACAGCAAGATATTTATTATACAATCTAGAGAGAATAGGAGCTATTTTGGGAGCACACTTCTTAATGAACATTACAGGGATACCATCGGGTCCACATGCTTTGTGGGGATCCAGGTTAGAGATAATAGCAGAAACCATGGAAGGGATTAAATGCATATCACTCAACAAAGAATCAGTTCTGATTGGGAATTATATAATTATATATATATATATATATATATATATATATATATATATATATATATATATATATATAATTATGTGATATCTTGAACAATAAAAAGTATTAAAAAATTAAAAACTTCAGACACACTGGGTTGTATATTAATATTTATTATCTGAATAATTACCATGAAAGTATTTATAGAAAAGGCACAGGGAGGCAACCTTACAGTGGCAGGAAAGAGACTGAAGTCGAGATCAGAACAAGACCAATAATATTGCTGATTCTTTTTTGGATTTTATAAAGGTGCAGTTAGATAAATAGCAAGAGCACTGGAACATATTGGCAGCAATATTCTAAGCATGTAAGAAAGGTAGACTTATAGATATATAAGATAGGTTCTGAAGAGAAAAATTGTCCTGCATGACACAGTGAACCAACTTTCTTTAGCAGCTGACCTAGCAATGGATTCAGTATATAGAAAAATATTCAATATATATGGGAAGTAATTGTTCTTTTAAACATGTCTTGTTAAAAACAATAGACATTTAATATTGTTTAAATTTAGTGGTCTTTTTTTTCTGATGTACAATGATCTTTTTGCAAATGTGATTTTTGTATGCAGGAATATATTAGCTAAAATTCATGTTGTGTACTCCAAGCTTTCAACTCGCATAAGTCATTATCAGGAAGTGTGTGTGAGAAAAGAAAATTATTTTAAGAAGTAGATTTCATCATTATTTTCTGAGAGTGTGTCATAATTATTTGAACATTAAATTGAATGTGACAGGAAAGTGTAATAATTTTGATATATATGCATTGAAGAATATATGAGTTTCAAACAACAGTTATTCCTATCTATGGATAGTTGCTTACTGAATAGTTTTTATCTGAAATCTTTCTCTAGACATTTTGTGACTGAAACAAGTTGATAACTGTTGTTCTTTGTTTTCTTTTTGACAATAACCAAAGAAGTGAAATTCCAGAAGAAATTCCAAGTCCATCCAAGAAGTAACTTCATTTTCATTTGGCCATAATATTCTGAAGGTCAGAATGATAAAGTTTTTCTTTGAAGTTTTTAAAGTGAAAATTCACCCAGTACAAGGCTGAAGAGTCACTCAAGATAGAGTGTTACTGTTAAGATGCTGTGTTAATGAAATAACTCAGAAGCTAAAAAGAACACTTAGACAATGTAGTCAAGGAAAGCAAGAAGAAAGGCCTGATTATCAATTATAAGAAGATTAACAACTAACCATAATAATGTATAGTTGCTAGCATACAGACCAAAGTATGAGCTGCAGATGTCAAAACCAACTCCAAATCCAAATCCAGCGCCTTCTCAATCCTCTTGGGGATACTTCTCCCTGATTTACTATGTCTTCAGGTGTGTAAGTTACTCACCATACTTTGTCAGTACAGTTATTTAACCCATAATTGGAGGCTTAGAATTTAAAGTTGTCCTTCTAATTGCATCTAACCCTAACCCTAACCTTTCTTAGACTGGTTGCCACCCAAGCCTATAGGACCCAGTTTGTCCTGGTATTTAAACATAGCTGGGAGGAAATGAGATGGATTCATACCCTTTCTCAAGGCTCTTTGCATGTGTAAAAGTGAATTTACAGAACTTGACTGGAATTCAAACTTGTCCTTCCGATTCCTCAGTCTGAGATGGTATCCATTAATTCACCATTCCATTGTATAAAAATTTAACTATCTACCGTACATGAAAGCTACCAATCTGCCACTGGGTGGCATGCCACTAGCATTAACCACTGGTGGCCTGCTGTCAGGCTGCTGGTGTGTTTGCCTAGGCAATGTTACTACTGGCGGACTGCTAGTGGCCTACTGGCTGCCCACCGATGGCCTGCCAGTGGCTGCCACCAGAGAACCACTGGCATTGCCATACATGGCCTGCCAGTGAGCCACTAGCAGCTAGTTTGTAGGGTAGGTGGTGTCATAATAGATAATGGAAAATGTGACACAGAAATTTGAAGGTTTATAGGAATAGTGAAAGATGTCTGTTGGAAACTAAGCAAAGTATTGTTGACAAGCATCCACCCAGAATTAGTCCATTTTGTGGAGGGTTGCTCTTACCTTTTGTAGAGTTGGAGCATTCTAAGACCTGTCAAGAAGGTAGGTGTGAATTTCAAGACTATTTTCTGTGCCAAAATGGTTATATGTACAAGTGAAACTTTTACATTCCACAATTTCAGAATTCTCAAGAAAGGTCTGTAACCACCTGAGTTAAACAGTGTTGAGTCTGGTCAGTTTTGAGAATACTGAATACTGTAAGCTATCTCCTTCAATCTGAAATATGTTTTGGCTTTAAATAACCAACAAAGACTTGATAAGATATGAAAAACTAATCAATCAATTAATCAATAAAGGTCCAGAATATTTTTATCTTTTTAATGTCTCTTGCCAACCGCCTTGCAATTCATGTATTGTCTGCTGTTTATTTACCTTTTGAAAGTCTTCTGGCTTGAAAAAACAATTTTTCTATACTGCAAAATACATCAATCCATATTTTCAGCTCATTTACAAAAGTATTTAGTTATGTGTGTTGATAAAATGTATGTTTTTTTCCTTTTGTACATGACTTCTTAATATATTTGGAAATCACTAGAAGAATTTTTGAAAAGTTAGATATTTGCCAAGTGCTTTTAAGTGGACACATCATTAATATAGATTGTAATGTTATTTTTTCTGCTACCATCTTGTTTTATGCTACCATCTTGTTTACTATATATTTCAGTTTTAAACCATAGTAGCATTTGTCAGTAATTCTGCCATTATTTGTGCTTGCAATAGTCTTAAAACATGATCATACACTGAAATGCTTTTAAAAAGTTTTATGTCAAATATTTTATTAGTTAACTTTAATGAAACATGGTTGCATGAACACCTAGTTCCCACATTATGCAGAGTATATATGAGCAATTCATATTTATTTTTCATTCTGGCACATATGTTTGGGCAAACATCCCTTTGTTTTAACACTGAAATACATGTTACCAGCCTAGAGATCAAAAGTCTTACAAGTGAAAATGTATCTCCTAATAGGAATCAAACCTGCATTCCATTTTTATAATTAGGGGAACCACTTCCAGCCTCGCATATATATATATATATATATATATATATATATGATGCAATGAGAATGGAAGTAATATATATATAAATTCTAATGTTCACAGCATTAATCCAAAAGAGATCTCAATACCGATAATAAAGCGATGATTATTTATTATAATTTTATCATATAGACATAAACAGTTTACTCACTACAAAGATGCAACTTTGTTTCGATGCATTTCAATTTTTTAATATATATATATTTTTCTTATATATTCAACATACCAAGAAGAAATCACAACTTATAAATTTATTAATTTACAAAACACTTTCATTGATTACAGAAATAGTAGTGATAACTCCACCATAAATATATGTAATTCAGCTTTAGCTTGATTTTTCATAGTTAACCAAAAAAAAACAATCTCAATAACTACTATAACTAACGCTAGAATTTATCCCTCCCACCTCTTCCATCATATTACTATTTTCTATTCCCACCTTGTGAGATGCTGTGCCTAAACTTGTGACCGTTGTTTATCGGCAAGGAATCTTCCCAGACTAGCCAGCATTCAACACCCCCACCCATCCTTCACCAAACTGCAATCAACAAGCAATATTGTTTCACTCTGTTACCTTTTTGCTTTATGTATATTTTTTCTCAAACAAATGGAAAAAAAGAAGTGATGTTTCACATACAGCTTGCTCGCAAGCAGAATTGTTCATAACCATTTTTGGCTCTCACCAGTTCAGGTGCAATTGAAATACACCGAAACAAAGTTGCAACTTTGTAGTGAGTAAACTATTTTTGGCTATATGATGATATATATATATATATATATATATATATATATATATATATATATATATATATATACATACATATATATATATATATATATATATATATATATATATATATATATATATATTTGGTTGGATAGATGTGAGTTTGTGGCCCTGGGTTTCGTGCTTTTGCGATCGTCAGTGTTTGTCTGACGATCACAAAAGCGTGAAACCCAGGGTCACAAACTCACATCTATCCAACCAAATATGTTAGCTCTAATAAATACCGCGCATATAATATATAAATAATTATATATATATATATTTATTTATATTTATATACACACACTTTTCATATATATATATATATATATATATATATATATATATATATATATATATATATATATATATAAATTTCATATATAATTAAAATATATTTAAAAAAGATAATATGAATAAAGACAAAAGGAAAAATCATCTTAACTAATGTATTTCATCCTCTAATGCAAAATATGTAATAATTTTATTTTGCAACAATCATTTATAAACAAAAGTAAAATTGTTTATAAATACTTGTTGCAAAATTGTTTTGCAATTATTCTGTACCCTCCTCAGGAGGTTTCAGTATTTGAAAGAAGATTTTTGCATTTTCTTTATTTTTATGTTAAGTTAAAAATTAATTCATACACTAGTTATTGGTGTGAAGTTAATTTTTCTCTTCCTCTGTGTTTGTGCGTGTTTGTATACACCTGTACATGCGTGTATGTATCAAACATTATGATTATTTCTCTTCTTCATTATTTTGTTGTTCTCATAACTCTCTTCTTGTTCTTTTCCTTTTTTTTCTCTCTTTTGGCTGTGAGTGCCAAATATGACCTAACAATGTCATTTTTGGTATCAGATACAGAACCTTTTGGGTTTTTTAGGGTAATTTGTTTTCTTGAATTTTCTTGGGTTTTCTTAACTTGGTGTTATTTGATAAATGTAGGTATATTCTGTTGTTTCTGTTTACTTATTTTAATTATTCCTTGTTTAAATAATTGATTTATTAATTAAATTATTGTTTTTTAATTAATGTTTAAATGGCAAAGTAAAGTAAATTAATCTAGTTCTTATCACCTAAATATATATAGTCTCTTTTTATATTTTTGTATGGTTAAAGGATAAATGTAGACTTAGACAAGCTTGAAATGATAAACGATTTCTTTCTTATGGAAAATTCTTTTTTCTGTTTGCAGAGAGTTTTTTGACAGTCATGATTAAAATGTAAAAATGTTTCTTGAAAATATAAAAAAATTGAAGCTGCCTCTCATCACAGCTTACTCCAAATGCCATAAATTTAATGCGTCCGTTTTTTAATTACCAAAATTACATATACTAAAAATTTTGTAACTCACTGATGCATGTTGAAATTTTTACAGTATTTATTATTGTTGAAGTGATTGCTAACATTTTTGTTAAGATTTACAAACTTTGTTTCATTCAATTTTGTAAACCAATCAATGAAATTTGAATAAGCTGATTGTTTGAAAAAATATTACTTCACGGTTTTTACATACCAACTATACTTTGTACACCCTTACCTCTTACATTTGGTTTCATTTGGTCATGGTATGACTATTTTAGAGGGTGTGATTGATGGACTAATGGAAATCATAGAATTTTATATAGATAGATAAGTCTAGTGTGGTAACATAGTAAATCAAAGGCTCTCATCATTTTATGCTTCATTTCACTACTGCATTGTTATAGCATTGTTAGCTGGCTGTACTGGACCATTTGGGGAAAAATAAGAAATTTACCAGAAATAAATGACTATAAACAAAGCTAATTTCTTGTGGGTACTACTATTTTGGTTTTGATCAGATAATCTGCCATACAAAACATCACCAACCCTGGCAGACATACATTTGTAAGGCTCTGTAGCTTGAACTGATATAGGGGCCCCTTTGCAAACCAAAATAATAAAGCAACATTCATCAATGCCAAAAGTCCCTGTAATGCAACAACATTGAGGCCCAAATGGCAGAGAATGAGATTGTGGGCTGGAGTCCTTGAAAATGAGCTATACAGTAAGCTCCTTCCCACCAGTAACAAGGTTTGGAATACTTCTGTTATCTTCTACAATGTAGTTGTTTTACAACAGATCACCCCATTTTTTTTTATTTAACTACTACATTGCAGATTTTGATTAAAATTTCTGTATTGGGTTATCGCACATACAAGAAAAATTCATTAAAGAAAGCTGCTTCAGGGACCCGTTTAGAATTAGTGGCCCTGTAGCTTAAGCTTTATTAGTTTCATAGTAGATCCACCACTGACCACTAACAAACAATATAATTAAAATAGATCGCAGGGCAGGTTTTACAGTAAACTTTTTATCAATCTATTCTGGATTGGAAATAGCACTATCATGAGTTAGATTATGATGCAAATGATAGGAGACAATATTTAATGGTGTTTTGGAAACATATATATGTTAACAGCAGACAATGCAAATTCTGTAAAGACATATAATAACTCCTCAGTCATGGAAGTATTAATTCTTGCTCATATTAAAAATATTTTTAAGAAATCCTAGAAAATAGAATAGCAATGCCAATTTCATCAAAAGAATTCTTTCAGTGCCTCTAGATCACAATTTATTGATTTGATAAACATGTATTTTGATAATTAAGTACAATAAATATAAAATAATAAAAGCTCTTTTATAAAAGTATTACATTTCTGAAAATAAAATCAATTTTACTATGAATGTCTTATTGTTAATGGCCACGAAATCTCTTAAGTGTATAGGCACTTGCTTTTTATTTTGCTGTTTTTATGACATTTTATTATTTTATATAATTTCTAATGACTAGTTTTTTTGTGGAATTTAATTTTGTGGCCAGTAACCTAGAATTTATGATAAATATACTACAATTATTACAGATTATAAAAAGGCATTTTACAATCCAAACTAATTTTAACAGTATTTTTCAATATTGTGTTTATGTTAATGTTATGAATATCAAGAGTGGTCTCCCCTTATTTTGTTACTCTTCTCTTTGAGAGAGCTATTTCTGTTTATTGGAACTGTAAAAAGACACTATGCGCGAAACTTGTATACTCAGTTGAATAACGCTTTCTCAAAGCCTACACCTGCGTAATTTTGTCATTACAATTAAGCTCTTTCTTTCTTTAATTTGGAAATTTACAAATTATTTAGTTTCTTAATAAAATCCTTTGCTGCAATCTTACTGAAAATGAAAATAAAAATAAAAGAGTACAAATAGATTTTAAGCAATATTAAAATAAATATACTTTCATTAAAATGCTCCTCTTTTACATTCAATATATATTCTTTTACATTCAATATATATATATATATATTTAGGCATCCAAGTATACATAAAAGAGGCTTTTATGATGTGTATATACATGTGTGTGTACAAATGGATATGCATATGTATGTATAAAAATAAAAAAAAATACCCTGATTTAAAATCCAACAATACCAAACAACTCTAATATAGATATAGATAGACAAATAAGTAGACAGACACTCTGAGATTTTATAAAATTCAGCCAGCAGTAACAATAATTATTCAGTCAATAAATGTTGAATGCTTCCTGTAGTGCAGAAATAGATAACTTTATCATTACCATTTATTTGTAGATCTATGATTGCTTATCTGGTTGCATGTAAGCATACATTTCATATATCTGTGCAAAAATATATTCCTGAATAACATTGCAAGGTTAAAAATGGATCTTTTCAAAATATGGAGTTAAGGTTGCTTCACAGATAGGAAAAATGTGTTGTAACTGTGGTTGCTAGCTTATTGGTCTGTTAATTGTACAGAAATGTGGCTTCTAATTGGTCACATAAGATATGAGTTTCTGAATATTTACTTATTTAGAAAGTTAAACACTGACAGTGAAACAATTTATATGCTAATGTCTGAATAAATTTAATGAACTTAAATACTGAAAGGCTATATTATTATGATTTCTTACCTGGATGTTTAATATCTATTGTTATTAATTATATATAATGTAATACAAGGTATGGGTATATGTACCTCTCTATCTTATATATATACAGTCAATGACAAAATTATTTGTACACCCATCAGTTTTTAATATTTTTATCCATTTCTCAGAATCTGATGCCCATACGATGCCAGTTTTTATGTTAATAAGCACAAAAAAAGGAATATAAAATTCAATTTTCAAACAATAGGTTAAATACAACAAAAATGACTAGCGAATTATGCAAAATAGGAAGAGACAAAATTATTTGTACAATAGAAAATATCATTTTAAATTGATTGATTTGTGTAAGTATAAATAATTTACATAACTATTTTATTGGTGAAGACTTCTAGACTATTTATTCAATAGAATAATTGTGATAATTCCAGCAAAGAACAGCACATGGTGTATAGAGTGTCACCATTGTTATTCTTCCATTAACAATATGATTGGGAAGACAAAGGAGCTTAGCATTGACTTGAGATAGAGAATTATTAACTTCCACAAGTCAAGAAATAGTTACTGCACTATTGCAAATCATTAGCTATCCCTAGTTTTATGGTATAGTCCATTACAAAGAAGTTTAAACAGTTTGGCACAACAAAGAAAACCCAAATTGTCACTGAGAACTGCATGAAAACTGTGTTGTGAGGTTAATATAAACCTAAGAGTTGTTTTGAAAGACTTTGCCAAAAGTTTGGATACGATGGGTATCAGTATAAGTACTCATACAATACAACGTTGTTTAAAGAGAAATGGGTTGTATGGAAACTGATCATGACAAACCCCTCTTTGCAAACCATGTCATTGTTGCTCCGTTTAATTTTGCCAAAATGTCTTGAACAAAGAAAATTGTTTTGGGAACAAGTAATATTGTGTGATGAAACAAAACTTGAACTTTTTGAGATGATGTGGTGCAAGAAAGAACAGCGTGGCAACATTAAAACATGGAGGTGGCTCGATGATGTTTGGGGGGTTTTAGCTCAGGGGAGACTGGACTTCAATATTCCTCTTATTGGAATTAATTGCAATAAGGGGATTAATGAAATCTACAGACTATATCAAAATTCTGGATGAAAATCTACATTATCAGTGCAAAATCTTCATCTAGGCTGGCAATTTACTTTCCAGCAAGATAATGATCCCAAACATACATCTAAATCACTGACTGCATGGCTTCAGAAAAAGAAGATTACAGTTCTGCCATGACCTTTAACGAATCCTGTCTTGAATCTATGGCAAGAATTGAAAGTTCAAATAAATTGGCACTCACTAAAAAACCTTCAGGAATTAGAACGTGTAACCATTGGAGAATAGAAGAAATCTCAGAAAAGACTTCAAATTTCACCCAAAACTTTAGAAAGCAATTGCAGCAAATTATAAAGATGAAAGGCCATGCTATTGACTTGTGAAAATTGTTTAATTTTTTCTATTTTTCATACTGTATGAATAATTTTGCCTTTTCCTATTTTGAATAATTTACCTGTGAAATTGTTCTGAAAATTGAATTTTATATTCCTTTTTTGTGATTATTAATATAAACAAATATCTGGCATTATATGGGCATTAGATTCAGGGAAATGGGTAAAATATTGAAAATTGATGGGTGTACAAATAATTTATTCATTTAATATATATATATATATATATATATATATATATATATATATATATATATATATAGTGAACAGCCAATGCATTTTATGTGCTATTTTTTAAAATGTCTCTTTTGTGTTCATATAATCTTTTGTTTAAACTTCTTGGGATTTCTTCAATGTATTCTTTCTGACAATTCCTGCAGTTGATAGAGTAAATTCCTCTTTCAGGTTTTGGCTTTTTGTTTTGTTTTTTATTGATTGAGTCTTTGATTGTTT